>WEKY01020429.1:0-27056 GCA_013390045.1 Picathartes gymnocephalus | reverse complement strand
AAACCAACAACCCAAACAAACAAAAGCAATCAAAAAAACCCCAAACAAACAAAAAACCCCCTCAAAAAACCAAAACAAACAGACAAAAAAACCTACCACCCAAACAAAAGATCCCAAAACCTGAAATCCAACCAAACCAAGTCCTGAGAAGCCAAGCGTGTTCATGAAGGGTTTGGGATAAAAATTAAGAAACCCTTAGGCAGTACTGTTCAGCAGTCAGATATGTCTGGGAAAGAATAGTTAGAAGTCAAAGTAAGAGATTAAGTGGCAACCAAGTATGAGCTAAATAAGTGACTGTACTTATTTAGAGAACACTGTGGTCCCTTAATTGCTCCAACAAGTCAGATTAGCAGAAATGAATGCGGCAGTAAGTACCTGCTTCCTGCAAGATGGTACTGATGCCTTGGATTTTAACTTTCATATTTTTCAAATCCTGCAGTGCTCAGTGTGTGACTCTGCAGTGTTTTGTAGCCTGGGAGCTGCTGTTCTCTGATGTTAAGATTGATGTAACAAAGCCTCTCTGAGCCTGCTCTCCAAGGACACCCCGACTGTCCTGGGCCCAAAATGTGGAACCCAACATCTTGAGAAGGGAGGGGTAAGCTGGGGGAAATGACATCATTAGCTAAAGTTTTAATTGGTGAATCTATGCTGATATGCAAATGGACCAAAGCTATAAAGGTGTGAAGAACTCGTGACTTGGGGTCCGTCTTGGGGTCTATTTTGAGAGCAGCCTCTGGCTCCCCAGGGTGAGCCTTTGAAGGCCTTCCAATAAATATCCACCTTTATTCCCTTACTCCTGTTTAGTCTCTGTTTCTAGATAGCCACTTCAGGCATCAGTTGTGTGGAGCACGTTGCTGCTCTGGAGGTTTTGTGGTTCCTTCACTAGACATCACCAGAGCTGAGAAAATTCCCAGTTAGTGCCTCACACAGGGATGTCACTCATCAGCCTCTGTTGCTGCTCAGCTTTTCGATTCCTTCTCTTTCAGGTGTTCTGTATCCACATATGGGTGGAATGAAAAAGTAAAAAGGTGACAGCCGGAAGTTCAAACAAAAGATTCCTAAAATCCCTGTACACTTCTGTTCAAAGACTCAGACCTATGTGACACCCCACAGCAGGATGCAGTACTCCAAGGGGAGTGGGTTTGGGAGTGGGATGGAGGTAGAATTGCCTCCCTTGTCCCACTAAAATATTTATCATTTCTTGGTGATTCACTAAACTGTTTTACTTTGGTTTGCATTTCAGTTTGAAGCTTGCTTTTTGTTATATTTTTTATTGGAAAAGTAACAAGATTTTTTGACAGCCATTTTATTGTACAAACATAAAGGTGGTTTCAGTACTAAGAGATTTTCTCAATATATTTTCAATTTCCTGTCTGTCCTTACATTGAATAGATTGTACAGGTAAAATATTACTAGTCCTTAAATTGTAATGGAAAGTGTTAAATGATGTTTTTCATGAAGCTTCTGTAAGAAATGCTAATATTGAATGAAATATAGCTTGGGTAATATAAAACCATGCCCTGGCTAGATATTGGTACTTTTCTTATCTATTTGATTTGCATTAAGGTTGCTAATGTAGGAGTCATCCAAAAAAGACTTTTCCCAAACCACCCTCTCCCATTTACCACCCTGGTGCCAGTATTCCATCACATGACTTTCTTGCATTGTTATTGTAGAAGCTACTCTCAATGCTGGCTTGCAGTTGCCACTTAAAATTCAGCTCTTAAAAACAATCACAGCATCATTGTGGAGGCAGTGAAACAAGAAAGCAACGGATTCTTAGCAAATCAGTTCTTTGAGCTAAAGAACCAAAATTGCTAAAAGGTAGCTAGAGAAAGCAAGGACTAAGAAGTCAGGGTCTGGAGGAAAAGCTGTTTTGGTTGTTAATAATGAAGTAAAAATCTGTGCTCAACCTCATAATCTTTGAGAACACAGGTCCTTTTGTGGTTAACCCATTTGTTGTCTTGCTTTCTGCAAGCAAGTAACCCTTTTTATATAAATAATTGATTCTTAAATTCCAGATTGTATGTTTTCCCTAATCTAAAAAAAAAGAAAAAAGTGAGTGTGTGTTTTGTTTTTTTTTTTTCCTTAAGGTGCTATTTGTTTTCAATGCAAATGAGTAATCTTGAAGATATTATTCAGCTTTAAACTTCTTTGGTCATCATTGCTTAAAATATTTGGGTTTGCAAAATTCAGAATAGTGTTGAGAGAAGTGACTGCAGAGGCTACACAGAGTGTTGTTGGTCCTTCCCACAACGACAGCCTGGTTGTTTTTCCTGTACGTAGCTGTTGAATGATTATTCATAGCAGATAATTTACTTAGTGGCCATGTGCTTGCTTCTGTCATGTCTTCCTATAGTGATAAGGTCAAAGAAGGATATGCTTTTATGCCATGTGAAAACACCCCTCTCCAGATCCTATTTTGAGTGATGCCACCAAAAGTAGAAACACAACCCCTTACTGAGTATTTGACAAATGGTGGGGTAAAACCAAGGCACCAGAAGTGCTGACCCTGAATTTTCTGCTCCCTCCAAGCTCTCAAAGTGCTGCTTGGCTGGGAGCCCCATCCCTAGGTTAGAGGTGTGATTCCTCAGGGATGGGAATTCCTTACCTGTAGTCACAGGTAGCATTGCCTGTGCTTGTGTTGCAAGATCAGCAGCTGCAGCTGAAGTAGGAGACACTTCATTTACAGCTACTTCGGCTCTATCGCAGGAGGAGAGGGATGTAATCGCTCTCTAGTGCTGTGATGACTGAGCCATCACTTGAAAGTGCTGTCTTGCATTATCTCAGCTGGCAGATCCAATAGTCAGACAGGTTTTACAGGGTTGGAAGCTGCTCTTCACAGACCACCAGGAAGGAAATTGCCACATTCCTGGTCATTACCACATAAGAGGGTTTTGATTTTTCTGACAATATCTCTTCTTCAAGATCCACCTTGTAAAACAGATGTTCCCAACCAGCCAAGTCAGATTCCCAGTGAAAACTAACTCTTTCTTTTGAACATCCCACGTTCTTTAACTTACCTAATTGATCTAGTCACACAACGAGAAGAAATTGAGAACAGTGAAAAATAATATTCTTGGCTGTTCAGCAGCATATTTTTTTAAGATAGGAGAAGTCTTAACAGTCAATTACTGCATGTGACACTTCCAAATCCGATGTCATTCATTTCTCTTGCCCTTATTCTAGGAATTCTATGGATATTTTCCAAGTGTATTTAATAATGAATAGTTTTATATTCTATCTGGTTGCTTATATAATGAGTGTGTGCGCCTTGGTAAGTTACAATCAACTGTGAGGAGTTAGATAGACATACTTCACCCAATTTTCTTCTCTGTTTATATTTGAAATTTAATTTTATCTGTCTTGTTTTTTCTCATGGCAATTTCCATATTAAATTTCACAAGGAGATCAACAGTGAATTTGCCTCTGGCAGTCAGAATCAACAACAGAATCTTTTTAATATGGAGAGAGGAAGTGATTTCATCTTTAGTGTTGAAGCTCTATCAGGCATAATGGAAGGTGAGTCCTCAACAAGATGTCTGTGGTTAATAGCTGATGTGTTGTGGTGTTTGGGCACGTACAGGGTTCTCTCTGGGCTGTATAGGAGCAGTGCTTTCATCTGGCTTGTGCCTTACCAAAATAAGTTGTCCCGTGAAGTTCTTGGTCCAAGCTCAAGCAATGGGGTTTTAGTCTGGAAGTGAAAGCTAGGATTTGTGCCTCCACGTGGCTTAAATTGTTCTCTCATAGTTGAGAACGCGTAACATGGCTTGTTAGATTATTGGTGCTCTTACCTATTTGCTCCTATAATCAGTGACCTACTGTAAAGCTGGCCCTTAGGAAAGGAGAGGAAAGAAATGAACCAGAGTAGCTTGTTGGTTGGAGTGCAAAATGCACCACCAGATCTGCATCATGTACATCTGAGCTCTGTGTGATGGAAAAGGTGATGGACATGCAGCAATGCAATTATGTGGAGGGAGCCAGAATGCTCTGGGTCTGGGAGGGAAAAGGGTGGAAAGGAAAGAGTTTAAACTTATGAGTGTAGGGGAGAAAAAAACTCTAGGAAAAAACCCCACAGACTCCTGCCCCACCATCTTCTCTGATGCTTAACCCACCATCTTCTTTTAATGCTTAACCAAAAGCCAGAAAAATTTCCACACCAGACTGTATCCTCTTGGGGGTTTTCTTGGAGAAAGCCATCCAGATAATTTTCTCATAAATTTAATATTCAGAGTTGCAGATGTCTTCCCCTCAGTGAATAATCTATACAGGGAAATGTGATCTGAAACTATTCATGAATTTAGGTCAAATTCAAACAGGAAAAAAGTATTCAATGTAGAATTATAAATGCATGCAGGTGCCTTAAGCAGGCCAAGTCTTAAAGCAGTTGTCTAATATTTGGGGGAGCAACAATCAGTTCCTTTTTTTTTTTTTGAAACATGTGTGCAACCTGACAGAGTGACGCAACATCATCTTGGTGTTTCTGTTTTATGTTTTTGAGCATCTTCTATGCACAAAGTGATGTACAAAACTTTAAAGAATGTGATGGATGAATTTACAGAGCCTTAAAGTCAAATGACATATCACAGCTGATCTGAGTCTCAAAGAAACTGAATGAAGCAGTCAGGCTTTCTGTGATAGATGAGATGTTTGGGTGATTGCCTCTTCAGCAGAAGAAAATAAAGGTGGATGTGGAACTTGCATTCCTTAACATATTTCAATCAGAGTTATACTTCATACTGGGTTCAAACGTTCAGCTTTCTTTATCCAAATTAATTTTGCTATTGAGGAATATTTTTCTTTTGAAACATTTCACCACTTTCCCATATTTCAGTGATGTATCAAGAGACCTGTTTACTACAGGAAAGGGTTGGTTAAAGCTGGTTTCACGCAGCTTTCCATTGGAAACAACACTAGGAAACTGTCACAAGAGAACTTTTGTAAGCACAACCATTCAGACCTTTTCAGTTACTTCCCTCAAAATTTTGTAATCTGGTATGGTTTCAGTGAAGCTCTGGATTTGTACCAAAACAGGTACAATATATGGAACATAAGGGTCCCTGTCTTCCTTCCTTGCTCCAACAGGGAAGAAAGGCAGATTCCTAAGTAACCTTCCTGTACCAATGCAGTCAGTCCTAAGGAAAATATTCAGGCGGTTTCTTTGGACCCTTGATCTACTCTGTTGGCAAAATTCTGCCACATAAAAAGTCATGTGGTAGTGTGTGGCCTAACATTTACACATTCAGTTAGTCTTTCTGGAACAGAAGTATGAAAAAAGTAGGAAAAAATTAAGTCTGAGACCCAGGAGTTATGGCCCTTCTGTTCTTTATATGAAAAGAATGTAGCAAAGATTTCCATATTTTGGCTTGTAGTCTTAATTTTTTTGAAATTACTTTTTCTAGTTGTTCCTGGAAGAAATGAATATTTATCCTTAAATGCATACTTTATTTTCACAGTAACAGTAGAACAACTCGTTATTTAAAAAAATTACTGAAAATCAATTTGATTTTATTAAATGAGTAGTAAGTGGAAAACCCAACTTTATCAGGGTTTCCAGGCACAAAAAACAGCTGCATTTGCTCACTCTGAAAAGTGTCATGCAAATAAAACAGACTTTTAAAAATACATTATGGGTTGAAAATGAATTGCCACAGAGTCTTTGAACTAACGGATATTAAGACATGAATTGCATGTGTTATTTATAATTTAAGAATATTTCTAGGGATCTGTGTACTTCTTGTTTGAAGCAATGCAACATCCAGTCTTCAATGGAAGGCGTTAAAGAGCACTGTCTTTGCTCACTTACCAGCAGTTTAATAAAAAAAGACAAATTAAGAGTGAGGTAGCTTGGGAAATGGGCCATTAACTGCACTGAAGTGCCAGTAATGTAAGGAGATATAATAATAATGACAATGGCAATGTCATTGATGATGAAAAGTACAACTTCTGCACTTCATAGAAGTTTTTTTTTTTCCCCCAGGAATTGCTGTTAATTGCCTTTTCCCTGGTCTCCATTTACAGCTTTGTTTCTCACTATTTTTTCTGACTGTGTTGGCTGATTGGAAACAAACACAAAGTAAACCTAAAATAGAATAAAAATATCAACAACTGTGGTGAATCATCTGGTGTATACTCTAAGCATATTGTCCACAGGTGTAATATTAAACTTGTTAATAAAAAGCTTTCCTGATGCATAAAAAATTTAATGGTTTACAGATATAACCCCCACGAGTTCTGTCAGCTAATATTTAGAGGGAATATAAATTGCTGCACAACTGCAGCTTCACAGCAGTATGTTCTTTAGGTGGATACCTGAAAAAGCTATGATTTTGCTGATGGAAGGGGATGACACAAAGTCTGTGCAAAGATAAATCCACACTTAAAAGTGAATTCTGCTCATAGAAATGTTGTCTAAATTCATAGCTTAAACCCTTGCTCTTTGCATTAAGTATCCACATATCACCTGTTTATGGTCTATAATGCAAAGTTTAGGTGACATGTTGCCTTCTCCTGAAGGGAATTGCAGTAGAAAATAAGAATTAATGGAAAAATACAATTATGAACTAAATGGTTGTTAGTGCTATTTATTACTGTGTTCATTGTTAATTTTCAGCTTCCATAAATATTCAGTTCTTTATATATTAGCATTTCATTAGTGAAAAATTAATCTCTACTTATAGGAAACTGTTGTGAAGAATATTATGGCTGTGCTTTTTGAAGTGCTTCCAGAATCCACTCCAAAGTGTCTCTTGCTGAGCTCCAAATGAGGAGGGCTCTGTGCTGCAGGGCTGAGCATTTTCAGGATGCTGTGCAGCAGTGTTCAGGAGGGAGCAATGCCAAAAGTAGGGTATCTTAAACTGCAACTTGGCTGGCTAAAAATCTATAGTAAACTGACAGCAGGTTTGATCCCCATCTGGAAGATGCCAGAGTTTCCCATAGCCTATTATTTCACCACTCTCTCACACTTCAAGCAGACCTTGAAGCATAGTGAGCATTCATGGAGTTTGAGGTAATCTTGCTGTGCCTCTGTGAACAGAAAGAAAGGTAAAAATAGCTCCTTTCTAGGTTGATTGTGTTCCAAAGTACTTGAGAGCAACACAGACTTTCTCAGCTGCAACCCGGGGAATGGTCATGACCCTCTCAGATACCTAGGAAGATGGCAAAGCAAACAGTTCTGTGGCAGTAACTCCTGCTCTGCTTGTGATAATACACAGGGGAACATTTCTCCTCACCTCAATTCTTGCCTTAGCCCTGACCTTGCTGCAGGTGTGCAAGGTGAAGTAATTGGTCTCCACCCAGAGAGATGATTAATCCATTGACCACCAGCCTCTGTCTGAGCTTGGTCTTCCAACCATTAGACCTATCCATCCATCTGGAGTGTAAACAGCAGAACTTGGATACAGGACTCTGGTTGAAAGTCTCACTAAATATCAAGTAGATGCTGTCTGCTGCTATCCCCTTGTCCACAAACCTGGTCATTTGATGCTAGGAGGTGGTCAGGTTGGACTGGCAGGGTTTCCTTGTGGTAAACTCCTGTTGACTGTTCCTAATTGCTTTCTGGTTCTTCATGAGTCCAGAAATGAGCTCCAAGAGGATTTCCTGCCTGGCTTTTTTTTTAATCTAGAAAAGTGTTTAATTTGAAAACATGACCTTGCATGACAATGAAAATTAATGCCTGCCTAATGTTGTATTTAATGAACAGTTCTGTGAAAGGGATAATCAGTGCAAGCCATCATATTTGGGATGGATTTTAACTGGGTAATTAGCAGCAGCAGCCAAAGGAAAAGTATATAACTTCTAGCATGTATCAGTCAACTTGCATCACTACTTTTCATACAATGTCTCCTTTTTGAATAAGTTTCACATTTTGACACTTGGTGAAATCATTGTATATGTTAGTACAGGACAAAGCCAAGAGAATGAGGGTATGAGAACATTCTCTTTTAGGATTTTCTTGCATTTCCTGCAGGATTCTTAGCAGATGCTTAGTTTCAGTTTCTTTACGAATATTGATTTACATGAATTTGGGAATATTGGTGGAATAATATGACTGTGTAGCCACTTAGAAAAGAAGAAAAAACAGATGTAAGCTGATTTTTCAGATTTGGTTACAACACCACTTAATTTTATGATGTCAAATCTATATTTTCCCTGACTGCTTTTGCTTTTTTCTCTAACTGAACTTACATTAAAGCTGGAAGTATTTTGGCTGCCCATCTCGGAAACTGGGATGCCATACCATGTCTCAACTTAAAATATAGTTTGAGTTGTTTTATTCACTTCCTAAATACTTGGAAGATGCTGGTAGCCTTGTGCTAGTTAAATATAACAGATTCACGGGGACTGGCTTGCAGAGTTCTCGGAAGAGAGTGGAGAGGGGCACATATAAGAAACTTCATTTTGTACAAAGCGAGAGTGTAAATGAGGTAACAAGTTTGTTCTTTCAGCATTTGATTGTGAGTTGAGATCACATCTGAAACTCCAGTACCACGGAGAGTGCAAAGTGAAGGACAGTGTTCGGCTGGGCTCAGTAGCAGCATCCACAGGTGCTGGGTAATGTTTGAATTGTGCAGGTGATGCTCCTGGAAGGATTTTGTTTTGAAGTTTTGTGTTCTGTGTAACTAGAACTGACGGTGAGGAAAGGCTGCCTATGAAAGTTTCTTAATCCCAAAGATATGGAAGCAACCAAACTTTTAGGGGTAAGAATTGTGACTGCATGCGTGTTAGTTTAGAGTAGTGGTTGGAAACCAAAAAGCAGGCACGGAGAAAGTCATATGCGCTCAACATGGAAATATAGGTGAGATTGTCTTGGAAGCGATAATGCAAAAACCCCCAAATACAAGCAAATATCTGCAGAGTTATTAATGTTTTTTTTCTAAAGGACAAAATTCAAGGGCACCACAAAAATCTACAGGATAAGCACAGTAATGTTTTTGCCACTGCAACCAACCTGTGTATTCTTAGATTAATTTGTATTGTAAAAGGATACTTTAAGTAATTGCAATAGATTTTCATTAAAACAAACACTTATTTGGTAGAAATCAATGCATTTTAATTTGTGTGCTACATTGAAATCATGTGTCATGTATCCAGACATATGCTTTGGGCCAGTATAGATGAATATGAAGAAGCGAAACACATTTTTCATTTTCATCTTTTTTGCTTCATCACTTTTTAATGCCTCTACCTCAGTTGTTCCCTCTTTTCAGGCCAATTGCTTTTCTCTTCCTATAGGATTTTACAAGTTCTTTTCTGAAGATATTTGTATCTGTTCTATGACTTCATTTGACATAGAGGATATATTTGAAATATCACTAGAAGATTTCTCATATTTGTGCTCAGTATGCTGGAACAGTAATAATGCGTCATCATTGCTGTGTTCTGATGTGTACGTGGCAAACTTTGAAAGTAGCATTTGTTTTATGGTCCCTCACTTTGAGTATGAAAAGTACACGAATGTTATTGTACAGGTGTACTGTGGTAATACGTAGTGGTAACTGACTTGAGGGTATTTATGCCCGGTGAGGATGCTTCCTTGGGTTTCAAGCAAGATTAAGTTGCAGATGTCTAACCAGCTAATTAAGGATAAATTACAGCATCACTTAATAATCTACTCTTCCCTGATGGAACAACTCATTATCTGCCTTAAACACTTGTGTTTTACTGAATAGGCAGGTAGCAAATTTACTCCTGCAACAGATTTTCCTACTAACAAGTTTTTGTTTTGAGCACTGTATGCTGGTTAAGGCAAGAGAATGAGATGAGATCCGTGTCCTTTGGATTTTGGGGCAACTGTCCATGTATGGCACATATGGTGGGTGGACCACCCTGAGTAGAATGATGCACTGGTTCTGCTAATTAAGAGCTTTATTAACTCAAAGGGTGAAGGGTTATGCTATAAAAAAGACACTACTGAAATTTGAAACTTAAACTTAGGGCTTTCCTAGTACATCATGTTTATAGTTACTTAAACCAAAGCTTTATTTCTACTGCTAAAAATAGCACCATACCAATACTTTATTATTAATTATTGCTTGTATAATTGTTCTATGTAATCATTTGCTTCCCTTTTCCCATCAATCCTGTTTCTTGTAACAGTATCTTCTATGAAACAAGAACAGTAGCCAAATGTTCACCTTGCCACACACGGGAGTATTTATCAGGCTCTCAAAAAAGAGCCATTTACTGTGACTAAGCTTTAATCAAAAAAATGTGTAATCTACCTCTTGCATGTTGGATGAACTCCTTCATCCCCTGCAGCTTCAGTGAGTGGGAGGGAGTGCAAGCAGCACTGGCTGCAGTGTTAAAGATGCTTTTAGCAGATAAAAGAGTTCTGAGACAAAATATGAAAGACTGAAAACAGGAAAATAAAGGACTGGACTGAATACCATAAATCAAGAAAGAAATATATCTCAAATATATATTTGACAGAGAGGTTGCTGAAATTCCTGTTCTCTGGAAGACTCCCTCTGTCACATACCTCTGAGTCTGATCTCCCACTGCTGTGTGATCTGTTTGTACTCTGTGAGGCTTTTGTGGCTGGTAGATATTACATCCTTAGATCTCTTAAAAACATCCAGTAGTCTGGAATATTTGTTTTTACTCAATGTTTATGCTGTTGTTTCATTCTCTGAAGACTCTGACTTGCACTTGGTAAAATTATTAAAGTTTACACAACATGGAATTTACCTCTTGCCACTGTATCATGATGTGCTATGAACCTTTAAGTCCCAGCTCCTGATTTTTCATTTCACTCAAACATGAAAAAAATATGGATTAAATCCTGTTTTATTAAGCTGGAGTCTGCTATTCAGCCTTGGCCAAAATAACTGGAGAAGATGGCCAAAGCAACTCTTCATAAAATTGCTGAATTAGGTTTTTCAGTTGATCAGTTCCTTTATTTTTTTGGCAAAACCCAGGCCTCTGAGGCAGTTGGCACCTACTTAAGCAGCAAGGAAACACTGGGCAAACTTTCTGCTGTCATAAACATCTTTACTAGGTGGTATTTTTGTACAAGTCAGAAGAACGAAGAAATTTGACATAAAAGTGGGCATTCTGTACCCTGGAAAGATAGAAATCATCTTAAAAAGTATGTTCTAAAATACTTTTCTCAGTCAGTCTCTTGACTGCGAAGATTCTTTGCGTGTAACTGGAGGTGTCCTTACAGACAAGCAACTGGACACCATCAAGGTTTTTTTCCCCTCTGACAATGCTTTGAGCAGATTCAGAGATGACAGAGCAAAGTTGAGGCATCCCAGCACACATGCAAGGTTACCAATTACATGGAATTGGCCTTTTAGTTGAATGATTTAAAAATGAGGACTTTCAATGGTATAATTGTCGTCCATTTGGGAAAGTTAAAGCTTCTGCATCCTATATTATTACCTGCAGGCAAACCCCCATAAATTTATCTTGTGGAGAAAAAACTGTTGAAATGAATTCAGCAAGGAGAAACCAGTGATTCTGGGGAAATGTTTCCTGCAAAGCAATTGAATAAATTCAGAAACTATTTTTTGAAAAAATGAAAGACTTTTTTCTTTTTAAAAATACAGCCTTTATATATAGAAGCATATAAAAATTCACTTAACTATATTTCAAGCTTTGCAAGAGACTTTAGTGGCCTTTGAGGGGAATGAGTCTTTAACACGATTTAATCAGCAAAATTTGGTTTCTCTGAGCTCTAGGAATCATCTGCAATTCTTTTTCCCCCACAAAATCAGGTATGTCTGATGTTAAGATGGGTAGTTCCGCTTCCCTAAGGAAAATACACTAGAATCTTTATGCTGAAGGCCAAACCCTAATAAATCTGCAAAATAATTCCTTGCACTAGTATCTTATTGCTTATTCTTCTCTTTTATTTTCCAGTAACAGAAAAACTGTTTTTCAAACATACTCAGATAAAAACCT
Source organism: Picathartes gymnocephalus (assembly GCA_013390045.1). Taxonomy (NCBI): domain Eukaryota; kingdom Metazoa; phylum Chordata; class Aves; order Passeriformes; family Picathartidae; genus Picathartes; species Picathartes gymnocephalus. The sequence continues at coordinate 15,149 of WEKY01020429.1, read as the reverse complement.
ACCTCCAATTATAGTAAGGACTAAAAGTAATATTAAATACTAGGCTGAAGTCTAGGTGAAGATTGCTATGGACTGCTTCTGACAGCAAACTGGTGCCTTTCCAAGTAAATTTCAAGTAACTAGCTAGTTCATTAAGGTGCTCAAGTTGCCTCATCTTAGAATATTTGATCTCCAAACTGAAATAACACTTCATTTCCTTGTCACTGAATGTATTTTACCACAACGCTTGGAAGTGTATGATTTCAAAGCAGACATGCCTACCCTCAATTATTGTCCCTCTGAATTTTCTTATGGTTCCCTCCTACTATCAGATTAAGCTATTTTAGTGTGTGTTCTTTAGTATTTATTTAAATGGAACTTTATTGTAGAGACCTGGTTTCTAATAGTCCGTGTCTAGGAGTCATCTCAAATATTTTGTTGTTTTTGGTGTAATACTAGAAAAATGGAGAAGGGCACGAACATAAGTTTCAGTTGTTTAGTTCTAATTTTGCTCAACGATAGCAAACAGTCCATTTGGAAATTGGTGACTTTGAAGTGATGTTGTAGGCACAAAGGTATTTTCTGGTTTAATCTAAACCCTATTTGAGAATCCAGGCTCTGAGACACACGGGAGGGGGTGAGGAGCAGACCTGACAACAGATGCTGTTGCTGTCCCCAGCCATTTGCCTCCATCATTTTGATGGATGTTTCTGACCCCGAGGCAGGGATGTCTGCTCAGCTCACGAGTGAGATCCTGAAAAGCAGCAGTTTTCAGTCTGGTGTAGTGTGGTAATGAACTTCTGCTGTGGTTTGCCTTGCTATGGAGGGCTACAGGCACCACATGAGGTCATGTGAGAGGGGATTTGCAAATGGATCAGATGGGGTGTCTCTGGCACAGATGTGGGCCATGCAGGGAGGTGGCTGCAAAGTTAGCATCCCAGTTTTGGTCTGTTGCTGCAAATTTTTCAGAATTTTGAAGGGGTTGTAAAGAAACTGATGAGGTAACAGTTAATTACTTGAGGTAAAAAAAAATTATGTAAATATTTCTGTCATTTATGAAGAAAGGAAGAACAGGGACAGCCTTTGTCTGCAAGTTACTAAACTTGATCTTCCACTGGAAGACAGACTAGCACCTGGAACTTGTATAATCCACAAGATTTTTAGCTTTCTTTACAAAAACCAACAATTTTTTACAACTGCAGCTCTTGATAAGAACGCACATTATGAACTGGCATGTATTGTATTGAATGCCTCCTTGCAATCATACAATTAACCTGGTCACTTGAATTACCTGAAGCTTCCAGAACTGATTTGAAATTGAAGATACACTTTCTTCAAATACTTTATTAAAATAGTTTTGATCTCCATTGACAAAAATATGTGAATGTAGTATGCAATGATGAGACCATGCATATCTGTAAAGGAGGACTAAGTAGACCACAAGGGTCCACAATAGGGCGTCATCTTCTGAAACTTACTGGAAAAGCCCTGGACTTGCCCAGAACCTTTCTGAATGCTTTACTTTGTGTGAGAGAGTAGAATTTTAATGCAGGAGGAAAGGGGACTGGGAGCTGCTGCTGGTCTTACCCCCTTACATCCCTTTTGAAGGTGTAGAAGGTACCCCACTGGAGGAAGGAGAAGGTGCAGAGGTCCTGTGTCCTGTGCCATGGAGTGGGACGGGCTCAGAAAAACAATGAGCATGTGCTGAACTTCTGCCCTAAATACAGCTGAAACCAGTCATGCACTCACCTGACTTCTTTTGCCCTTAGATCTGAAGCTGATTTTTAAAACAATATAAATGATAGTTTATACCACGTGGAATATCTTTCAATTAGGATTTATCACGCTTTCATATCAGTTACTTCTAGTAGTACAGCTTAGTTTCCCCCTTCTTATTTGGATGCTCTTTTTTAAATGAATGACATTCAAATAATCTGAAATGCTTTTAGTAGGTTTTTTGGTCCTAAAACTCAATGGGAAATAATAGTTGAAACAGAGCATGAATTTATTTAGCTCTTTTTCTTGTCTGGAAATGACTGATTAAATTAGGCGAAGATAATGTCATTTGCATTTGGTGCGTTTTCTTATTTGTCAGTAATTTTTCTCATTATGTCTTTTCAGAGGCTTGAGTAATTATGCAAAACACACTTAGAATACAAATCAGACCTATCAGAATAGTCTCATTTTTAATTGGTGAAGATGATTTAATGAATACTTTAACACTCTTTTATTGATTTTGTGAGCAAACCTGTATTACACTTTTAGCAGTCTAAAATTCTGCGTGCACATACACAGAGAACCCCCCTGTAACTTAACACTGGTTTTGCATGGATGTGAAAGCTGTAATTTGTTTTGAAATACTTATTAGCATTCCAGTGAATTGCAGTAGGGTGATTTGGTGATGATGCCTTATCCATTTGACCAGGGACAGAGGCTAGACAAAATTAGAGGAATAAAGTAGGTATTTATTGAAAAGCCTTCAAAGGCCACACCCTGGCAATGCCAGAGCCCGGCTGCAGCCCTGCCAGGATGGGCCTCAAGATGGACACAGACAAAGGGGCCTGGTCAAGGGGTCTCACACTTATATAAGTTAGAGTCCATTTGCATATTGAGGTTAACTGTCCAATTAATAACTTCGAATTATGAAGTTCCATCTTCCTTGCCTGCCCTCCTCTTTTTTATGTTGTTGATGGTGTTGGGCCTGAGGTTTGGAATGATTGTCCTTGAATCTTGGGCTGGAGAGACTTGTTGTGTCTAACTACCCTGTAAAGAGAACTTAGTAACACCTAATATGAAGCTAAGCGCTACCCACTAAAGCAGAACAGAAAAATAAAGAAAAACAGACTTAAAACCTAAGGCATCAGTGAGCTGTGGAAGCCAGGGTGGAGACTCCAGACCTCATCCTAAGGGTCGAGTGAAATTTCAACCCTCACTGCTGCTAATAACCTTTCCGTACACCATTGAGCATGATTATTCCGTAGGTTTAGTACAGACCCAGCAGTTTTTTGGTGTTAAAGGCACTGCCTGTCTCCAGCCAGGCCTGCTTAGCAGGGAGGCTCTCTTTCATGTTTCAGCAGCCCTCTGCCGCGGCTGGCTGGCGGGTCCGTTCTGTCCCGGGAGGGATGGGAGCACTCTGCTGCCGTGCCGTGCTGTGCGAGGCCTCTTTAGCGCTGTTCCCTGTGGGCACCTGCTGTACCCAACACTGCGCGTGGGTGACGAGCCGTGGCAGCAGCGTCAGGGCCGTGTCCCCATGCCAAGGCCTGGGGCTGCCCCGCTACTGCAGCAGCGTGGGGTTTAATTCCTGCGTCGGCACGATTGTAAACGATGAGATTTAAGCGCGTTCTGGGTATCGTTAGGACACATCAGCTCTTGGAGCTGGATGAGAACGGGGGAAGGGGATGGCAGTGTGACCGTGCATTTTTGAGAACAGTGCTGGGAGCTCCTTCTCTAACAAATTCTGTGGCCTGTTTGTGTACAAGGCACACAAGATAAAACCTGAGTGAAGTCTGAAAGCTGGCCACCACTAAAAGCCAAGTATGCTATGAGTTCACTTTCCAGTTAGGTTAAATTTTGAGTCCCACTTGCTCAGACTTCAGGCTGACCCGGAGGGGGCAGATCTATCCCCAGGGCAAAAATTGCAACAAACTGAGAAGGCCAACAGGTTTTGGGGGCTGTGGTTGTGCAACCTGCAGCAGTATGTGTGAAAGAAATTCCAGTGCTGTATCCTGCTCTATGACAACAGAAAGTAAGAAGCAAAGAAGACTTAATTAAAAGCTGCCCCCTTCTTCAGCTGGTGCGGGATATAGAAGATCTGAAGATTAAATGAGATTGATACCTTTTAGTGTCCTCAAATTCAAAAGATTCTACATCATAGTCCAAAATACTGCACTGTCCCTGAATATATCATACAAGGTTGTGTAGTGGCCTATCATGTGAAGTTGTCTATAAAGCTTAAGTGAGCTAAAAATGAGAATGTGGGCAGTCTTGGAACATAACTTCCAGGTTGGTGTATGAGTGTGAATTAGAGGTGTTGCATTAACCTTTTTGCTGTTCAAACTGTGCTGCACTATCGACTGCACCTTAACAGATTTAGTTGGGAAGTTAATTGTGTCAATTTAGGCTCTTGCTTGATCCTCACTGCGGCTGGCATTCTATGCAGCACTGCAGTACTGGGGCAAATAGAGTTTTACTGGCCTCTAAAATTGTTTCTGGAACAAAGAGCAGGAGAGACCTAGCAAAATGTAGGAAATACTGGGTAGAAATAATAAAAAATATTGTCTAAAAATCTCCAACTCTCCTATGAAAGAATGAGATTTAGCTAGGTCTACTCATATCTCTGGATTCCATTTAGTATGCAGGAAAGAAGTGTGTAATATTTCATCACTAGAAAATATGGCAGTTATGTTAGTACTCTCTTTCTTCATTGAAAGGAACTTCAATTTTCTTAACTACACCTCTAATATTTATCAACTGTTTCAATTCTATTGCAGTTATTCCTATTTCAGGCTGGTTCACTGTTTTAAAGCACAAGTTTTGCTTTTGTTACTGAAGGTCCTTTGCCACAAATGGTGAAAGTGCAGAAGTTTCCTCTCTATGGAGCTAGGTCTCATTTATCTATAGTCATCTATAAAAAAGGTGCCTCATCTGAATGGCACACTTTAAATATGTATAGTACATTAGAATACAGATGTGTTACATGAAGAGGGGAGGCTGTGTCATGCTACTGGAAATCTGAGCATCAATGATAAATGAGATGCTGAACAGCCTCAAGGCCTGTGTGCAGTGGAGTGTGTTGCTGTTCACTCCTCTCCTTGTTGTGCAAATACTAAAATCTCTACTAGTAAAATATGCTATACTCATCTCACTGAATGCATAATAAAAAAATCTTTCTTTATGGAGAGTCTTTCTTACAGCAGATAAATTTTGACTTTGTGCTGGTCACCCTAGCAGTGAAACAAAGGTTTGGCAAAATTATATTGAAGTGGGCAAGATTATACTGAAGTACTGAGGTTGTAGTTTTGATTTGAAAGATTAAAAGCAGATCTGCTTATTGGTTATTTTGTTGTACACCAAATGAGAGTTTGGCAATGAGATACTGGTTTAATTAAATGGAAGCACAACAATGCTGTTTGACTCCATCAGTATTGCTGCTGTTGTGGAAAGCTGATCTGTAATTCCATGTGTACCATGTTTGTTATGTGAAATGGCTTGAAGGCATTGGCCTTGGAAAACTGTACTGTGAGTTGCTTCCTGCCCTTCTTTTCTCTGTGCTTTGTCCCTCCTGGTATAACCTATGTCCTGCAGCTGAGAGGAGGGCAGAACAAATGGTGCGAGACTGTAGCCCTTGTATGGTACCACTATGGTTTTGTCACATTTGGGGCTCAGGAAGGAGGCAATATAGAGAAATCCAGGCCTGGTATGGGAATGAAGGTAGGCAAAAGGGGAGAGACAGGAGGCACGTGGAGATGTACAGGCATAAGGTGCCATGGGATCTGTAAGTGACTTGGATATGATCATGCAAAGAGGTGCAACCCCCCAGACCTGGGCAAAACTGGCTTTAAGAACAAAGCAATAGCTCCCAACATCCATGAAGTGTATCATGTAATAAATCTGGATAAAATGTGAAACTGCAAACTGATAGAGAAAGAATGAATATAAAAATGTTAGCAAACCTATATAAAAAAAAAGGTTAAACTGTTTGCCCTGAGCTCATCCCAGAGTGAGGAAACCATTGCCATGAGCAATCTTATTCCCCTCAGCCAAGGACTAGTGATGGTGGCAGCTCTGCAACCACATCAAGGCCAGAATGTAATTCCTGGCTGAAGAACTCAGAGGAGCAGGGCAAGCTAATGCCAGAAAGGTGAACGTTTTTATATGCACACTTTTCCCCTCATTCTTCTATCTGTGTTAGTTAATTTCAGCTAATAATATGACTGTTAAAATATCAGCTAGACTCAGAAAAAATTCTCGGTTTATATATGTTTCATATATCAATGAAAGGTGTTCTTCCTTTTTGTCTACAAAACAAGGTTTAAACACAGTAAGAGTAAGGCCTCCTTTCTCAGGGGAGAAATTCCTCTGGATTTGAAAGCCTTTTGAAATTTCTCTGCTTTTGTGCTCAGAAGGAATGCCAGGATGTGATCCCACAGTACCATCTTAAAAATCAGATGAATAAGCAATCAGCACTCATGGATATTGTGCCAGAACTGCATATTGAGAATAAGAGTAGAGATTTATTACTCAGTGCTTCTGCACAGAGGTATTTTGCAGGAAATCTGCATCATAATGCATGACTTCCTATTGGATTGGATTTAATAAAGCAAACCAGAGGTTCAGTATTTTTTATAGAATCCATTTTCGGTGATGGCTGAATTTATTTCTGTCTAAAAATAACATTATTCTGCAGCCGAGCAATAGCAAACATTCTTCCAGTTACTGCAGCATCAGCAGTGCTCGGCCATCTATTTTCTAGCACGTGTGTTGAAATGATCCCTTTTGTGAATCTGGAGATGTCAGTGGCACAGCTGAGAGTAGTAGGGATGGATATGAGCCATAAACCAAGAGCTAGACCCTGCCTTGATTTAAGAACACTGCTTTGCACTTGGCCAGGTCAAGATCCTGGCATCAGGTACTTCTGACTTTGGAACTTTGGCTTCATTTTGAGAAAGTAATTTCCTTTGTTATGGTGAGTGAAAAGAAGTGCCAAGAGATAAGTAGAGTGTCCACCCCCCTCCAACTGATATGTATTGAGCAGAACCTAAAGAGAGGTTGCTGTTTATGTTGTGGTTGTCAGCTTGGTTTTGTTCAGTATGACAATATTTTCATTATCCAGTAGTGTAACTTCTGTATAGCTGAATGACTTAATGACTGATGGCCAGGTATCAAGAAGGCATGCACACAGAACTGTACCTAGAGTTGGGGATTGTTGGGGTGGTTGCTTTATGAGTTGACTCTGATTACCCAAAATCTTAAGTCTGTTTTGAATTTTGCAGGTGGAATTCAGTCCTAAGCAAAATGCTCTAGTACATTGGCAATAAAACTTCCTAAGACATCTGCTACCTCTTATCTCTGATGTTGCACATAGAGAGAAAAAACATTATTACAGTACTCTCAAATACTTGGTTTGTGCCATATCCCTGGAGAGTGCTAAAAAATCTGGTTGGGAATCAGTTGCTGAATCAGTATGTTTCTTTAGCCAGTTTACTCAAATATGTTTGACTGGGAATATTATGGATTAAATGGTCTGACTGGGGAGTAGGTCAGTTGTCCTGCCCTTGGGATGGAGTTGTCTGTGGGGGACAGCAGAGGGCAGGGTGTGATAAGTCTCTTGCCGTGTGTGTGTGGGAGCACTGAGTCCACTCATTTGTGGTCCTCTATATGAACTGAAAAACAACTTTTATTTCTTTTATTCTATAGTTCAACCACATATTTGATCAAAGTTCTACTGATATGCTCTGGTTATGCCGAAGCAGAATCCAGCCCAGTCTTTTTAGGGTTGGGCTTTTCTTTTCCACTGCCAACTTTATGATTATATCTCTCAATGCCGTTCCAACAATGTATCAAAAAGGAACCTTCTCTTTGTAACCTAGTTTGATGATCCAGCTATTATTGGTAGATAAGTCTGTCTTTTTCCTCCTTGACTGCATTTTTATGAGGTCTGAAATGCCAATAAGCATTAAAATAAAAATTTTAATTGAACTTGGCAGGGGAAAACCTGAAAAGGTGGTGGGAGGACCATCTGATTTTTGACAAGTTGAGAGTTTCTTGGGGTGGGGGCTTGTAGTACATCTATCTTTGGGGGGAAAGGGGGTTTGAAAGAAAATAAATCAGTGCCTCTATATTATATTATCTAAGAGTTTTTAATCCTGAGTGTAGATTAGTGTTCTGTGTCCGGGACAATATGTTCACTATATATAGCAATATATCTCACAGTTTATTGTGTTGATGTGTGTAATGATCTGAAGCAAAATCTTCTAAAAAAGAGCATAAAAAGCAACTCCTAACATGTGAGATTTAAATCTGCTAATATTTAATGTGTACTTCATCTGACAGGTTGAAGAAAAGCCCTGGTGATATGGAATTGTAAGAAGTGAATTGGTTATTCTGGTGCATGTATTTGTCTTGCTTTTAATCAGAGAAACAATAACCTGGTCCACAGCTTAGACAGTTGACAACAGGTATAATGCATTTGTGCCTGACACTTGCATTATCTTAAATATTAGTATAAATATCAGGAATCATATCTGCATGTGAGAAGTCAGGAAAGAGATGGAGAATAGCATGCAGTACTTCTTTAAACAAAAATAGCATTGCTTATGACCTATTAAATATAACTTATTATATGCATGTGCCTCATCTATAGCCTGTGCATGAAAAGTGTGGTGGGTAATGTACTGGTAGAAACACCACTTTGGATTCACAGCAAACTTTAAACAGAAAAACAGATTATTATCATTCAAGAAGCATATGTGCCTTATACCTTTTCACAAAGCAATCTGGATTATATTATTTCTGAGTGACATATAGCAGTAGTCTCTCCTCTGCTTTTGCAGCTGCTCTGTTACAGAATGAAACATGGGAAGCTTCATCATGTTTTTTGCTCCTTAGGGCTTCCCTGAGCCTGCTGTTCTTGCATGCCAGGGCCCTCGGTTGCTTTAGGAATCCAGATCAGGAGGAATGTAAGTTCCCACAATGGAGAGTTTCTGCACAAAAGGGAATCATTTAAGGGACGAAATCTCAGTGCCTGTTAAGACTACTTCAAGTAGAAATGATGTCAAGGTCACACCAGTCGTTTTCCTGATCTTGCAGCTCCAGGCAAATGGTCACCCTCAGCTCTAGGTGAATTGCTCTGTAAGGTGCTGGAATTGCACTTAAAAAAATAGAGCTTACTTAATGGTCTAGTTAAAAAAATAACAACAAACCAAACAAAAACCCACAAAAAACTCCCCAATACCCCAAACCTAAACTGAACCAACTAAACAAAAAACAATAAAAACGAAGCAAAACCAACCAAAACCCCAGGAAAACCCACCCCCCAAACCCTTCTTTCTGTCCAAGCAGACTCTACTAGCTGTGGAAGTGAGATGGCAGAATCCCACAGAGTTCTTGTCTCCTCCAGACACTATCGTCCTGCCAGGTAGATCTGTGACATTTCTTGAAACTCGTGTAGTGTTGGAATACAAGTGTTTATTGACTCTATCACAAACCATCCAGGGCTGTAAATAAGGAGTCTTGTCCCACACAGATCCTCTGTTCTGTCTCCTTTCAGGTGCCCCACTAGTCCTGCAGACATCAGCTCAGCCACAGTACCTGCTCTGGGAAGACAGCTGTGTTGCTGATTTCCACAGGGGAGGTGGGTGGGAAGCCTGTGACCTGGGAAGTGCCTGGTTTGTGGTGGGCTGTAAAGTATTTCTCCTGCTCTCTCAGCAGAAGAACGCAGACATCATCACTCAGTGCAGAGCTTTCTGTTTGAGGTTTCCTCTTGCCTCGCGTGATGACCTTTCCTTTCCCTGCCTGACCGGGGCCTCTAAAGCTCAGCAAGGGACAAGAGGAAATCTCAGGAACTTGCATGTTAGTTAATGTGATCCCAGTAGGAATGAGGGGAGCATGCTGCAAAAGACAGACTTGAGAGTATTTTTTAAAATTTCATCATATTTTCAGCCAACCTTGTACATTGTAGAATCATAAAATCATTTTAGATTGGAAAGACCTCTAAGATCAAGTCCTACCATTATGCCACAAGTGATTGCTAGCTGCAGAGTAAATTGCATTATTAACTTTGCTAGCTCTCTCCTCCTGAAGGCTAGTGTTCAACTTGGTTTTGTCAGATTAGACAATTTGCTAATTTTGGTTTGGCTTGCATTGATTTGTTAGAAACTGCACAGCTCCTTTGCCCACAGCAAAATATAAATAACTACATCTACAGAAATTTCCTATTGAGTTTTTTCAGGTGTCCTTTAAGGCTCTGACCTCAAGGATACATACAACCTTTTGATGTATCTTCTTGCCTGATAAAATAATATAAGGTAACTTTCTCTATTGATTTTTAGAGATAATTATGAAAGCTGTTTCTATCTGCTGAATTTTGAGACTGAAGTTTTAAAGCATTTATATCGCTAACATGGGGTATAGGGTATATTAAGGAACATGTAATCAGATCTTTCTCTGTTCTTTTAGAACTACGTAATATCAAGAAAAGTTGTATATTTTTGACACCAAGAAAATGTGGAAAAGAATTGAATGTGCAGTGAAAAATGCATTAAAATATCTGCCTTGGACAAGGCTCTGGTGTCAGTATAGAATACAATACAGGTGGTCAGTATTCACACTCACAGTAGCTCATAAGGCACTGAACTAAGGGGATATTTTAATGCTGCTTAAAATCTGCTTCATCTGATCAATATTTGCATTAAATGATTCATCTGGAAAAACAACCAAAAGACAGATTGATGAAAGAGCAAAAATAATTAACAATCAGTTAATTTGCTAAGCATAAAATAATCCTTCTAGTATGTAGCATGCCATAATATTTTCAAAATGTCATGAGGATGAAAAGTATGAATCCATCATGATGGTACTTGGAAAGTGCAAGCCCTATTCAAAATGGATCACACTTCTTTCTTCGGGTAAATATAATTTAACCACAGAAATAGTGAACTGTCCAGCTGTCAATTATTTTGAAATAGCAGAAGCACCTGTGTTCAGATAGAAATGTTTCATATAGAAAGCTGTGATAACAAAAGCAGATGCTTAGGTATAAATCCTGTCTTGTGGGAACTCTGTAAAAGAAATTCTTCATCCCTGTGGCTGCAGAGTAAGTCTCCAAGGCAGGTTTGCAGGGATGGTTTGTTATGGTCATTGTGCCTAGTGACCAATTAAAGTTGGGATATATAAACTTACAGTATTTTCTTGGAAAACCNAGGATTAACAACTGGAGGGGCATGAGAAGAAAGGAAAGAAAGGAGACAGTTTGCCGAGATATATCTCTAAATCTGCAGTCTTAAACTGTTTGCCACTTTTGTTTTTTTTTTGCTCTGGTAGTAAGTAGTAATGGTAGACTAGCTTGGGAAAGACTGGCAGGAGGATGGGCTTCTGTGAGACAGCCATGCATGGGACACTGGTGATATTTCACATGGGAGCAGTGTAATCGGAACCTATTTTGGAAATTTTGTAGGAGAGTCCTCTTGGCTTTGATACTTTTTGTAATACACCTAGGGCCACAGCTCATGATTCTCCTAGAGTTACTCTTCATAAATTCCTATCAGAATGAGGGAAAAAATAGTCTTGAGAGAAAGCTGATAGTTGGTTATCTCTGCCCAACCTTCAAATGTGAAAAGATCTGGGGATAAAAGGGAATAATTTTTGGGTAACATGATCTTTAGACACTTCTAATTATGATGAGGTTAGAAATTACTAGGAGATTGGTTTATATACGTATGTAATTTTAAATAAACTATATAGACCAGAGAGATGGTGATTGACTATAATGATTGATAATATATGTATGCCAAAATATGTATTTATCAAGAAGTTTGAAGTAAACACAGAGTGGTCTTATGCACGAAAGCATACATAAGAATATTAATGAGATTGCTCAGTCAAGCTCTAGAATTTAGGACATTATAAAATTCTGATGGCTTAAGCAATAGCTGCATCTCTTATTTTTAATCTAAACCATTTACTGAGGTGGCATATTTTTTTATAAAAAGGAATATGATTATGCAGTTAAAAACTGTTTTATAATGCATGTTTACGGGGAAGAAGGAAAATATTTTTTTCTTTTAATAAAAAACACTTTAATGTGAAAGGAAATTCAGTGTGAAGAAAAGTTGTCCTATAGGATGATCCAAGATGAAATATCAGTGGTCTACTCCAAACTATAGAGATGTAAACTGGTTATTTCTCAGGAGAATCTTCTTAAAATGGGACTTATTATCCTGTGGTAAAAGGCAAGTGCTGTGATACCTGTAACAAAGGTGAAGTGTACTTTTCCACTCGAAAAACCTTATTTGCTTGAAGAGAGCAAACTAAATTTTAATAGATAAAGCTAAAACTTTACACGAGGTATTATATCAGATTGGTAGGAGGATTCTGAGGTGATAAGAAGCTTTACTTGGTGTTTACCAAGGAGTTGTTAAGAGGGAAGTGACCACAGAAGAGCTCCAAACCCTTGTCTCCCTGTATTTCTTTATTTCTGTTTCTTTTGTGACTATACCTTGACCTGGGATCTGTAAAATCCTTAGGCTTGTCTGAGGTCACTTTTTATTCTGGGATAGAGTGTGTCTGGCATCACAAACTTACAGGATTGGATGAGAGGACTAGCATCTACAAAGAAAATCTGGTTTAATTAGTCCTTTTGGGGTTCATCACTGAATCATATTGAGGCATGGAGTGCTTGCCAGTACTAGAAAAGGGTTTTTCCAAGACCCTTCGAAAAAAGGAAAATACCTGTCTGCTCATTTCTGTTTATTGACTTCTATATGGATCTGGTGTTGTAAATCTGGCTCATGCTTTGTGGGCATTGCTGACTTGTTAAACCGTGGTGCCTTCATCCCATGTTGCAGGGGAACTTCTAAATTTGGTTTATTATTAATAGAACTTTGGGACAAGACTTGCATGAGTTTTAAGTGAAATTTGATCGTTTTTGATGAAGAGACTGACTATTTAGGATATGTAGGTGAAATGAGAATACTTTTCATTTTGCTCAAATTTGAATGTCAAGAGTCAGCTCTAGTACTTATATTCAGTTTTAGAGAAGGAAGAGGCTGTTCATGTGCATGTGAGTAAAGGGAATTTCAGTTCCTGGTATTTTAGAATAATTTATGGCTGTGCTGTTCTTTGCTGCATTATCTTGGAGAAAGTGTTGTGCTTTTTGGCTTTCTTTTTCCAACCTGTAGGAAGTCTCTTACTTGGATATTTGCAGTCTTAGCTGCATTGTCAGATTTTTCTCTGAAACTGCTAGAGAATCAATACAAGTTGGAAAAAGCCAGAGTTTGTGTTTATCACAGCAATTTCATCTGGATCAAGTAGTCTTGTGATGTACATTTAGCTAGGAAAAAAAAAGGCAAGAAACCATATAGTACTACTGAAACTTAGTGAAATGTGGTGCCCCAGATTTTAGAAATTACTTCTGGGAATAATTCCAGTTGATAATTACCATTTAAAAATATCTTTTAAGCCACTATGCTTAATTACCCATGTAAATATATATTAGAAGTTAAAAGTACCAGAGATGCAGTAAAAATGAAATGGGGAATGTGTTTTTACAATAAAAATTATTTTATTCTTTGATGGGTACGTAGTGCTAAATAGAAACGTAAATAATAGCAACAGCATTTGAGTGGCACTGTATTCGGTGCTGCTTTTGCCCCTCCTGGTTTCTGTAGGTCCAGTTCCATGATCAGGATCATGTGCTGAAAAGCCTCTTTGCTCTCTTTCCTGGGCACATTTGTTTTGAGGCTCCTGAAACCAGAAGACTGAAGCAGTGGCGGTGTTTAGTGGCACTTCCTTTTCTACTCTAAGGAGAAGAGAATAGACATTTTAAAGTGTGTAAGTACTGGAAACTGGGAAACCAGCAGTGTTTGCTCAGGAATAGATTTGTGAATTGAATGTGTCTTTGGTTTACAGTAGACTGGGCTCATTAACCTTGGGCTGCAGCTCAGGCTGAAGCCTCCCTTGGTCAAATCTTCACCACAGTGAAAGGCAGAGGTCACTCATCTGGCTGTTGTGAGAGAAGGACAAACATTAATATAGTCTGTCATCTACTGTGACCAGATCTCGACTGACACATCATTATGAATTATCTGGGCCTTCTGACTCATATTTGCTATATTCTCCTTTGGTTCTCTGTGTCGCTTCCTATTTTTACTTTGTTTTCCACTTGCATATTCAGAGCAGTTTATCCCATGGCTTCTGAGCACACCTCATTTCAGTTTATGCTGAGGTAAAGATCATCAAACCCAATATTCGGGGGGACCTGAACATGGTTTACCTGGACCCTAAGGCTGCCATATGAACATGTATTTTTTTTATGGTTTGCTTTGGGTTTTTTTTCCAAGTAAGTGTGTAAACAGGAAGAATTTCATTGCAGCCCTGTCTTTACAACGGCATCTTTCCCTAGTCTGTTTTTCAATGGTGTCTTTAGCATCCCTCCTGTAGCTTTTATGAGTGTAGATGGCAGATCATCCAGGTAAACTGGAAGAGTGTTGTAAGGGAGAGCAGTACCCACGGTGTACTTAATAAAGGATAAACTTCTGTGAAACGGAGTGTTTGGAATATACAGGGGTTACACTACAGTGATGCAAGCCTAAAGATTGCCCTCCAGTGCCGAGTTAAAGCTGTCCAACTTTGATAGCGTGACACCGCATGTCATCACTGCCACTGTCACCTGCCTGAGGCAAGGAGGAATACTGGTCGGGTTTCCAAGACGATTATTGTCACGGGAGGGCAAACCTTAGCATCTCTCAGTTCACATTCATCACTGAAAGGTCAAAAAAACTCTTACTTTGATACAATTTTTCGAGCATTTTAACAGCTCCTTTCTGTTACATAAATCCTTCGCAGAGAGGCTGAGTGTCTCCGGTGAGGGAAGGGTGCTGGAGCTGCCCCTACAGTCTCTGTAGCCTCTTCAGCTGCTGTGTCAGAGCGGGATTTTGGTAAATTGAAACACTTGGGGTTAAGTAACACTTATTCTACTCCATACCTAATCCCTCCAGTACCACTTATTATCTTTGCAACTTTTATATGTAGGCCTTTTAAGATCTTGTTCTGCAGTCCAGGAGAGCTTGTGTCCCATGTGAACCTGTCCCATCTCTCCCTTCCTTTGAAATGATACTTGTTAGGCTATAAATATTCATGGAAAAGAGATTAGGCCACAGTTGAATGTTTGTGTTTGTATTCTAATTAATGAGCAAATTCTGCTTCCCCACGTCCTTACTATAAAAGTCTTCAAGATTGTGAGAGTCTGTGTATTAATATTAAACATGCCAAGTAAATGTTATGGGAGCAGGTTATGACCTGGCTGTGTGGACTTACACTTTCATGGTGTTATTACCGTATGCTTGCCTGAAACTCTTTTAATAAAAACCTTCATGAAAATACCTGTTTTTTCCCAATGTTAATTTGAAATTCTCAGGGAGAAGGAAAAACCCTCCAAGATGTGTTTGACTGAA
>WEKY01020428.1:2035-19532 GCA_013390045.1 Picathartes gymnocephalus | reverse complement strand
TACTGAGCTTTTGTCAAGCTTACTAAACATGCTAAAGAGAGAGAAGGGATAGGTCTGTTACACTTCGTAGCCTACACAGTATCATCACTGCCTTCTTTCAGATTATTCTGTGGGCAGACTATGCCTGAAAGCTCCTTTACAATCCAGTGAACCCTGACTGTGGTATTTAATATTAAAATAATGTGTATATTAATTTGTTGTTCTAGGGCAAACCTTTTCCCCAGTGTAAGATTCTTCTTGCTAATAAGAAATAGGACTTCAATGAAGGATAAGTTCCATCCACTTAAGTGGGCCAGTTACACAGTAGGATTTAATTCAAAGAAACTTGGGATAATGGAATCTTTCAGTCTTCCAAATTATTATGCAAAAATATGTGCTGTGTCAATTTATAGTAATAATTTCATATTGCACAAGTCAGAGCTATTTGATCAAGATGATTGGTCTTTCTGCTATGGAAAAAACCAGACAAGATAGAACTAATCTCAGTGGAAAAGTCAGCAAATTAAATGTTGTTTCAATTACAGATTCTAAGTAACTTTCAATCCTTCTTGGTTGAATGTCAATATTTTTGTTGGTGACATGACAGATTTGGGTTCTTTTTACTGCAGTTACATTACAAATATTTACAGAGAACATAGTAAGTATTAAACTTCTTTTATTCATTAAATTTAGTCATGTGTTTATCTAAAAATGATCTTTCCATTTCCTTACTGATTTAACTGTAATCTGGGGTAGTAATAATGGTTTGTCTTGCAACCATTTTATTTTATACTTTGAAATTATTGGTTTCTTACATATGTAGAAATTTTTACAGCTGCTCAGTTACAGATAATTCAAAATTTCAAACACATTTATGCTAGCAGTTATTTTATGACTGACTGTAAGTAATAAAGTATTATACTTTATGGAGTGTCTATCTTTTATGGATACTGCCTTTAGGTAGTGTTCTGCCTTGTAGAGTCACTTTCCTTGATCTTTCCATAAGCTAACTATTATGTAGATATATAAAGGATCCACTTCCTTCCAATACCTCGCCCTCAATCTGTACATGAGGTATCATTTGCCTAAGAAATGTCTGGCTAAATGCATTCATTCATTCTAGAATTTTTAATACACATAAATATTTTTGCTATATGATGAATGACCTGGTTTTATTTGAGAGGTTTGTCAAAATTGAGTAGATTCCCAAGGAATAATTAATTATAAAAATGTCAGTAGGTACACCTCTTAAACTAACATATGTAAAAGACATTTAGTTGTTCATATATTAGCAACTTTTCATTTATCAGTAAATGGCCTAAGGTCATAAGGAAGAAGCTGATGGCTCTTAATAGAATATTACTGGTTTGGGCTTTGAGTTTAAATAAGCTTTTGAGATCTCTGTCCAGTGCAGCTGAAACTTTTGGTCAGGATCATGGCAGAGCCTGTTTTATTTTATTACATAACACACATCCACACGTTGTCAAAAAATATTGCATTATTTTTTAATACTTTTCTCACCTTCAATATTGTTTCTTACTAGTCCCAGATAGTTTGTGTAGGTCTCAATTATTAACTGGGAAGTGAATATTGATGCTATTAAGGCAACATTTGAAAACCTAAACATATATAATGGTTATGATAATGAAAATAAATTTCTGTTCTTTACTACTTCTCTATAGGAAAATTGTTTTGGATACAAATGTTCTTTCATGAATCTTATGTTCTAGAGTACACAGATTTATTTGCACTCATAAATGTGTTGACTCATTAGAAATTATGTTAGCAAAAGGTCTCATTATGTGCAATCCTAATCCATAAAACTTCACTAGAAACTACTATATTGCATTTCATCAGAAGTATTAGCCACACAGTGTTTGCCATAAAAAATGTAGGCTGGAAGCAAAAACTCTATTAAATCCTCATTATATCTTACTTTGAGGAATGAAAAATGGTTTTGAAAAATGAAAGTTAAAGGCTTTCTCAGCAATATTGTTTGTTCTGTCTGTTCTCATTTCTTCACATCCTGGGGTTTAATCAGTCTAATTTCGGGTGGAAAAAAAAAAAGTTAAAGGAAAGAAAGAAAGAAAAAAGGATGGTTCTTCATATTACTTTGACAGTGACGTAGATTTTTAAATTAATAGTTTCAAAGGAAAATCAAAAGCTCAAATTTGTTACTTAAAGCTCTGTTTAGGCTTACAGATCTTTACTTCTTTATGTGTTTGAATTTCCATGTTCGTTATTTGGATGCCCTGTCAAATAACTCACCTTTGTCTCTTTAAGTAGAGACTGTAATAGCTACTCTGAGTCTGTGAGTTAGAATGTAAGATAATGTCCACATTGGGAATTGCAACCATATATGACCATAATTATTTTGNNNTGCAACCATATATGAACATAATTATTTTGCTTCCCCCAAAAATTTTCATCTTTTTAAAGAAACATTACGGGAAGATGTAGTCTTCAGGATGATGTTAGAAATAAACGCATCACACTATCTTTAAAAACACTTGCATTCACATTTAGATTATAAACAGAAGAATTTGACTTTACAATATTCTAAAGGAGGAAAAGAAAATGTTACAATATTTTGATCTAAAAGATACTTTTAAGAGTATTTTAAAAGAAAATGCTCCCCCTTTTACAAAATGTTCCTTAAAAAGACATCAAAAACAAATATTGTAAATATATTCTCCTTGAACAAAAGTTGAAAAAAAGGCTTGTGACTAATGACTTCATATCTGAAGCAATCATTTCAAATATACTTTCTTTCAATTTTATTCCAAAGTAATTAACGTGGCCAAACTATCTTTCCAATTTCTTCCTCAGTCTTCCTTCATAAGACTGTTCCTTTATCTCATCCTAACACACACTGACTGCTTATATCCAAAGATCTCTTAATAGTGTAATGGCCTCTATCAGTTAAAATAAAATTATGAAATAAAAATCAAAAAGAAAATTAGATAATTTTCACTTTATCTTTCCAGTGTTCCTAGCATCAGCTCTAATAATTGTAGTTAAAACAGATTGATGACTTTTTGTGACACCACTGGAAACAATTTAGGAAGACTGTTAAAAGTCAGTGAAAATTACAAAGTTAATGTATAATTCAGATACTCATTTCTTGTCTTCTGTGAAAAATCTTCCCACCCTTCTGACCCTAGGTCTGTTCACTCCATTAAAGGAGTATCCCTATAGCATCTAGAATTTAAGTGCTTGCTAGTACTTATAGGCCTCCTAACTTCCCTCCAGACCTGCAAGGACCTATTTGTAAACACAGACAAAAGATCAGGGGTTTCCCTTCTCAAGGACATGTAGTATTATATCCCTGTGAACAACACATCTACCAGTTTTGTTAACTGCTGCTTCTGCCACGAGCAAAACAGAGTAAGAGACAGGGAAGATGTACGGTTATGGCTATGCCTTTATTAACAGAAGATCGTAGAGCTTGACTGGGGCACGCTGACCATGAAAGCTCTGTGCTGCTCCTAGGGCAGTTTTGGATTTGGTCAGGGAATAGATAAAAGGGAATTATGGATCAAATTAATGTCTTTAGGGAGTCACCATTGCCTTAAGTAGAGCAGGTTTGAAGCTTCTTTGTGAAAGAACAAAACACACAAGTTATATTTTGTTCTCTTTATCCAGGTTATGTATATTTTAATCAGACTTTGGAAGTAGCTGGGAGCTACAATGTCAACAATAGCTGCTGTTTTTTAACACTGCCTTATCCCATTTGCATTATCAGGGGATCCAGCCTAAGTTCTAGCTGGGGCTTCTGTCGTTAAAAATTACCTGAGAGATTTGCTGACAGAAAAATGTATGTTGCCCTTAATTAACAATACGTGTTTACATGTGGAAATATGGCAGAGATGGGCACAGCAACCCATAATGCTGCACACTGACACTTCTTGAAAGCTTAGAGAGAACAAGAAGCTGATTTTTACTAGATTCTAGAACTCTGCTTTATGTTGAACACCAGCTATTTCTAATGTTGTTCCTTAAAGATTTTGATGTTTCTAACGTGTAGAAAAACCCCAATGAAGCCACCAAAGTTTTCCTCTATTACCTGAATGTATGATAGAAGAAATAAATTACATCATGCATATTTGCCCTACCTTTTGAAAAGTAGATTTATCAATACTGTTGTCTGACAACTCTCTTAAAATAATATTTTGCAGTTTTCTGGTTTGGTTTAGTTTGGTTTGTGGTTTTTTTATGAAATGACCATGTACCCAAATATATTAAATACTAAGTTGTTTTACTTGTTTGGTTCAAAAAAGATGCCATGTACCTCAAGCAATTAAAAACCATTTGGGAGGTTTGATATTTCTGTGAGGAAGAAAAACTGATGTTTCACGCACTCCTGTTTATTTATCCTTTCCTCAAAGCAGAATAAAACAAGGATTCAAAAGAAGTTTTATGTTCACAGATGCGCATTTTTTGCTAGCAACTGTATTTTTTTCCCAAAAAAAATCTTCTTTCTCTCTGTATCTCCTCAGCAGCTAATACCTCTTTTGTCTGATGCCTCTATCTTTCTATCTTTGTTCAATTCTGCCTGCTTAGGATCTCAAATGCTACCAATTCCACAAGGTTAATACACAGTTCTCTACATTTGTATTCAGCTTAAAATGCTTTCAGCCCCTCAATGCAGACGGCTTAACTTCTGACCTGCCTGGTATTTGCAAGTGTTTCACACAGTGGCTCTTACTGTTTTGAGCATTTCACTCCAGCAAAGGAGTTCAGATGTTTCTGCTGTTAATCTTGGAGAAAAAAAAAAAAGGGAAAAATTTATTCCCTACTTGCACTACCACCATTTCAGCAGGCTATTTTTTTGGTCAGAGCCATAACCAATTACTTTTGATGTTGCATCACCCTTAAAGTCATTGTTTTGATTTAGCTACATGATTACAAAGCCTATTGGAAGTGATCAAGTGTTTAACATTTTGTACTAAAAATGGCACAGGCTCCTACAAATTAATTACTCTGTTATACTATCTTTAATCAATATCCTTTTGTTTTTATAGGTTGAACTTCCTCTTTGTTAAAAGAAAAAGAAACCAAACAGAAAACAAACAAACAAAACAAAAAAAACCCCAACCAACCAAAACCCAAAAATCTCACCCACCACAGAACAGGATGATTTTTCTAAATTTGACTTACTTAAATTTGAGTTACAATTACCAGAAAATAAATTATTTGTAATCTACATTGTTCTGTATACATACTGTGTCAGCTGTGTCTTCTATACTGGTTCTTCAAGTCAGTGATCAAGTCGCCATTTAAATTTTTGTTCAATAAATTAAACAGATTGAGCTCCTGGAGTCTCTCACTGTATCACTCTATCCAGTCCTTCTTCCATTTCTTTTTTCCCAAGCATTCCCCTGCTTCTACAGTCATTGCTACAATTAGTATTCAAAGCACAGCTCCGCATTACACCCTAAACAAATTATTCACCTTATGTAAGACTTCCTCTTAGAGTCCGTCTTTGCAAGTACCACATCCTTGCACTGAAACCTATCCAATCTACAAGCAGGAGTTTATTTCTTTGCATCACGACACAATTCCTTCAGCTCCTGAAATTCACATTGTTTATGCCTGTTCACCCTGGCTAGTGGAGTATCACGATCTTGTAGGAACACATTTGCTTGAGAATGTGTCTCTAGCCCAACATACTCTTCTATGCCTTCATCGAAAGGACCCACAGCACCCATACCCAGACTCATTAAAATACCTACCCTGCCACATTACTTCTTGTGGGAAGTTTTTTACTATGTAACATTCTTCTAAAAAAGTAAAATATTTTTTTTTCCTGTTGTAGCAAGTAATTTTTTCCCACATTAGATGTTATTTTCATCTGTTTCCATCCTATTTTAACTGCAGCCCTGCTTTCAACTTAAAATGTTTAAATTTTAATTGCAGATTAAGGACTAAGAACAACAAAATGTAATCACACCTGTTTGCAGTCTCACACAAACATATACGCGTTCAAACGTTCATCCTTATCCGTCACTCGTATAATCCTCATGTGATGACATACAGATTTATGCTGAGATGGAGTTAATTTTTTCATAGCAGCTCAAATGTGACCAAAGCAGTTTTTATAACACACCAGTGCATTAGCTGCTGCCAAGCAGTGCTTCCACAGTATCGAGGCCGTCTCTGTATCTCAAGCTGCCCCTCAACGATAGGCAAGGAATGGACACGAGACAGAGACAGCTGACCTGAAAGAACCAAAGAGATATTCCATACCTCATAGCGTCATGCTCAGCAACACAACTGGAGGCAGATTTTCCAAACCAACCATTTCTTGCAGACTGGCTGGGCAGCCTACTAGTAGTAGGAGGTGGTGAGTGATTGTCACCACATTTCAGTTTTTCCCCATCTCTTCTCTTTCTTCACTTATTAAGCTATCCTCATCTCAACCCATGAGTTTTTCCCACTTTCACCTTTCTAATTCTCTCCTTGCATCCCACTCGGTCTGGGGGAGTGAATTAGTGACTGGTTGAAGGATTAGCTGCCATCTGGTTTCAACCCACCACATCTTGGTAAGTGGAAGCCACTGAGGTGAAATCCTTTCTTAATATTGTATATTTTTCAGAAGATCAACATGGAAGAAAAGCCCCAACAGAAAAATCTCCAACCACTTCAGTTCTGTTTGTTTTCATAGTATAGGGCATTGACCTCTGACTACTTTATAAATCTAATAATCACCTAAACTTTCTGTGACAAAAAATCTACAGGCATTTCCACCCAAAAGAAGTCAACAACTAAATGAGAAAATTAGTAATGAATGAATGCAGAGTATAACAACAGAGAAACCAACAAAATTACTTGAATGACACTTTAAAAACAACCAACAACTCTTTTTTTCCCAAAGCAGCATCAAACAGTGGAAAGAGGTTGCATGGAGAGCCTTTTTACTGGTTACTTTCACTGTAATAATAATTACTAAAACCAAAAGCACTACAACATTAATAAAATAAGAGTTTGAGAAAAGCAAGTTTTAATTGCTTTTAATAGACATTTGTTGAACTAAGGAGTTCCTCATATTTATTTTCCCCCTTGTTTTTATTTTGACTGGGAAGTAAGGATGGATTATTTTTTCTCTATATTTGATCTTTTCACAACATATTTTTGGCTAAAATAATTTTTGTATCAGCAGCAGACATCCTTATATATCTGTTGGATCTTTTAATTCTTAAAGTGAACAGAATAACCTTCATAAGAAACCTTTAATTGAAAAGCATTTTCAGCTGTATGGAAACAGACTAAGCAAAAAGCATAGTGTACCCTGAAGTGTGAAATGAAGATTTGACAACTGCATACCCTATACTTTATCAGCAATTAATAGTAACAGGTCTGTATAGTCTTCAGAATGCTGCTTTACAGGCTGAAATTAGCTAGTCAAAGATAATTTAGTACAACATTAAGTGTAAACAGACCAGAAGAAAGATTTTAAAATATATTCAATCTAAAGCAAGGAAAGTTTCTGTCTCCAGATGAAAGAAATTAAATATATAACTATACCTTCTAGCTGCTTCATGTTTGAATTCAGAGTTTAAGGTATTTCTATAGCTTTTTATAGATCAAAAATTACTTGCATGGAATACAAAATTTACAGAAAATATTTGAGATTACCTGAATACCTTTTGGAAATGTCATCCAGGACATTGGTGAAAATCTACTTGAGAAGAGGATTTGGTGGACCAAAGGTGCACTTACCTGTCTGTGTGCTAACTGGCAAGTAATTTTAAAAAATTGTGGGTAAAGCACTTCTTGTACTCTACTGATTAAAGTATAAATTACTGTAAGTCCTCTGCCTGGTTTCCCCAGAGCCATTTCCTTTTTTTGCTTTAACAGAAAATTCAGACACATAGTTAATTAAGATTTAGGACTCCAAAACCAATTTTCAAACATGACCAAAATAAACTTGCTCATTGCAGAAGTCTGCATCACCATGTAAAAATCACCACCATGAAACTTTTGAGAGAACAATGTCAATAACCTCATCAACAATAATATTCAATGTAAAATGTATCATTGTAAAGGCAGTAAAATTGTGATGACTTTATTTCATTGTATCTGTATATTTTCACATTACAGAAATGTTACTAAATTGCACTTAGTATTATTGTGCTAGTAGTGAACTCTGCTTCTAAGGCAGCAGACTGCACACATCACTAAAATACCACAATTTAATAGAAACGGAAGAGCTTTATCTATATTTTTGAACTTGGTGAAATTTTATTTGGGGCATTATTGCAACACCGCACTTTCAGTAGTTGAGAAGTTGAGCTCTATGAATGGAAAATCCATCTAAACAAACACTGCTACTAAAGTACACTCAATATTAAGTAGCAATGTCAGCACAGGGAAAAGTCTATAAGAAGCCAACATCTTTCAAAAGAAAAAAAAAAAGAGGATGCAGAATACAATCTCTAGCAAGTAAAGGACACATGAAAAAGTGAAATAAGAAAAAGCATGCACTGTAACTTGTTCAGCATAGTGATAAGAACTGCAACAAAGTATATAAATTTATGTGTACAGAAACACATTAATAACTGCAATAGAAAAGTACACACAAACAGAAAAGTACACACAAATAGAATATATTTTAATGAGCTATTCAAGAGAAAATTACACAGTGTTAATTTCTGCATGAGCTTTTTTACATTTAAGCTTAAATGTTTCAGCATTAGGCATAAAATCTGTCATAGTGCTTTGTGTAAATATAGATTGTATCACCAGGAAAATTTTCATCCATGGTTTGCTATGAAGACTCAAATGTCTTGCTTCACTCAACTATTCATCATATACAGTCCTTCATTCTAACTAATCATCAGCTTTCATAGTATATTTATAATCATAGGTTATGTAATAGTTTTGTCTACATGATGGATATTTCCATTTCTTGATTTTCATTCTTTTCTTGCATGCAAACGTTATATAGGCTTCCTTAACAGGAATAATTTCTTACAATGTTTTTCTTTAGAGCTGCCTTAATGTTTTTAATTCATCCCTTAGGACTGAAGGGATGCATGAATCACAGAAAAAAAAATAAAATTGCCTTTTGATTTGAATGTTATCTGGTGATCATATAATTATAGAATTGCCTCAAAGGAGAGCTGTTCCCTCCCTCTAACTATCCTGGTAGCCTCCTCTGGACTCTCTCCAACAGGTCCATGTCCCTCCTGTGCAGGGACCCCAGAGCTGGATGCAGGGTTCCAGGTGGGGTCTCACCAGAGCAGAGGGGCAGAATCCCCTCCCTCCCCTGCTGCCCACGTTGCTTTGGATGCAGCCCAGGATACGTTTGGCTTTCTGGGCTGGGAGTGCCCATGGCTGGGTCATGTCCAGCCTCTCAGCCACCAGCACCCCCAAGTCCTTCTCCCCAGGGCTGCTTTCAATCTGTTCATCCCCAGCCTGTGCTGGTACCGGGGTTGTCCTGACCCAGGTCCAGCACCTTGCACTTGGTCTTGTTAAACCTCGTGAGATTTCCATGGGCCTGCTTGTCGAGCTTTTCCAGGTCCCTCTAGAGGCAATTCCATCCTTCAGATGTGTCTGCACCACTCAGCTTGGTGTCACCTGCAAATCTGCCAAAGGTTCACTCAATACCTTCATCTCTGTCATTAATCATAGCCTTTATTTTTCCCCTCCTATAGGACAACTAAAATTATAACTCTCAGCATGCTCACAGTAAATGTCTCTGGAAGAGCACTGCTCATAAAAGTAGAGTACTGAAGCAAAGAATATGGTTGTTTGCATCCAGAGGCTCTGAAAAGCAACATGTTTTCTTTGTGAAGTACCTGATAGAATGTTGTTTTAATTGCAGGATAATAATCACCAAAAATTTGACTGCATCTGGATTATCTTCAATGAGGAGGAGATATTTTCTATGGAGAAATGCAAAGACAGTGCAAATTTTAAATGTATTGACATTTGGTGTGCATTTTAAAGGCTTCAGTCAAATATATTTTAATTAATTATCTTATTTCTAAGGAAATAGTAAGAGTTAATTATGTAATAGAAGAGATTAGTCCTTCTAATGACAGAAATATTCCCTGCTCTAACAGGTGGTTATGTTGTCCACACTGAGCAGAAAATTAGAACATTATGTGATAAAGCATGGAATGAGTCATTTTTAACTGCCTTTCTTTTTCTTCCATTGAGCAGAGGACCATACTGATATTGTGCTTACTTGCAACGAGTAATTGTATTTTCCAAACATTTACAGGTGTCATTCAACTGAAACAAGAACTGTGATTCAGTAGACCAAAGAATAATTATTCACATCAGTGAGGAGGAAAAAGGTGGAATACAAATAGGAGGACTCCGTGAGAGATTTCAGAACATAAATAGTCAAGGCAGTTTTGCAAACATTCTGATGAGAAGATTTGAAACCATACACAAAATTGAAACAAAATCACCCACATACAAGGGTGCACATCCAAGTTATAGATAGGAGAAGGAAATTCCAACACAAACTTCAATAAAGGTGCATGCTGCCCATATCCTACAAGCACTCAGCTCCGAGGAAGTCTCCCAGGCATAAAAGTTTGAAGGCCAGCCCTTCTTTTTTTGTAAAGGAACACATCCTCATTTGCTTTGCCCTGCTATCACTTATAGCATCCTAGGAAATAGATAGATAGATAGATAGATAGATAGATAGATAGATAGATAGATGGTAGATGGATGGTAGATGGATGGTAGATGGATGGTAGATAGATAGATTCATACATACCTACACACAAAAATACATAGACACAGATATATTTATGTACATAAATATATTTATATAAAAACATATATTTATCTGTGCATAGATACATATATGTTTATATAAATATACAATTTTCTTTTTCTATAGACCAGCACTGGTAGTTAAGTTAATAAATATCCCATTCAAAAGCAGAGACTTGGACTCAAGTCTTTGAACACACTGTTCATATGAACAGGTATCTTGCATCTTTATAGGTTTTCGTATAAAGATTGTTGACCTTGGAAAAATAGCAACAAAATATCTACAAAAAGAAAGTGATGTGAAATAATTTTTATTTACTGATAATTTTGTATATTATATAGTAAGAATTCAACTTGATAATTTATGAGAGCTACTGAAATGTTAATTTAGCTTTGGGATAAGACAATCAGCATGCTGCCTTGCTCTTTGGAAACTGTGGGATGTGTATAGTAATTCCTAAAACAAGTGCATAGTTACAGATGTGTCTTTTAATATGTAAATATATTTAAAGTAATATATGCCTATAATTATATATGTATATCCATCTAGCTGAATATGATCTTTTTTATTCAAAATTCTGCACAACTCAATTTTAAACTTGTCATTTTTTACTTAATATTTTTCATGTTTAGAATCATTAGTAAAAGTCAAAACAATCTTTCTCTTGTATAGAATTTTCTTTATTTATGATAAGACTACATAGCAAGAAATAATGAAAAATCCATTGGTGTCAACATTATTTGTTTCTAAAGACAACAATAATTTCATTATTTTTTCCTTGTTACTAATTATTACCAAATAATAAGACAAAATACAGGAACTTTTTTTAAAAAAATAGTTTTTTGTTTTTTATACTTATTATGTACAATGGCATAATTCCTATTCCCTACTTTTTGTTCTCTCAGGTCAATCACCAGAGATCTTTATAAATCTTCGAACATACTTCATATTTTATCGCTTTTCTTATTGTTTGCATTAAATATGAAATGAACTATCTCTATTCAGAAGCATATTTGTTATAGCAATCAGGTTTTTATCCAGTCTGTTTCATAGTGCCATTTCTGACACTCAGCATATTTTTTATTTAGTGGGATATATAAGTACAAATGTAGGTGAGCGAACTATTACTCTAACAGTGTTTCAAGGATAATCTTCCTAAGATTTGAATATGCAAACATAGGAAGACAATCTTAAACTCTATTTTTTTGCTTAAAGATATTGTATTTGAGAATGACAAGCATAGAAAGTTTTTGCTACGCCAAAAGACGCTGAAAGGAAATATTTCCAGAGAACAAAAGCTGTAAGCATGGCTATCAATTTATAGTCTTCATATTAAAACAAGTAATTTTAGCACATAGGGGTTCATATGGCACCTTTTTAGATTATTAGAGACAGAGATTATTAGAGATAGAGGATTAGAGATTATTAGAGAAGTTTATTTTTCAATAGAGGTATAAATTACTGATTTGAACGAGTAAATGTATTTAGTTACCTCAAACTGCCATCCCAGAAAAGTGTAGATCCTCAGATGAGGCACAAATGCTTCACAGTGTTATAGCAGCCTGCAAAGCGCAAGACAACACTGTGCTGACTCTTAGAGCAACCATCATTTATAAATAGATAATCAGACACCTGTCAATTCAATGCCCAGAAGATCTGCATATTCTAAGGCTTCATGTGCTTACATAAGACTTCAAGGCAAGCAGCTATTTATTGTCAAGGTTATCTAGTTGTTATTTCAAAAGAAGCTTTGTTCCAGCCTCTATGAAAGAACACAAAAGCACTTTAGGACTGCACTGGGGGGAAAACCAGCTTTGCTATCACAAAGAAAAAACATAAAACAGAGCAGCTAGTATAAAGAGTTTAGGATATCTGAAACTTAAGCTTTGAAACAATTTTTTTGTAAAACATAGTCACTAAGTAGTCAATATCTGTCAGTACATATGGTATCTCTTGTGCAGCAATAACTGGAAAAGAGGACACAAACTGAAGCACAGCTTGCTAACCATGAGGTAACAGTTTTTACTGTGGCGGTGACTGAGCATGAGAACAGGCTGCCCAGAGTCTCTGCCTTTTGAAATCTACATAAGTAATCTAGACAGAGTGCAGGGCAGCACTCAATGACCACGACTAATTGAGCAGGCTCGTTAGACCAGATGACCACCAGACATCCCTCCCAGCCTCAGATGTTCTGTGATTCTGTGGTTTATCTTGCAGTCAGTCAGCCTTTACCACTCAATAAGACTGTATGCAACCTTACACAGAGTTCCTCCTTCTGGACACTGGCAATTCCCAAAACACCTATACCCCTGTTCACTGGTATAAAAGGCTCCATTGTACTTTTCGAGAACCCTGCTCTCAGTTAATATTCCCCTTTAATTTAAAATACAAATTTATTGATAACTTTTCTAATGTATATTCCAGTGTGTAGAATATCCATTACTATTCCTCACTACCTCATGTTCTTACAATCCTTCTTTCCCAGTCACATTGACGAGATTTAGTCTCATCTTCTTCTCCAATCTACTAGATCGTCAGGCTCTCCAAGTTTTAATACAGATTGCTAATTTCCTTGATTACACCAGAATGAATTTTCTTGACTTGTTTCAAACTGAAGTTTTCTTTCTCAGACAAACATAATCAGAATAGTACATAACATTTCAGATGGTTTCTTAGTGGTTGTCTTTGCCTTCTGAGAACAGTTGATCTGAAATAGTACAATCCTTTGTGAAACACTAGCCTTCCTGTCTGTCTAAAGTAATTGTAACAAAATTGATTATCCCACAAAATGTTTTTCTTTTTCTTCCTTCTAAAAATACCTGAAAAGTCAGAAAGAATTTGTATTGATTAACCTGTGCTATCACTGCTTGCAAGATGGCAAGTCTCCAGTGAGTGTTTTGTCAAGCAAATCAGAAATACTAAGTGCCTGTTTCCTACCACTCAGGAAGGAAGTTTACACTCTTGCCAATGTAATTGTGATAGAAGTAGAATTTGTCTATTATTTATTCAGTACCTCACAATCAGCTCAAATAGCCACTCAACATAAAGAAATTCTATAATGCAGTTTTTAGGCCTTTAGAACTTTATACAAAACTAAGAACCTGATGGCATCCTAGCATCAGAGTGATTTAAATATTTCAGAGTTTTGAGAAGAAGAGTCTTTACTAATTCACTACATGATATCAAATGGCTGATGATTCTGGTGATACCTTATCTGTGAGGGAGTGACCTTCATTTTCCATTTCACAAACTATAAGTCAAATTTATTATTTAATCTAATGCAAGTTAGAGCTTCTATTATGATCAAAATAAATCTGGTATTTAGGAATACAGTCACATATTAAGTTTCTGAGTCCAGCTCAGTAACAATAAATTATAGAATTTTCAGAATTTTCTTTTGTGAATTATGGTATATGCATAATTACTGGTGAAAGAGATTGTGATTTTTTTGTAATAGGAGGAACGATAGTGCAACTGCATCACTTAATAGAATACTTGTGTTTGACTCTGAAGAGCAGCAGATAGAAAGGAAAAGAAGCAAAGCCATGCAGAAGGAATGTTTTGAAGCATGAGGAAAAATGAACAGGAGGAACATTTGGCTGTGAAAAAATAGTAAACAAATAAAAACTTCAAGAAAAAAGAATATGTTCAACTCTTGATTAGATTTCTAACCAAGAAAGTAGGAATGATATCATACAAAATCTGACTTGGATAGACAGCCCCCAATGAACATATAATAGCAACTAAACCTGCATTAGCAGAGAGACAGATGACAAGACATATTCATTCTTTTAGAGCTGTAGTGTCGAAGAACCCAAGAAGCAAAGAGCGATCGGTATGAACAGTGGATGCTGAATCTAATTTACATTTCTGTAGACTTTTTCTTTCTTTAAAGTTCCAGTGTGCACAGGTAATTGGCAGCCACCTATTAATTGTCTAGTCAAAGCCAAAGGGCCAGCTGGCATGATTTCACACCCCTCTCTCCCAGGGTTCCTAGAGGAATTCTGGGTAAGGTACTAACAGTGTTTTACAGCAGCAATTAGTTTATTCCTGGGGCAAAGTACAAATAGAAAAGGGTATGTATATGCAGCAAGAGCTTGTTTCCCATTCCACTGTGACTGAGGAAATGACAACCAGTTGGCAGTGGGCCAGACAAATAAAAAATACCAGCTGGAAACCTGGATTATTTGAGTCCCACATGGCAAAAGGTATGTTGGATGACAAGAAAATATGTCGCTGAGTACTGAGCAAACTATTCCTTGATGTTTATTTAACTCACCAGTTACAAATTAATTAATAAATAAAAGTAAGGCACCTTGTCATTGGACAGAAGATAATTGGATGATCTGACACCAGATTATTCAGAATGATTGTAGTGGTGATACAAAACTGATTTCAACTAACTACTTTCTCAAGCATTTTATGAAATATCAGCTTTGTATTAATATCTCTGTGTATAGTTCTCAAGTACTCTATTATTTGCTGGAAATGTTTCAACTTCTAAGGAACTTCTCAAAAATAATTAATTAATTTCATTTTCTTCCTATTCAATAGTGTTTTGTCTTGCAGACAGAGCATCAAATATCTTAAAGAAAAATGAATCAGTTACTTCAGAGCAGAGGAATTAGATAATTAAAATTGAAGATTATGATTTATGTCTAATTGGAAATACCCTATCTAGATACACCTCTGATATGCAATTTCATAACAGAGTGAAAACATTAATTTTATTTTATTTTATACAGAAACTGAAAATCTTAACTTTTTGTTTTCTCCCTCATTGGATTTTCTTAAAAGAATTCCATGATTGTTGAGCTCAGACTTTATGCAAATTCAGTGAATAGGTCAATTATGATTATCTGATATTGCTACATTTTAACATTGATTTGCAAAGTCATTAATTTAATCTGTCCTGATGACATTAAAAGAATGTCAAATAGACACATCTGCTTTTTAGGTTTTGAATATTTCATGCCAGTA
Organism: Picathartes gymnocephalus; assembly: GCA_013390045.1. Taxonomy (NCBI): domain Eukaryota; kingdom Metazoa; phylum Chordata; class Aves; order Passeriformes; family Picathartidae; genus Picathartes; species Picathartes gymnocephalus. The sequence goes on along the minus strand of WEKY01020428.1, from coordinate 3,835 downwards.
TTTATTTGAGAGTGTGTTAGTGGCAGCCCTAAAAGGTGAGTGTACTTTTCTATTACATATTGCATTTAGAGTAGAAGTAAAGAATTATATATTAGGGTAGAAGATTAACCGTTTGCTTCAGTAAGAACGTTACAAAATGAAAGAATGGCATTTTGAGGAGACTTAACTGTGGTTAGCACTGAAGATGACATATTGTCAAAGAAGTATTGGGCACAGAATGAAGAGAAGCAGAGGCTTTTTGGGAGATGATAAAATGCCCTCAAAGATCTCATTCAGTCTCTCAAATCACTCATAAGTGAGATATATGCTATGATGATTTCTTCACATTTTGTGACTTCTTTTTGTATGAAAATTTACCTCAAAAATGCAACACTCCACATTTTATATGCAATATTTATATGCACAGTCCTCAATATTTAGAAATAAATTAGCTAACACAAAGTTTCACATTTACTAAAGCCCAGGTCTTCCACTGGTTTGCTAATACCAATTTTCTTTAGCTGATAGTGTTATCTAAATCTATTTACATTATCCAGCAGCTAAAAATGCCTACAAATGTGCAAAACAGGGTACATCCCTTGAAAAGTTAACACTTTATAGCTGTGTGATTGCAACTTAAATTAATTTTGAAGATTTTTTAGCATGCGATCTCAGTGGTCTTGTAGACCTCACTCATTAGCACACAGACATTGCTAAGAGTAAATGAAATACAAAAAGGCACACATGTAACATGTACATCCTGAAATGTCATGTTTCCTAACTTTTGAGCAATTCTTTCCTTTCCCTAAATATGACTGAAGAGATATAACAGTGTCTCTTTTATTCAATTTCTGTATAATCTCCATTAATTAACAAGAGTAGTTTTTTGACTGTCCTTTGAGGTTTTTTATTATTTATTTTTTTGTTTTAAAGCTACAATATTATTACTATGACACTGCTCATATGAGATCCTGAGCAGAATGTGCTAATTCAGCTTTTAAATCAATAAGATTTTATTCCAGAAAATTGTAAGCTGCAACCATGATGTATTGATTACCTAAGTCTTTCCTATGTAACTTTTTGAGTTTCTTAGTTGCCTTCTCGATCCATCTTCCAGAAGCTATTTTTGAGAATCCTTGTATCACAGTTTACTGTTACTAGCACACTAAATCTTGCCTTTGGCTAGAAATAATTTTGTGATTTGGCATGGTATATGTGTAGCAACACACTCAGGAAAATTTTAGTTTTAATTTATTAAACAGAAAATGACATATGCGAGAGTTCTAATCATATCTATTTGCAAAATAAAAAATTAATTTTAAAAAGGCTCAATCTATTAACTATAAATTACTAACCTGAAGATACTTATTTAATGGCTATTCTGTGATCACAGGACTTACTCCCCATTATTGCACAGCTATTATACACTGTCTCCATTGCCATGGAACTAGGAAAGTCGCAGAATTCCTTTCTATCTAAAATGGAGTCTAGCTGATAACATGCAAGATTCATAAACAGCTATTAAACAGCTATTGTCTCCAAAGACATACTAAATATAATGAAAACAAATTATATGAGCTAAATAATTTTTACAAGATGACTTTGCACCCACAGTGCATAATAAAAGATGTATGTCAAGCACAGATTTTACTCTCTTTACCTTTGATATCTCAATCCATATCTTTAGAAACACAAGGTCTAGTGCTACTCTGCTTAGCTCCCATGTATTCCAACAATTTAATTTGTTTAGCTACAACATGTTGTTATTCAGCATTTTAACTGTTAATAATAAAAATGATACAACATGGTACACGGAAATTT
>WEKY01020424.1:47346-62601 GCA_013390045.1 Picathartes gymnocephalus | reverse complement strand
CTGATTCATTTAGTTTACCAGTAAATCTGAGGCTCTCCTGCTGAAAGCCCGTGCTCTTATTAATCACTTGGCATTTGGCTATGATAAAAGGTAATGTTATTGTTCAACTATTAAATGTTTTACTCAGAGCCTAAAATTACTTAATAAAAATATTTTAATCATAAAAACTTTTTTTTCTTAAATATTACCTCTGAAAGATTTTTGTTGATGAACTTGGAGTCCTGCGACTCACTTGCCTATCTCTGCTACAGACAGTGATAACTCCTTGGTTTTGATCCTCAAACTGATGAATGAAAAGCATAGTTACCACTGGAATTGAGTACTTTTTTATTATCATGGATTTATATGCAAACCTCAGTAAAACTCTAGTCTTGGCTAGAATAATGTCATTTTTTGTTGATTTTTAAATGCTCACTTGATATGTTTTTGTTTTTTCTGTTTAGCAAGTCTGTATCAGTGGATCCCAGCAAACCTCTCTTTATACCAGCAGGCCTGGATTCCATGAGCCAAATAGGTTAGAACATTTCCTGTTCATTGTTTGCTGCTTAATTGTTTTGAAAGCAAGAAAAACATTTTAAGCAAATAAATAAATTACAGCACATCAGTATCACTTTTAACAGATTATTGAAGGAGATGGCTTATAGATTTTAAAAATCATGATTCAGTATATTACTGAGAATTATTTGTGCAGGTTTGTTAGGTAGTTTAATAAAGTCTCTGGACTATGTAAAATAGTAAAGTACCAATAAGCTTATATCTGAAACAAAATAAAATACACAAAACCTCTCAGCCCATTTCATGGTAGGAGATCAATGTTTTTTTCAAACTTGTTGCAGCTTGTCAGTGTAGAAGGTAAAATACTAAATTAGATGGATCATTATGCAAAATTATTCTGTGATTTATGTTGTTATGACAACACATTTATCTTTGTGTGTTGTGATCCTCAGGACCACCACCTGCCTCTGACAGTGATCTTGCAAAGATGCGTGCCAACACGCCTTTGGAACTGTGGAAAAAAGTATTTGAGAAAACATTTCCTCCCAAGGTAGGGATGTAAAGCCACGGACACAGTTGCTTTTCTCACAGAATATCAGCAATATCCCTAACCATTTTTGTCTTTCAGTTCCACTGACTGGAATTTCAGTCTCACTTAGCAGTTCTCTTTACTATGTTTTTAAAAGATAGAGATGTGTATGTAGTGGTGCTTCTACATCTTCAGTCACCGTCCTACATTTAGTAATTATGAAAGATGCTGTTCTTAGTATAAAATGCCCCAAAATGATAAAGACTAAATTTCTCAGAAACTATACAAAAGTGTTATTTTTCATGTTAGTTTTCCTCATAGCCTTTAAAAACACAATAAACAAATGTTTCCTCCTGCACCCATCCCTCTAAGTACCCCCTGAAACAGCTGGAGAAATGAATACACCTCATCTTGCCAGCTCCATTGCTGTTCATCAGTGTATCAGTCTAATTAAAGATTTGCCAAATAGATTCACAGTCTTCTGTTTTGGTTCCACAGCAGGCTTTAAACTTTGAAGCTGTTTTTATGCATTGTAAATTCCTTTTTCCATTGCCTCACCTAACAAGTAGAATTCTGCTTTATTTTATTCCATCACTGGTATTATTGCCTTCTTGCTACTTTCCATTTTATATGATTAAGGAGAAATGTGCAGGGCCACATTTGAAAAACCCCTCCTCATTTAATAGTTTTTTTTACTATTAGTGTATTTGCTTCTTTGAAATTCAAGTTAAAGTTCACTCAAGGTTAGGAAATGAAAATTCAGATATTTGGCAGAGATAGCAGTCCGTTTCTCAGTTATTGAACTAATGCTTCTGATAATGAGAACTGAATTCTTGTCATAAATATTAAATACTTTAGCAAGGGCAACCTCAACTGTGCCCAAGTGTCATGGACCAGAAAGGATATTTTCATTTTGAGGCTCAAGAATAAAAAGCAACTACCAGGTAAGAATATTTTCTGCATTATAAAATCTAGCTGCACTATTACTTTTTCTGCATTTTACTGATTGAACAGCATTTTTCTTTTTAACTGATCTGTGTCCTGCAGCACAAAATTGTTCCATAAATGCAAGCTTTTAATATATTTGTATTAAAAGCAAATACTTTAACTTCTATGGTGTGGCTTTTTTTATTAAAAGAAGATAAATTCTATCATTTGGGGTTTTGTCTTTCTCCTTTTAGAGTTTCTCTGATTTACAAGATACCAAAGACCCTGCACAGGATAGTCAATACGCTGAGTATGAAGTTGATGCCATGAGAGCTCAGAAAAACCAGGTGTGTGGTAATTCTCCAATTGCCGTTCACAGTCAGGTATTCCAGAACCACCAGCACTGCTGAACTAATAGCATATATTCATACCTCCCCTTTTTGCCCTTAAATAACTTCAGCTTGAGATTTCAGTTTAGTAGTTGGTTGTGAGTTTTTTTCAATTATCAGATACTAAGCTGGTAGACCCGTTAGATCTCCAAGTTTTGGCTCTGAGTTTCTTTAGAAATTAATAAGTCAGATTTTCCCTTTAACTTTTTTCTACAAATACCTTACTAAAATAATCTTGAAGCAAAACATTGAAGCTTTCTTGACAGTAATTTCCTCATTTCTTCACCCTGTACTCTCATTTGAGTGTTGACTAACAGAAAGTGTAGGAAGCAATATCAAAGTCTGGGGTGGGGACTGTTTACTTCTGTCTTTCTCCTTCAAAACTTACTTAAATTGGAAAGATACTGAAATGGTAACATTTCTAACTCAAATTCGCAGGCTAGGGACATTTTATCTTAAACAGAGTAAATGGAATTGTTCCACACAGTGATGATATGTGTCTTAACCCCTGAATTCCAGGAAAGACTTCTAGTGAGGAAAGGGTCTTCTATTTTTTCTTATTAATTTTGAAGTGTTTCTGCTTTTCTCTAGATTATTGGGGAATTAATTTTATAGAAAAATTCTGTGTCAAACTAGATGAAGGTTAAAAGATTGCCTTACAGCTGTCCGTATACAACATCAGCTGAGTAGCAGTACTGTATGTAACAGTCTTCATCAGTATCATAGGTGTGGATCTGTTAAAATCAAACCAAGATTTATCTAAAGAATAAAGCAATTTCAAAAATCCCCTGCAGCCTTTGAACTTGCACATTACCTGTAATATCCTGTTAATGTAGGTATCNCACATTACCTGTAATATCCTGTTAATGTAGGTATCTGTTCTGAATTTCTGTCAGATCAAAAGCAGTCTTAGAAATCATTAAAATTTGTAAAGCTTTTGGAATCTTTAATACAAAGATACTCAGTATAGCTAAATATCTCAAAATAACTATATAGTGTACTAGGTTTGTTACTTTTAGATAATAATGTGTTGCAAAAGAAGATACTGGTATGCATTGATTAAATCATACAGGAAATAACGATTTTCTGTTTTTAAACAAAAGAGGCTTTTAGAATCTTAATCTGTTCAAGGGCATTGCAAACCATTATAGCTCCTTTTTGTTGGACTACTACAAGTAATTTGAACATTAAAGAGAAAATTACTTTTGTTATCTGTAGTTATTTCCTAAGTTTCTATCAAAAAGTTTAATTTTTACAAGATTATTTGCACATTATTAAAATGTTTTATACCAGGAATTTGAAATGCACCAAGCTAGAAATATACATCTAAAAGAAAAGAACTCTCTAGTTGCAGTATTTCTTGAAGTGTCTTTCTGTTTTCCAGTTCAATGGAAAGCAGTACAAAAATCATATTTTTAAATTTAAATTCATCATGTCTGACATTCTCTATAGAGTCTTATGGTTTCTGTTGCATAGGAGGACCAGTATATTAAGATGGTCAATATGCAGCGTGTTGCTAATGAAATAATGGGATCTAATGCAAAATTAAAATTATCACGTGATGATAGTGAATGTTTTTGTGTTATCATTTTTCTCGGTTACTTTCAGTTAATTAATGTTACTTTGGACTCCAGGTGATAGGCTGTTTGCTTGTTTATCTCAAAGATAAGCTTTAAAAGAAAAATAAGCACAAAACCAGCAAGGGAAGCAAAACACAGCCCCTGTCACTGCAGCTGGTACAAGAACCAGCAATACCTGACTGACTCAGTCTTGGTCAGGACTGCTCGATAATACTGTAATATAGATAACTGTGGCAATACAATGTTAAATAAATCACTTCCAATTTTGTAATTTTGGTTGAAGAATTTGCCTCCATTCTAGCAGAGTAAAAGATTGGATTCTAATTCTTGAGATTAAAATAGGAAAACAGTTAAAAAAAAAAAATCCCCAGCTGACTCCGAGGTACTGTCAGCCAGCATTTACCTGAGGTGCTTTTTGGCTGTAGAAGTTGAGAGTCCAGCTCATCAGCATTCTGCCATAAGTGTTTTCTTTTAGACCAGCTTATTCTGCCTCCTTGGTATTTTTGGAGTTAACAATGAGATGTACCACTCTCTTTCTAAACATATTTGCTCTGGAAAGCTCTCTGAGGCTGTCTTTTCCTCACTGCCTTTTCCAAGATGGAGCACATCTCTCTTTCTCAACTGCATCTTTTCAGAATTCTTTTCCTAGTTCTTGCCCCACAGACATACATAGTACAGGTTTATATCAAATAATGCTGTGGGAATTGTTTACTGCATTTTCATTCTCTGTAGTTAAGCTCTGAGAGAGAATACAGCACCAAGGACCCTTTTGAAATTCAGATTTCTAATGTAATTCTTAACTAGCAAATTTTCTCCAGGAATAACTCAAATTTTATTGTTTTTGCAGGGCTTTCAAGATTTGAAAAAAATACTCATTTTGCATAGTTATTAGGCCTTAAGTGTCTGGGTTTTGGTTAATTCTTCATACATAAATCACATGGCAAACTTGTCATCCTCTATCCATTCCCCGTTACCTTTTTGGTACGCATATAATTTGAATAAGAGTGAGATCTTTTAAAGTAATATTTCTGACTTGAGCTACACCTGCATCTGTGAGCACCTATGGGGAGCATGAAAGTCTTGTTCCTTAGCTCCTTCTAAACGCTTGTGGCAGTGAGAGCCTGGCACATGGGAATGTCTGCTGTCTTTCCTTTAGAAATGCTCTCTGCCACAGATATAAGTACTCTAAGGTTTCTTTTTGAAGATTTTGTTTCTTGTTATGCCTTCACTGCTAGTACTCAAAATACATGCTTGGGTCTTTTGATCTGGACATTTGACTGCAGCTTCATTCATTGATGCAACAGATAAAGTTAACCTTGGGCTCAAAGAACAGGAGAGCCTCCTACTCAGGTACTCAGGTACTCCAGAAGTCATGCAGTGCCAAAGTTCACAGTGACTGGTCCTCGTTACACAGAGCTACTACTTCAGGGATTGGTGCCAGTTTTAGCTGAATCCTCATATCATGAAGTAAAGTAAAAAAAGTAGATGCCTGGTGCCATTTGGTGTCAGCTACCAAGTCATGGAAGCAGATCTTAACAGACAGGAATGTAACTGTTTAGACTTCAAAAAGTCATAAACACAAGATTCTATACCTCACAAGGAAGAATAGTTGCATTTCCCCTAAAATTGTAGTGACCTAATCAACCATGTCACTCACAACCAAATGTCACCTCCATGTCAGATCTGCAGCTGACATGGGGCCTATGTTGGCCAGCAGCTGAGAGCTGTATTTTTTCAGCATAGTTTGCTGACATGAACATATTGCTGAACTTCAGGAGACCGTTTCAGTCTCATTCCACAAAACAGAAGATTTCCTACTGTGCTATGAACCCCCTTGGTCACGCCAGTGTTACTGGGCAGAGAAATATAACAGGCACCTACCTTAAACTGGGTAACAGAGCAGTACCAGTTTTCATTTTCTCCACAGGAGGACATGTGCTAGTCTTCATAAGAGACAAAGTTATTTAGGATATTTACTCAGCTGCCAAGAATAAGCTTTCTTGTTTTCACATGAAAGCATATCAAAATGAGTTAAAATATGTCACTTTTAAACCAATTAAAGAGCATTGTTAGAGCACTGTTATTAAATTTTCTACTTAAGTTTGTGTGCTTAAGACTTCATTAGTGTTTCAGTACTTGGTTGCTTTCACCATGTTCCAGATTGAGGGCACTTCCAGTAAGAAACTGCATGAAAAGGAAAGTTGAAGTCATATCAGTCACTCAGAACACAGGAAATGCAACAATTAAGGCTTTTCCTACAATCTTAATTTCTCCTTCTTGTTTGTAGACATTGTAGTATTGTCTTTAATTACATGATCATATACTATTTTGCCGATGTCTCAATTCAATTGTTCAGTATTTCTTTTCATCATCCGTAATCTTTATGTACCTTATTTTTCAACCTGCCATTCAGACACTTCAATAAACACAAAAGTATTAATTTTTTTTTCTCTGAGAGTGTGTGGTAATGTTATCTTATCTGAGTGCCTCATAAACATCAGTTAAGTCTTTCTTCCCAATCCCTTTATGAGATTAGGTGTGATCTTCCCCATTTGACAGATGAAGAATTTACAGAAACACAGAAGTACAGAAGCATTAAGGTTTAAAAAAAAATTTTAAGCCCACTTTATGCCAGTGTTGAGACATCTGTGATAAGCAGCTAGTGCTAATTACGTCTAAAGCACTCAGAGCACACTGAAAGCACATTTAAATTGCAATTATTTTTTCTTTGTATATCTGATCTCTGCCCCCTACACTTGCACCCACCAAACAAGCGTAGCATAATGCTAGCACGAAGATTTTGGTATACTTTGAGATATAGTCTTTTGTAAGATCTTCTTTCACTTTGGAGAGATGACCTCTTAGCTGGCTGTATCATTAGTCTATTCTAGAATTCTGCTCATGTTTGCAGTATAGAACTTAACGAGCAGGAAGGGGCCCTTTTTCAAGAGGACCTCTGGAGTGATCTTTTAAGTAGTGTTTGAAAGAATTTTGCATTACATTTCTGACTTATGGGGATGTATTTTACTTTCTGTTTTGCATATAAACTAAGTACATGTACTTTCTGACAACATTTTCCCTCCTGAATCACTGACATTTGTTAAAAGATTTTTTTTCCTAAATATCCTCCCATTTAATAAATTGCTCTTTTTCTTTCATTTCTCATTGTTTAAATGTTAGCCTTACCTATATACACGTCCAAAATAAACACTTACAATTTTGTTCTGTACTTCTGTATATAGTGGAGTAGCTATACAGCTTTAAAATATGCTGTGGTTTGACAGTTTCCATTTTTGTATTGTTTTGAATTGCCTTTACACTGAATTGCCTCCTAGGCTAGCTAAATTAACAGCAAGATTAATTCTGCTAAATGATGTGCCTCTTTCTTGAAAGAGTTTAGTCAGGGCTAATTATTTATCCAACACCTGTAGACATGACCCCCAGACAGTATTGTCATTATATGTAAAATCTGGCCATTTAATTTTACCCCTTCCCAAAGCCTTTGAGAAAGTTTTTAAATGAAATTACTTAGCAGGTTCCATGTGCTCCTTAAAATACCACAGTATTCTTTCTGTTCCTAACTGTTGGCAAGTTTCAATGGTTCAGTATGTTCCAAGATCATAATTACTTTATATTAATAATGAGAGAGTGAAAATACTGAATAAAGACCAGCTTAGAGATAGAACAGTTTGGTAGTACTGGAGTTGCAGCTAATAATGCAACTTGGATTTAGCCTAGACACAACAAGGTGTCGGTCACCCATGCAGTTACTTAACAGTAGACTCCTACAAGCATCAGGAAGAATGTGCACTAACTAAAAATCTTCTCACTGCTCATACAGCTGAGGTGCTTTCTGAAAACTTTGCACCTCTGAGAAAGCTGCTAAAGTTACTTCCTGAGAGAAAATTCCATTTATCATTTCCATACAATCTTAAAATGGTGATTGCTTTGTTGTTTTACCCTTTAATTTCTTCTTCCCTCTGTGCTCTGGATTGATAGTTAATACATCTGTTAAATTCATCAGGTGTGAATTTTGTTATTTTTGTCACTTCTTGTATCTGCATTCCTACAGCAAAACCTCTCTTACTCTCTGAAGTCCATTCTATTAAAATCAAAATAACAATTGTAAAACACATGTCCACTTTTGAAGGTCTTTGCTACATTTATCCTAAGCACTGATTTATGTCCACATCTTTCCTGATCTAAGTAACTTATGGTGAGGTTTTTTTTGTCTTGCACGCAATACAGGGGTAGGTCTAACAGTACCTCATTAGAGCATCATAGTCCTGTAAATTTGCTGGAAGCCTTACTCTGAAATAAATGAAAAGCAATCATAATGCTTCCTAAATTAATATTTTGTGCTGAAAAAAATCTTTAGAAATTTCTCCTGACAGTACACACCCCTACTTAAAATTCAGCAGAGGAAACCGTTGTTTGTAATCGTGCTAGAACCTTCTATTATAGGCTTCACTGTTCCCAGTAGCACGTTTGACTGAGATGAGGTCATTCGTCTACCTTGCTAGCACTCTACTGATCTAAATACAGCAAAATGTAGCTCCCTCCATGAGAGCAAATGTGGCAAAATTCATAGTACTTTTAGGATAATTTTGTTAAATATAAAAATTACAGTACATTTTTTCTACAGTGGAAAGTGTTTGTACATACATACATTTGCCAAATAAATACCTGAAGTTTTTCAAGACTTTTAGTAATGAGAAAATTAGCTTAATATGTATTTATATTTCTTTTTTAGGAACTTGAACAATACAAAAGAAATGCCTCTAAATCCTGGAAAGAAATGGATTTTGACTCTGATTGATGAATTGCTCTGTCTTCAATTTTGCACCATTTACAAAATTATTTTTATCATCTTTACATTACATTAGCAATTTCATCTGATGCAGTTGAAAATATATAATACTAAACTGCAAAGTTAGTATTTATTAAGCATCCCTGTTGTTATTTTTCATAAAAGGAGCTATTTATTCAGTCAGTACTAATTTGTTTATCTTGGCACTGGCAAAGAGTTTTAAAAAGCAGGAAGAAAGGAATTCTGGATTGTTCTCAGATGGGTTTGTATACAAAGACTGGTATTAGTCAGTCCTACGTATTTAATAAGTTATAACACATAATTTGATTTACTTCTGAATACTTCTACCATAAGCATATATTTAAATATAAACAAGTTTTTACACCCAAAATATGAAATTGTGTAGTGTGCTAGCCATCTTTTTGTAAGTCAAAACCAAAGCTTAAGAAATAACTTGCGTAATTGTTTGATATACTTGAATAAATAAATAAAACTAAAACTGGCAGAATGGAGTTAAAACCATCTTTGACCTGAATTCAGAAGTGTACCTTCTCTCTGTCTCAGAATCATAGAGTTTAATACACGAGTTATTTCTTGCAATGTATAATGTCACATAGAGTTTAGAAGATGGATGTTTCTGTCATATGCCAGGAAGTCAGTCTAATTAAATTTGACAGATACTTGGTTAGTGCTGGAAGTACTTTTGATTCAGATTCAGGCTAAGCTTGTGAAATCCTAGCCTAAGCTAGGATGGAGTTTTTGTCCATGCACACCTCACTAATGTGAGATGCACTGAGTGTTCTGAGAATACACAAGACAATCCAGGTTAAAGCCAGAGGTGTACACTCCTGAGAGCTCAGACTTGTCAGCGAGTGAATGTCTGAACAGTCACTTGGCAAACCAGATCAACCCTACATGCTCATGAAAATGGCAGAGACAAACTAATGTGGTATCTTTCCAGCTATTTAAAGCTATTTGTCATTTTTAACATAATTGTTCGCCAGATGTTTTTCTAATAACAACATTTGTATCTCAGTATATTTTACCTAAAGATATTACAAAAATTCTTGCCCTCACACTTAAGTGGAAATACTGTATTACCTTGAGGAATGCATTTAAAATTCTATGTTATGAAGTGCCTCATCTCAAAACTATCATATAAAACTAGTTATATAATTACATAATTTTAAGATATAAATATACTTACCTCCTTGGAGAAATCTATCTCTCTGCAGAAACTAATTTCTTCACAGAACAGGAAAATAAGATAAAAAATCTAGAAATTCTGTGTCTGTTATGTTTTCAATTTTGAAAGGCCCATGAGAATAATTTCCGAAGATGAAAATGGCATTGCTTCTGACAAACAACTTTTATACTTTTTCCTTAGTTAAACTGACATTTTATTAAATAAAACCAAAACATTATTAAACATTTTTTTCCTTGTAATTCATAAACTGCTTCCAAAACAAGATTAGAACTTGACAGTGAAAAGAAGGAATTGATATAAATAACTTAACTGTCTTCACTGATTTACAATCATTTACAAGGCAAAAACAACTTGGGTAACTTTGATACTGCTTCAAGATCCCATACTCATCAGCTGTATAGTGTATATAAGGTTGAAGTGGAGTGATTTCTTGATTCTGTCTTTACATATATTTGTGTGGTTTCCTTTCTATGAATTCCTCAAATGGTATCAAAACAAGGCATAAGACTGAAAATACAATTCTAGAAATGAGATTTACTAGCAGTTGTACCCTTCTGCTTATTAGTAGTGGTTAAAAAACGAAATAGTGGGAAAAAAATTAGGGCACCATTGCTATGTTGTTAGAAATTGTCAGCAACAGCTGACTAAATTAAATTCAGAAAGCCCTTTAAAACATGAAGTACTGTTGATTACAGTAATCTGGAGATGAGCCAGAGCAGAGGGATGAGGAATAGCAATATCAGGACTGATTCACACTCTTAAAAGAACACTGGTTTTCAAGATGAAAACAAGCATGAGAAGATGAATGCGGTTTTATATGTCTAATCACTTAAATTCTATCTAAAATCCAACGATATAAGCCTTTGACCATAATATAGATACAAGTATAGTATTAGTTGGAATTGCTACTGTTTCATTGTCTGTCAGTAATTCTCTCTCTGAATTTGAAGCTTAGAATTGCAATAATGGCAAGTACTGGTATAAATGCATAGAGTACAAGGAAATCGACTGTGAAGCGGGACAATGCCCCAGGATAGTTTTTTTCAATGAACCGGATGCCTTGGGAGAAAACACACGCAGTGTCACTTGCAGTGGAACTGTTGGCTCCACCTGTCAAAAGAAACCAACAATTTCTTCAGTAGGTAAATCAGTAAAATTAAAAGTCAGACTCCAGTTTCTTGCTCATGCATTGAATACACCTCTCCCTGACATCATTTCCATGAAGAACCATACCCACAGCAGTATTTCTCATCACTTTGGAATAAAACCAGACAAGCCCTATGTTTCTGCAGTTAATCCAGGACATACTTTTTGAACATCGGGTCATAGGAGCTCATAGGAGCTCTCTCTTTTGTCCATGCCAAACAAAGATTTATGCCTTTTCAGACACATAATCTGAAGGGGCATCAAGAAGCAAGTTGCCCCATGTAGACTTAAGAGTGTTCATATGTGTTGAGGATTCCAAAATGCAAGAAATGGTAACTGTCTGAAGGGCACGTTAAAAATGAGGTGTTTATTGGTACTAATTAAGTCATGGATCCATTTTCTAATAGTTGTTGATCTAGTAATAAAGAGGTGCAGGAGAGTTTAATAGATAAAATATGTAGCCTTGGAGAGGACCACAGACACCTGGCTACAATGCCCCAAATATCTTAGGGTAGGTTCAAAGCTGTCAGTTTTACCCCATTTACCATTTAATAATGCATATTAGCTACTAACCCTGCCACCCTGATTGATTCTCTTGTTTTGCTGGTTATCTTGCACACAACCAGCAAAGCACAGTCTGACAGACCCAAGCTGCTCAACAAATACCATGGAAACACATTTGAACTGAAGCCTCTCTAGTATTAGAGGAGATACCTGCTCAGCTGTTTGTTACCTTTCAATATTCCCTGCACTGATGTTTGATCTTAGATTGTGCAATTCGCTTCATGCTCTATTTGTGTAACATTGCTCCAAAAAAATTTCCAGCCTGTTATAAACTCAGCTTCCAAAACACCTCCAAAGAGGGGATAAGAGAACAGGTGAAAAAGAGAAAGATGAAGAACTGGAAGAATGAGAAATGGTTGGAAAAATTCTGCTCTAGCTTGCTGATGGGGCATTATAGTCTTTACTAATCAGTAAGTTCTTTTTAGTTATGTTTTAGTTACGTACATAGAAGGAAAACAAGCATCGACATTCATTAAAATTATTTATAATGGACTTTTTTTTTGAACACTTACCACATGTGAAGTTTAAGCCATAAAATTCATTGACCACAAGGACTTCACTGCTGTATTTTTGAAAGGTAAGAAAACTGAGTAGTTTGAAAGGTGTTGGCATTTCTTCAATGGTCCTTAAAGAAACAGAGAAGTTAAGCTGGCTTTTGCTACATACCAAGAGCCCCCAAATTAAAACAAGCTCTCGTTGTTTCTAATCTGTGACAGAAACAGTTCTTGTCTGTACCTCTAGGGTTTTCAAACACAAAGTGCATTTTTAGGGCTAAGTGATGAGACAACCTTAAAGGCTGTCTCTGACTTTGGTACAGGGTCACAACATTCAGCCCTGACTTGTTTATGGACAGTCACAAACAATTCTGTGGTTGTTTGCTGCTCACATGGCAGTGATAAACTGAAAATGACAAGACCCAATATAAACCTTACTTGCCAAAATGTCTTGTTTCCAGAGTAAGAAACCACCACCCCTTCCTCCATTTTCAGAACCAAGTAAGACTGAATAGCAATTAATTGCCACAATAATAACACAGCAAAAGTAAAGCAAAAATAATGAGAAGAAACATTCAACAAGACTGGGCAATTTCAACGTCTAAAATAATTTAAGCCATAGTTCAACAATAACAAAAAAAATAACAGGAAAAAAACCCAGCAACCCAAGTCTCAATGCTATTTTTAATGTCCTTCATTGCTTATGAAGATTAATCAAAAAGATTGATAATATTAATTAGCAATGTCTCTTCTACAAAATAAGGTTAGAAACCACTCCAATGCCTTTAAGTTATCATTAAGGCATTAGACTACGGTAGCAGGAATAAATATCTTGTCATTATAAACACACCTCTTCCTGAAATTAGGCAGGGACCAAATAATTAGACATTAACCTAGCTTTATTTCATAAGTATGAGCTGTGATCTACTTTAAAGAGACAAAGCATCATCAACTTTGTGAAGATTCATATGGTTTTCTTCTGGACACCATCTATTGTTAGGCTTACTTCATTTTCACTGGGAGGGTCTCAGGTGACTATACCCTACTTGTTCAACATCTTAGGAAAACTGCTTTTAACAATTAAACATTTATTTTGGTATGTCCCTCAAAAAACTCAGTAATTGCAGTATTGACAGATACAAGGGGAAAACTGTTCAAACTTCATGCAATTAAAATGCAAAACCATTTATTTGTACAGTAACAGAGCAAGTAGATCCCAATTTTCCCACTTATTTACTACACTACTTAATAATTTTTATAGATTTCAGTCTGTACAGACAGAAAAAGTAAAACTTTACTGGCTAAACTGGGTAATAATACTAGTAAGATAGTTGAGAACAACTGCTTTTTTAAATCAGCATTTACCAGTGTTTAATGTCTGAAAAGTCCCAGCAGTTACTAAAAGATGTAGGAAGAGGGTTTTTTGGTAGGCTCCTTTAATGAGGGCAGCATTTCACATCATCATGTCAACATCCGTAAAAGAATTCAGATGAGCTGATAGATATTAATTGTTCAGTTTTATCTTCAATGTATTTGCAAAAACTGGGGGAAATTGTCAATATCTTTGTTGATATCTAAAGATATTAAGTGTCTGTTTTGTGTGTTTAGTATAAGGCCCAACAAGATTAGGTAGTTCTGCCTCTGAAGGAGCACAGCTGCACTTGCTTTCCATTTCTACCTGTGCACTACTGGATTTCTGCAATACCAGCTGTTCTAGAAACTCTTCCACAATTGGATCATTTTAACATCAACACTGTAACAAAGTAAGATTTTTTCCTACCTTACTAGTCCTGTTCCCACTACCACACCAGCTGAATTAAGTAGTACCACGCCACTTTGGACTATATTTGGGTCTTGAACTATGCCAAGTATAACAAGTGTTAGTAGTTCACCAATCATGTGAGATGCTAGGACAACAGCAAAAAAAATTCCAAATCTGGAAGCATCAGGATACAACCCTGTAGTCCTGTACAAAGATGAGCAAAAGAACATTTAAAAAACAGTGTCTGGGTGGTAAACTTGGAAAGTAGCTTTTACTTTTATTTCTATTTGGGTTTTTTATAGTTACAGCTTATTAAGTGAAGAGTTTATGCCTTAATGCTTAGCATATTGTTTGGAATCTTAAAACAAAGGACACCCACTTACTATCATGATGTAAGTGCAGATATATGAAGTTTTCTCTACCTAGATTGAAGAAGGTTATGCAAAGATGTAACTGTTGTAGAAACCCAAGTTGTTTCAAGACAATCACCATGGCTTTTCAATTCCTTAAACTAACATGCTGCTTCTTGTAGAGTCTTTGCAGTGGGAGTCATTCATGCAAGTCACATATTTAAAGAACATCTTTATGCAGGTAATTAACATGGGATTTTGTAATTCTGATAATATGCAAGCAAACGGAAGTATGGATATACTCAATTAAATGAAAAACTAATTGAATTCACCACCCATGTAATTCATACCAATGCAATTTCCCCCACACTCCTGCATTCTTTAATGCAACATGTGTTCTCAGTTGTCCCCTAGCTAACCAAGGGAAAGAGTCCTCTCAATCTGTACTAAAGATTAAAAAGTTAAGAAAAGCCAGCAATTGCTTGACAAACTTAATTCAGCCTTACAGTCTATGTGACAGATGACAAAACCTTTTATTACATCGTGACACATTACTCTTTTTCCAAAATACCTCATACCAAAACTGCCTCACACAAGGTACAGACTGCATGCTTTGCTTAGCTAACAATCAGCAATTCGACATTTAATTTTCTTTTTTTTTGTTGCTCAGTGCAAGACCCTGTGTCTTTTTTTTTTAATCCACTGTGTTCAAATATGGTCTTAAAATAGAAGTATCAGTTTTCTCACAGGCTTTCCTGTAGTGTTTTTTGTAACACCAGAATAATTTATAAATAGATGGATGAACATTGACTGTCTCAGTATTAAACACTCAGCGACCTAGCAGGTATTTAACAACCTTTAAGTACAGACTGGTGCAGAAGAAACAGCTTTCCAAAGTCCTAGCAGAAAACTATAACCTCTGAGCCACTCTAATACTTCACAGAGGTATGGAGACACAGACTAGTAAATCTGGGGTATGAATAGACCAGAAGAAAACCTAAA
>WEKY01020424.1:2030-47317 GCA_013390045.1 Picathartes gymnocephalus | reverse complement strand
AAAAAAAAAAAAAAGGAAAAAAAACCCCAGCCCAAAGAGAGAATATTCCAGCAACAGAATAACAGCACAATGTGAACTGTCAGAACATTTGCCAGAGGCAGCTTCAGCTAGGAAAATCTGCAGAGACAGGACATTTACTTGATTGCAAAAGAGGCTCTCTTTGATCTTGGCCAGACCTGCCTTGTATCTGATCAGGTTAGAGTTTGGGTCTGCCTGACCCAACTGGCTGACCCTACAAACACAAACTCTGTGAGAAATTGCTTGTAAGAACACGTGCCAGAGGCTGTCAAAGCCTCTCAAAAAGTCAGTCCATCCAGGAAAGTTCAGTCCTGCATAAATACAACTGTCAAAATTCCATCCAGAAACTGCTTGCCCTGAGAGGTCTAAGAGCATTGTTTAATCACTTTGACACATCCCCGATAGCTTCCAAACAACCGCAATATTGGAAAGATAATCTCTGTAAATATTATTCATTAACTGGACCCGCAGTATTTATTGTTGATTGTGTTTGAGCCAACCAAAGCACAGGGGCAAAGTCTCTGCCCATGTGGATTCCGTGTTTGTTAAGGAGTGAAAGTGTCATTGAGCCTGGAAAGGTGCTTTCCAAATGGCTGTTTTCTCAGCACCAGTCACAAACAGAAGGTAAGCACAGCACTTAGTGGAAGGAAGAGTAATTTCTATCTGTTTGTCTGTGAAAAAAAGGTGTCTCAGGGAGCCTTGCCTGAAGCAGGCGACACTGACAGCTTGCAAAAATAAAAGCCCAGGTTGCTAAGGAGCCAAAGGTGCCTACTTTTCATATCAACACTAAACTACAAAAAAACCTGCCCATGCACGCAAGTCCTCACACCTGGAAGAACAGAAATCTTCCTATCCTCTAAATGAAAAGAGAAGGGAGAAGGAATCTTCTCTTTTCATTTAGAGGCTGAAAGTTATTGAGATTCCAAATGGAAAGAATTAAGCTGAGCACTGCCCCTCACTGCCCATGACAGACCAGAACGAAGAAGAGAATAGTCATCTTTTTTTAATGAGTTTTTCTAGATGGGGAAAAAATGCTACTACAAAATTTCCTGTGCAGAAATTCTGATTCAGCAGGCCAAGCAATTTCGTGTAGTTCTACTTTATCCATTTTCCATCCATCTTACTGGAAAGTAAGAGCACTAACATGCACAGGTACAGCAGAAGAGATTCTGCACTTTAGCTCTTTTACAAGTGTCTATCCACTTACCATTTCTGAACAGCTCATCAGAGAACATGCGTCCAGGACACAAACCAAACCTGCTCATCACTTGTACACATTCTACTACAGACTGCCAACTGATCGCAACTGTCCCAGGAAAAGTAAAATTGACTTTGCTGTACTAGACATCTCTCAACATTAGAAAAGAAAAAGACTGAAGGACAGACATTTGTGCCTTTCTCTGGAGGGTGTAAGAGAGGGATCCAGGTTTCGTCACTGCCATATGCTGTAGCTAAACCCCAATGTCCCACGAAATTTACTATCACATACCTACAGGTGACTTCCTCACTTTGGTTTTTTTTTTTTTCAATTTCCTATCTTTCTAAATGCAATAAAAAATGACACTTCCTGCTTTCAGTAGGACACAAGAATGTCAACTGTCCCACATCCCTTAAAACTTTCCAAGTTACCTAAAGAACTGGTAATTTACTTAATTTGAAAGTGTTTTCAGCTCTGCCTGAAAAAAAAGGGCTAAATTTGTGTCGTCTTTCCTTAAGCTTTCTGTGTAATCATTCTTAGAGACAACAGCAGGAAGCCATGCCAGGAGGCCTTTTGCTGACATGGTAACTTAACACTGGAAACAAAAAGAAAATGATAATCCAACAGATGGTCCAAATGCTTACCAGTATATGAAGGTGCTGAAAATGGCCACGCTGATGACACTGAAGGGCAGGAAATGGACTATATAAGCTACAAGCATTTGCCACTTCTTATACACGCCATCTTTACTTTCTTGGTCACTGATAGCACGTAGAGGTGGGACTGAATGAAATATATAAGAAATAAATTAAATTATCATTAAACAGAGAGAGCAAGGCTTGTTGCTAGCAGAAATGATCTGAAGCACAGAGACAACTCTGAGAACATATCACAAACATTCTGCCTAAACCACTCGGATCACTTTCTCCCCCCCACTACAAATGCAAAGCATGCTCCCTGAAGATTGCAAACATTGGTAAGCTTAATGAAAGTGGCCTAATTTAGCAGCAGGCAGGACAGCCTCCTCTTTTTGCATATACAAATTAAAGACATGAGAAAACCACTGTCACTGGCTAATTTATTGAGGTGCTCTGATTTCAAGCTGATGACAGCAGTGTACATTCCCTGCATGAGCAAAAACAGTTTTTAGGGCTGTAAATAGAAACTACTGTTGCTTTCAGTATGGCACCTGTAAGAGAAAAATCCTTTTAAAAAATGCAATCATCACATAATACTCATAAATCCAATTATGCTTAATTGCTGTTAAAGCTGTTTTGTATTTCTATCCTTTCCATGTGTCTGGTTTTGAGCTCACTTAGGATGTTAACTAGACCTCAACTTTGTCTTGCCTATAAAATTCTACACACAGGCAAATCTTTTGCACAGTTTAGAATAAAGCCTTCATAGACAGGCCAGCTGTAAAAAAGAAAGGCAGGAATCAGGGCATATTCCCTTGAATTCCATTGAATTTTGTGCTTCTGTATCAACTCTGGCATTACATAGAACAGTGAAGATCCTTTAAATTACTATATTCAAAAAACCCACTTTTTCTTATTTAAGAGAGAGTGGCAGCAGCACCTGCTGCTGCACATAAGACAGGGCAGAAACTCACACAGGGCCACAGCATTGAGCATCCCTGTGTAGGGGGGGGCACTCACGCACTGGTAGACAAGCCCCACGCGGTCCTGCACAGCGCCCTGGACCAGGTCATTCCTTAGTCTAAGAAGGAAAATGGCTATAAACAAGCCAAATAACAGGTTCTGGAGGAGACGCATGATGATGCCTATCTTATCTCTGGAGAGGTTTCTTGATGTTCTCCTGATAATGAAACAAAACAGCAACAAAAGTCTTGTTAGCTACAACTGACCACGTGTTGGTAGGGTATTTAGCTTTGAACAAATCTTAGACACACAGTGTCCACAAAGAGCCAATGTATTAAAAAAGACAGGAACAAGTACAGTCAGAGATCAAAATAACCAAGGAAATGCATCTATACATGGAGGTGAAACCTGAAAGGTTAGTGGAAAAGAAAAAAATAATTGCTTTATAAAAGGGGAGAAAAGAGTCTTACCGTAAAAGAATCACTATTTGGTAAAAGCCACTGGGTGAGTCTTTGTTTTTGAATGGTATTGGTGGCAGCTCCTTCATACACTTTGTTTTTTCAATGGCTGCCAGTACTTTGCTAAAGATCTCTGAGTTTCTGTAGGCTGACACAAATTCCTGAACCCTGCTGTAGGTTTCAAGTTCGCGTTCCTTGCTTCGGGTGTCCACAGATGTCAGATCCACTGTAAAATGACAAAGTTTTTACTCTATATATGCATCACTTTCCCTTCATACCTTTTTTTCCCTTTGCAACTAACTTCTCCTTGTCTCCATTCCAAAATATGCAAAGATGAAAAGGTAAATTGAAAGTATTCAAGGCTTCTTTTACTCCTCCCTTCTGTTAGATGCAGCACGAATGAATTAACTGTGCAGCCACAAGAAATCTGTGTTTTGTGACCTCTGTAGGACCCTGCAAGTTCAGGTCCTTGATCTGGACATCCAAGGCCTGAGCACTGTGCTGGTCAGGCATTTAGCATTCTCCTTGCACAGCACAGAGCTGTAGAGAGCAAGACAAAGCACCAGAAGATGAATGTTTATGAAGATGAAGAGATGACTTATCTGGTCATGTATTTCTGAGGTTTTCAGGCAAATGCTCAGACATGGCTCTATGGCTCTCCCTTGTCCTCTGCCTGCTCCTCCATAACTATGGAGCTTTATTTTTGGTTCGTGTGAGCTCACACTGCAGAGACACTGCTCTTCTCTACTTGAGCTGTCAATGCACTATTGCACTGGGTTTCACCTACATCCTTTGCAGAGACACTTCTCTTTTAATGTGAAGTCAGAGGATGTTCAGCTGGCCAAATTCCCCTAGCAGGCTCAGTCCGAGCTGAAGGAAATATTACTGACTGCTGTGGAACTTAGGAAAGGTAAATACTTCACAGAGTTAATGTTCCTTTCTAATAAGTCCACCTAAACATGCTCCTGGCACCAGCAATTCTTTTGTTGGCAGATGGGAAATTTTTTACAAGTCGTACAGATTCAGTAACAGTGCTAACACACCTTAGAAATTTCCCTTTTCCCTAACAGCAATGAATTAGCCAAAGCTTTGAAAACTGGATTGTTGTTCACAGCAGTATTTGTTCTTACCCAATTTTATATTACTCTTCTACATCTGGTAAGATGTCTTCATCAGTTATTTATTCCTAAGGTTTCTCTTATCCTTAGATTTCAGTTTTGCAATGTTCTGTTCAACTTCAAAATACAAACACAACAAATGGAGGCCTTGTCCAAGAGCCTTAATTGGTCCTCAAAACCTGAATTAGGCTTATGAATAGCTCCCCAGTGTTCTAAAAGCTGGAATTCAGCAGAATTTTCTTTAATGGTAAACATATCCAAAATGAAGAAGTCTCACTTTTACAAATATGACCATCCGAAATGCAGAAACACTTTTTAAAACTTGGCCAGTGTGACTTGCTGGAAGTCACAGAGGAAATAAATGGCAACTGGGTGTGCTTTAAAGGAATTGTAACTCTGACTACAAACTAGAACTGACTACAAATAGCTAATGCCTACCATGCATTAGTGCTTTTTATAAACATGTGACATTTCAACAATATAATCCACACTCAATACATAGGATCTATTTTCCTCTGCTGCTGGTGTAAATGATATCAGAATCTGTCCCTTCATTCACATCAAATCACACAAAAAAAATATAAACTACCAATTTTCGAAAGACTAAATATTCTGATGATTCTTTGCTCTAAACTGTATTTTTTCCCTTTCTTGTCACATTCAAAGGTTGACATTTGAAGAATGCAGTACTCTCTTTACCAAGCTTTTTAAAAAGTGGGTCTAAATCTCAAATCATCTATGCTTTTCAAGACTATTCAAATTCATGAAGGCAAAATTATCCTCACTGTCATACCTTTATTTTCAGCTTTATCCCATTCCAGCTTCATGTCAACAACCATCCTCTCTTCTCACTGAGTTTAGAATGCAATGTAGACAATAGGAAAACACTGCCTGCTCTGAATGCAGCTTTTTGGATTGGTCAAATTCCCTGGTTATTCCCTAGTACTGCCAGAAATTAACCCACATGTTGGATTTAAACAGAGTTATACACGTCTACATATTAGTACACATACAAACGCATCCACATTCTCTTCAAACCTGTGCCTGTATGGATCAGGGACATGGATGTCCTGCAGCAAAACCAAGCCTCATTTCCAAAGTCTCTTGCTGACCCTTTTTTTTCATCCTGAACTGGTAAAACAACACTCTGCAGCTTATGCTAATAGCTTGCTATCATCATCTGAAGCATCCATTCTATTCCAGTAGTTCACCTTGGTATTAGAAACTCCCCAAACTTCAGAAACCTCAAAATCAGAATTCCTCGAAATTGATATACCAAGTCACCCCATATTTAGTCTACATCCTTCCCTCCAGGCGACGACTCTTTTCAGTTTCTTGGCATCACAGAGTCCATAAAATCATGGAATTTTCCACAGTTTTGGAATCAAATTAATTTTCCAACATCCAGTGCACAGCCATAGGGAAATGCCATCAGGAATCCACAGGTTTTGTGAAGTTGAGATTCCTTTTTTATTGGTAGTTTACTTCTTTACTGCAAATATGGCTATTTTATGGAGTCACTGGGAATGACATAGGGCCAGCCCTCTCTCTGAGCTGAAAATAACTAAAAAGTTGGAGCAGAATTCAAACATAGTTCTATCTCTGGAAAAACTGTAACTTGGGGAAGAAAACAAATTGTTTTACCAAAACAACTTAGACAAACTTACCATAGAAGTCAAAAGGATTTGATTGTTCAGGACAAGAATAGCCATGGTCACTAAAAAATGTGATCATTTCCATAGGGTTCCCACAGAAAACCATTTCTCCAAAGCTCATTATGGCTATTTTATCAAATAACTGTTGGGGGAAAATGTTGAGGGAAAATGAATATATTAGCAGTATGTACTAAGAATCACAGAACATGCTGACTCAGAAGGAATCCATCAGGATCACTGAACCCAACTCCAGGCCCTGAATAAGACACCCCAAGAATCACACCATGTGCCTGAGAGCATTGTCCAAAAGCTTATTGAATTCTGTCAGACTTGGTGTTGTGGCCACTTCCCTGGGGAGCCCGTTCCCAGCCACCCTCTGTGTGAAAAATCTTTTTCTAATATCCAACCTAACCCTCCCCCGTCATACACTTCAGGCCATCTCTCAGGTCCTGTGACAGGTCACCGCAGAGATCAGATCAGGAGTGCATTAATTCTTGAATACAGCAACTGTCTTGGTAATAGAACTGCTTTGATGAGAAAAACAGTTTTGACAGATTTGAACTTCCTTACTATATTCCTCTCAAAGAAAGTTTGTCCTTTCTTTCACTGCTTTCATTGGTGGTTATGCAAAACAACACATCTTTAAGCTCTAGTGGTTCTCAAAACTGTCAATGACAGCACCATACAGAGGTAATGCACAAAAAGAAATGTGTCTTTCTGACTTCACTTATGCACTTTCACTTGCTGACTGACGTCCTTCAGTGCTTAGTAGCCCCAGCCTGTAAAACCCCCCAGATTGTTGGCAAGATTATCCTGAAGTTCTTAGGGACTTAAACACCACTGCTCTTCAGGTGAACATTTGCCAGGGCAAGGTTCCCACTAGCTATGATCAATCCATGTTCTCAAGACACCAGGGTTGCTTTCAGTCCAGAAAAGCACTGTTTCTCCCCTCTGGCTCCACAACTATTTACACTTCAGTCAGTCAGCCAGGCATGAGGAGTTCTGCATTCATGTAGAGGGTGGTGGATGTGTCAGAATAGCAAAGTGAGAAACACTAATGGCAGGGAGAAATGCTCTCCCCAGCACAAACCCTGCAAGGCAGGACTGTCCCAGCACGTGACCAAGGTGTACCCACATGCCTTGTCATGGCTTCTCCCAGTGGTTTTGATTTTGATAGTTGCATAACACAAGGGTTAGGCACACAGTCAGAGTCCATACTATTTTCACAAGGCGATGTGTGTCCCAAAGTGCCCTGTGACCAGCACAAGGCCAGAGTTGCAAAGTTCAAGAGAAGCCTCTAAATATGCAAAGGCAAGGAAAAGAGGCAGCTATACTGGGTCTTGTACTTCCATCCTGAAAAGAACCTAGGTACTGAAAACCTGGTGGAAAAGCCCATCGTGAGTAGGTATCATCTACCTTGAAAAGTTCTGAGCGGGGCTGATGAATTGTAAGAATCACAATCCTGTCTCTGTGTGCAAGCTTTGAGAGAAGCAAGACAAGCTGGTTTGCAGTCAGGCAGTCCAGCCCTGTCGTTGGTTCATCAAGTAGCATGACCTCTGTCAAATGACAAGGAATAGCTTCAAAATTCAGGTAAATGAGGAGCAAATGGCATAGATCCTGCCCTTAAAGCTAATTTGGCAAATAACATAGAAATTACTTTACAGGTGAAGTTCAACACATAAAACAGGGTATGCACAGATATTGCCATGATGTGATCTTTCAGTTTTAGTTAGTTTCAGTGGTTCAATGACTAGGAATAAGGACATTAAAAAATACTGCAGAGCATAATACTTATTCTTCTAAATTCATGTGAAATCTGAAAATTATCAGAATAGATTTGATGCATACATCTGCTTCTAAGAACAATAATTATAAATTTCAGCAGGTACAAAATTGTAAATATGTGACAAAAATAGCTAGAAGTTATATATTCTGAATTTAATTTATATATACACACAGAATTTGTCATGAACAAACCAAGAATTGTTAAAATACAGCATATGGAATTCCACAGATTAAAGCAGATATTACTGCCTTTTCTTCATTATTGTATTGCACATGAAAGGGAAAAACTTATAATCAAATCCATTATTTTTATAGAAATAAGACATAGCACAGAAGAGGGCAGTCCAACCTTGATCAGGGTACGACGGCAGGAGAGTTTTCACTCCAAGTTTATCTACACAGAATTACCATCGTGTTTACTATAGAGTTTAGTGAGGTCCTGAGCAGTAACCACACCCCAGGAGTCACCAGTAGCAGTGATGTACCTCACTGTGCCACTTAAGCTCCTTCCTGCCTAATATGCAGTTGTAGCACATCCATATGGCTACAAGGACTCCAGCAGCCAACAAATATGTGCTGTACATTCACTCCGTGAGATTCTGGCACCTTCAAGAAACTCTCTCAAAACTGACAAAATTTTTTCCCATGGACAGTTAGTCAGCTTTGACTTCCATTCACTGGAATTTTTTAGGCTCTAGGACATACATGGCACTCACACATACATAGATCAATGGCAGCTACTCCACTGCAAGGCTCAGTGCTTGCACATGTATGGCTCTAATGATAAATTAATGGGCCACAACCAACATTTGGGAAGAGTGAACCCGGAAGGACTTAAAATGGATAAATCCAAGCCTAAACCTATGTTCAACCCCTAAGATTTCTGAACTGTCCGCTTTCCAAGATCAACTAACAGATCAATGGCAGACTTCAGTTACTGCTTATTCTTTTCTGTCATCACCAGATTGACTTCTGCTGAATTAAAGATTGCAAATGCTTTTGTGTTTCAGAGTGGTTTACAGAGACCTGTGGTAGGAGCACAAAGTGACATAACCTTGTTTTATTTTGAAAATCCATGCAGTAGTACTTACTGGGATCTTGTAAAAGCTGGGCTGCAACTGATACCCGACGCCTCTCACCCCCAGAAATTCCTACGACATTCCGGCTTCCAATGATTTTGTCAGCAATGTGGCTGAGACTCAGCTCAGCCATAACTGCATCTACCTGAAAAATAATTACAATTTCAAAAGACTAAAGACAGTCTAGCTCAGACACCTATGTGCAATGGTAAAAAACAGCGAAAAAAAAGACAGAATTTTAAGTTACAGTTTTACCAATATCCTGCTTGCATCCATTCTAGTTGGAAGGTATCTGGCCTAATATCAATTTGATTATTTTTAATATGTTATTTAAATAATCTTTTTATTTTATTTTATTTCAATGTATTCTGAAATGAGTAAATTTTAGCTTCCCTTGACCTTAAGAGATGAAGAGTTCAGAGGTGGGACTAGAAGTTAAGGTATAAAACATAATGGGCTGCTCTGGCTTCCAAAATCAGGGAGCAAGAAGGCACATGAATTCTGGGAAAGTATAAAGTGCTGAGTGGAAGACTGGGGAAGAGAGAAGATAGAAAGCAAGACCCTCTGGTCAGGAATATCCAATTTTACTTTCAACAGAATTCAAGAGTCCTTTAAATAAATCTGAAACACACCTCTTTTATCAAGAAAGTAGCTTGTAGGGGGCTTATTAGACTAGTACTTTTATGAGCTGTTAGTGAGAAGTATCCTACGGGAGACAGAGTGGTGTCAAAATCAGTTGTGCTGGCTGTGAGACTTGTCAGCACACATGGCCCTAAATACTCCAGAGAACTGAGTTTCCCCTATGGGGAAGGGGAGCTGACCTCAATCTACCAAGAGCAGCATCTCCTGCAGCAGTAAATGCTTCAGCTTCAGGTGAGAGAGTCTTGTCCTAGCATAATGGTGATGCCCTGGGGCACCAGCACAAGCCCCTTGAAGATGTGGGACCATCAGAGAGCTTGTGCCCTACTCCTCAGCAGGGGGACCTCTCCCCATTTGCAGAATGAGGATTACTAAACCTCATAAACATAAAACACAGCCATGGAAGGAAAGTGCTGCTGGTGAAAATGTCACATGACATCATGTCTGCCTTTCTGATGGAAAACTGTAAAATACAGACCTTCTTTTTGATGCAGTTGTTGGAGCATTTCTTAAGAGTTAGTAAAGCCGTGTAGGTCAAAGACTCCTGTATGGTGAGAAAGCTTAACAATGTGTCACTCTGAAAAAAAAGTGAAGAGGAAGAAGGAGTTAGTCCTGTAGTAATTAAAATTTTGCCCCTGTTCATGAAAGCTAATCATTCATACAGCTTATTAATTGATCTGTCCAAAATTTACTAGTAAAATCACATTCACATTACACTACTCCATTACACTACAACTTTTTTTACACAAAAGGAAGCATAGTACACAAAAAATAAATGTAGAAATCAACCTGTGGCACGTAAGAGAAGCAATCTCTGAACTGTTCTCTCTTCAGTTGACGTCCATTCACATACACTTCACCAAAGAAGTTGTCTTTATGCCCCAGTCTCCCTGATATTGCATCCAGAAGTGTTGTTTTCCCAGATCCTTTCAAACAAAAGAAATGAATCATGTGATGACACGAATTTTATGATTCCAAGAGTGGTAGCTCGATTTGGATGGACGTATATGAAAAGCACAATTTTTTCTCAATAACTTTAAAATAACAGGCCCTGAAAATGCAGCTAATTAAGGAAAAGTAAATGAGACAACAAGGATGAAAATTAGCACTTAATTCATAAAAAATTCATACTTTGCAGTGAAACATTTGAGTTTTGAAGTAACCTTGTCTGTTACTGAAGTTGTAATAGTTAGTTAGATGACAGAAGACTGAACTCTGAAAACCAAGCACCAGTTTTACAAACCAGAAGTTAAAATCGGCCATAATTTCATTCTTTAAAACACAGACCTCAGTCACATTCATGTCACTGTGGAAGTCACCAGTATTAACTCTGATCTTATTTCTTTTAAAGAACTGGAACAACTTACCAGAATTTCCTAAAATTCCCATAATCTGGCCACTTTCTATGTGAAATGAAACATCCTTAAGTATTTGCCGGGTCCATTTTTTACAATACAAAGAAAAGTTCCACCACGGGCCAACTCGTTCTCTAGGAAAACAAACATCAGTAAAAAATTAGACAGAGAATATGTAAAAATTTTGGATAAAGCAAGTGAATGGTTTATAGCTACTTGCATGTGGGATGGGAGCTGCAAGGATTTTAAAATACAGAAAAATAAAAATAAAAGTATTTCTCCCCTTACCCTTTTCCTCCTAAGGCTTTAACTTTGGCATTATCTGAAAGATAAAACGAGGTCTGAGCACATTTTTCAGAATGACTGCTAAGAGGCTTTGGACTGCAACCAAAAGGGCAAACGTGAACTGTGGCTTTATTTGCTGCTGATGTTTGCCAGCCATTAATCCACCTGTCCCTTTCCTTAGGGCCTCGTGTTATCCCTCTGGCAGCAGCAAGAAAGGCAGTGGGAAAGGGCACAATGTTTGGAAATCTCCTCTAAAGCACGTCCTTCAAAGACGCGTGAAGGAGACGCGGTGCGGCCCTGCCCTGAGGCGGAGGGCCCGGCGCCATGAGGGGGGCCCGGCACCATCGCTCCTGCCATGCTGGGCTGCGGCCAAACCCGGAGCCCACGGTGCCAGCCTCGCTCCCTCAGTTCGTCCACACCCCCCTCCCAGCCCTACCTGATGGTGTAGGAGACACCCTGGACGCTGATGCTGTCGGGGAGCTGCCCCGCAGCCTTCCCCTCGCCTGCGTGCCCCATGCTGACGCTCTTCTCCAGGGTGGGAGACGCTCTGCCCGACATCCTCGGGTGCCGGGGCTCCGCAGCCTGCCCGCGTCCCTCACGCTGCTGGCCGGGTGCCTGCCACTGCCACTGCCACCGCTACCATGTCTCCCCCGGCAGCTCCCGCTGTCCCGGGTCAGAGCAGGTCGCTGCCCCCGGCACTTGCCACCTCAAAGAAAACAGAGGGGCTCCCTCTTCTTTCTTCTTCCAGAGAACAAGTGATCGGTGATTAGCTGAAGCCGCTATCTGATGTACCTTTAGCCTGAGCTATTACTGTCCCAGAGGAGGGGAGTATTTCCCTGTCCACGGGGTCATGCCAGCTGCAGAGACGCAGCGCGCCAGGAGAAATGGTGCTGCGGTGAGAGAGCCTGGAGAGGACTGCGTTCCAAATCGAGAGGAGGAGGATTTCCACAGCCTTCACAGAGAAGATAGTCAAACCACTGCAGGGAGCGAGACCTTACACCACCACCATGAAGGAAACCACTGAAACTGTCTCTCTGGACGATGCCAGCTGGAGCCAGGTGATGTGCGAGGGCTTGGCTGTGAGTGAGAGCTGCGTGGAGCGGGGAGGGACCCGAGGGGCTCAGCTGTCCCGCAGCTACAGAGTTGGCCAGGAGCTGGGAGAGGCAGGCAGCCATCCTGCTCAGCGGGCTGTCACAGTCAGTGAGCCCTGAGCTCCTCCAGCTCTGAAACGGGAAGCAGAAAGCATCCACATCCCCCAGCAGAGCACACGGGAATGAATGAGAATGGTGCCATGCAAGTCCTGCTCAGGTGCCACCATGGTGGAACTGCGAGAGGATCTCCAAATGTGTGCATGGAGGAGAAAGCCCCTGAGCATGTCCTGGACTGGCTTTCCCAGGAAGTGCCTTCAGATGGATCCCCATATTTGCTGGGGAGCACCTGTTTTTAAAAATTAGGTTCAGTGCTTTGGCAACAGGGGTAGTTTGGAGGGCTTTCCTTTGGCTTTTCAGGTTGCTTGGTGTGATGCTGCTTTCTGCAGTGTGTCTCGACTGAAAAAATTAATCAGCCTTGTTTGCTGTGAGGGAAGGAGGTGCATACAAAGATCGTGGTCATCCTCTGCCAAAGATACCACAGTCATGGATAGGGTCTGGTACACAGGGAACAGGTATGTTTGCCTTGGCTAGGATATGAGTCGGACAAGTAGGAAAAGCACAGGGCTGTGGGAGAGATATTGGCTGGCTGGAATAAAAACTGCAGGCATGCCGAGCTAAACCCAAAGCCAGAAAGCTGCCTTGGCAAGGACTTCATAATTGCAGCTGTATGCAAAAGGTTAACCAAGCCAAGTAGACTCTTGTTATTTTAATTAA
Organism: Picathartes gymnocephalus; assembly: GCA_013390045.1. NCBI lineage: Eukaryota > Metazoa > Chordata > Aves > Passeriformes > Picathartidae > Picathartes > Picathartes gymnocephalus. The sequence continues at coordinate 34,261 of WEKY01020424.1, read as the reverse complement.
TATCTCGGAACATTAAGTTCCAGTTGACAAACGGTGAATTTAAAAAACAAAAGAGGAGAAGGAGACTGCACCCGTGGCTGCACGCCTATTTGTTCATAAAGCCTCCAAGTTTACAAGTCCATGTGGAATTCAGTAACGGACATACTGCCAGTGAACCTTAATTTTTAGCTGGCATAATTCATCAATTACAATATGCACCATTTTGTTCAGTAGACTAATACCGCTGAAGTAGCACATCTTTTTTCCTCAAAAAAAAAAAGTGCCTAATATCTTTGTAGTGGCATGACATTTACCTCCATTTTGGAAGTCTTCCCTTTTAAACTGAAAGCAACTAGAAAAGCACAGCACAGCATGTTTGGGCCTCACACATGTCACTAGAACAAAGTACATTTCACACTGATTAACAGGTAACTGATAATTCATTTCAACCCTTCAGACTTTTGCACTACAGTAACTCATCAATAATATTGTTACATCCCATAAATGTATTTCCCGTTGTGCTTCATCTTTTCTGAACTCAGACTTAAGCAAAACTTTCGTTATTGTAATTAACTGTTGTAATCCACCTAACAACTTTTCCAGACCAAGACCCAGGATACTATTTTTCACTCTGAAGAAGATAACAGTCTGTATTTCACATACAGTGGAAAATCAAATGTTCTGGAGGTCAAAGAACTCAACTATCAGGTAAAAATTGTCATTTATACACCTTCCTGCAGCAGGAAGCATATCCAGCAATGCCTGTTTCTCTACCCAAGCCATTTTAAAAGCTAAATAAAGTTGAAAAAGTTCACATAACTGTCGCACAGTCAGTTTGTGAGCAGAATCACACTCTTGGCTGTAATATTGATAGCAGACTAACCCATGTATTGCAAATACATCCAGTAAAGTTAAGGGATAAGACAGGAAGAGAGATCTGTTTCTAGGCTCTGCTTTGTTTCAGTCTTCAGCGAAATTATTCCTCTGAGGGCTGGAGCAGAGGGACTTTTTGTTCAGCTAGGGATGAAAGCAGCCCTTGCTGGCAAGAACAAGTATGTGGAAGGGAATAAAGAGAAGATGACTAACAAGGACTAACCAGTGAAATTTTTCATCTCCTTCTCACCATGGCATCTGAATAAGATTTCACAATTTTCAGTTTCGTGGAATTTCTAATTATAATTAAAGGTTGAAATATTTAAAATTTACAATAGTAATAAATTACCAAAGTAACAAAGGACAGACAGATCTTTAGTGATTAACACATCAAGAAGCAAGGCATGAAAACCATAGGTAGCTTCAAAAGAACTTCCTTCTATGTATTTCTGAAAATGACCAATAACATTTTAATATATATGCTTTGCTTGTAACATTGTAACTTTGAAGGTATTTGTTGCTAAATAGTTTATTGTTTGAATTGAAGGGACTTGTTTCTTTCTTTGTTAGGTTAACACAGCATCCCAGATCCCCTGGTATGAGAACCTTGCTCAGATGAAAATGCCCTGGACTTGGAAATCAGATCCCCATTCCCATGTGTCAGTAATCCAAAATTTGAATCTAAAAGTGCGAAGTGGTCAGATGCTAGCAATTATAGGAAGCACTGGTAAGAGCAACCACATTTCATTATATGACCGGCTCTCAGATAAAATATACACAATCAGGAGCAACACGCTGCAGTCTTTTTAATGCCAAAATCTAGTTGAGAAAAAACTATTGGATGCGTCACTAAAATACATTCTTTAAGTGACATGATGAATGAGGAAACAAAGAAAGATACTGGGGGCAACAAAAAATTATTTTCAAACCCAATTTTGTTATGCCCTGTACATATTTGCTCTCTGTTTCCTGAGGTGTAGTGATGTATTTTTACAAGTGTGGCCTTGCAGCCCCAGATCTGCTGGGCATGAATCAGTTTCATGGCTCCAATTCAAAACAGGCCAACTGCAGACCATACTCAAAGAGCAAACAAATGAGGCCAGACCCCATAAGAAAGATCAGTGCCAACTTGCATAGCCACAAGCAGGAATTCCATTTGGACTGAAACAATTCTAACAGGATAAAATATCCTATTTGTGTAATTAATAGAAACTTACAGAGAAGAAAAGACAGTTCCTCTCTTGTCTGGGGCTGCTGCTTTATTACACCGGGGTTTGTTTTTTTCTTCCATTTTTTGGTGGGCCTGGTCAAGGGGGACAAGAAGTATACAAAGAACCTGTTAAACTGAAGTAAAAAATGCCATACTTGGGAGATAAAAACCCCCTTGCTGTGTCTACACTAGAGTCTTACATCAGGTTAGCTCAGTGATTCAGTGAAGATGCTCTCTCTCAAAGGCAAGGCCTATTTGCCAAAGAAGTTTTAACTTTATTTTTTAAAAAAGAGTTTTCCTCCCTACTGCCATGGGAATTTTTCCTTAGCACATATCCTTAATGTAAGTGAAGCTGTACCTTAGAGATTCTCCTGATAATAAAAGGAAAAGCTTTGTGATGAAATAACACTGAGTTATAGATATAGCACCTTTGTAATGCAACATACATTGAGCACAAATCCCTTTCAGCAAACTAGTCAAACTATTTTCAAAAGCTGTTTATCATCTATTTCATCAAATGCCTTAGTAAAATGGATTAAACTGCTGATGGGTTTCACATTGTCAATGGCAATCAATATGTCACTCTTAAACAGAGCAATATGTGGTTTACAGATGGATGGGTTTCTTTTTTAAGATGTATGTATTAAGAAGCAAGTGTGGAGTTAATCTTTCAACGGGGAGACTAGAAATAAATGACATCTAATCATAAGAGAGTTCTGTGTGTTTACATACAGAATCATACAACAAAAAGGAAAAATTCATTTGCTGTTTAACTCCAAATCAGGCTTTGTTTTCATTGTTTTACTTTTCTTACCTCTAGGTATGAGCCAGCTTTTCTTAATTATTTAAATGACTTTTTGTCGTATTTAAGTCATAATAATTTTTATTTCAATCATGATTAAGGTTCTTATTGTCTGTATAATCATTCAGTGCCTTAGTCATTCAGCTGATCCACCTGCTGTTTCTGAATTCACAAATCCCTCCACAAAGAAAGCTCTTGCTGAGCATTTGGGTGCCAGCCCTGTAGCCAGGGCGGGACCACCTTTCACCTCTATTTCAAAAGTCAAGGGGAGTTTACCAAAGAGATAAGAGATACTCCTTGTGTTCATGAAGCCGTCCTCAATGCCCAGCTGCCCAATTCTGCTGAGAACAGACAATGGTTCAGACAACATACTCCATTCCAGTGGGGAGAGATTTCCTGAACAGGAGCTTAGAGTCAGTATTTTCTTTGAAGATCATCCTGTCTCTGTGACTTTGGGAAAATTTCAGAAGGGGTTGGCAAAGAATTTTTTTTCCTTAACATCTCTGTCTGTGACAAGATCACTTTTCAAAACCATCCCTTGGAAATTAATTTTCAGTTTTTATTTTTCTAGCTGGTGGAAAGACATCCTTGCTGGACGTGATAACCTGCCGGGATCATGGAGGCAAAATCAAGTCTGGTCAAGTCATGATCAACAACAAACCCAGCACTCCCCAGCTTGTTAGGAAATGCATAGCACACGTGAGGCAGGATGACCGACTGCTCCCCCACCTGACTGTCAGAGAAACACTATTGTTCGTTGCCAAACTGCGCCTTCCAAAGTTTTTTTCAGACTCACAAAGGAAAAAAAGGGTAATTAAGCTGTTGGAAAAAAATAAAGTTGTCAAAAATGTGTCTGACAGGAATTATCCAAGAGATCCTGTGTGTTTGGAGTCAGAACAGCTAATCTGGTTTTTTTTAATGTAGATTATGAATTATAAACCTTTTTCATCTTTCAAGGTAGAAACCAGCAATTGTTCCAAAGCTCATAAAAAATGACAATCTAGAGAAAGCATTAGAGAGGCTGAAAGACAAACTAAATTTTTGATCGCTGAGTCTTTTTTAATGTCTACCTCTAAAATCAAGATTTGTTTCCAAGTGTCTCTAGCACTGAAATATCCAGATGAATTTTAACCAAATTAATCACACTTTCGTCTATGCACGAATGTGCAAATGAACTCTTGCTTGACGCCTGTCACCCTTGGATCCCCGCAGGTGGAAGACGTGATAGCAGAGCTCCGCCTGCGGCAGTGCGCCAACACCAGGGTGGGGAACGAGTACCTGCGGGGCGTCTCCGGCGGGGAGAGGCGCAGGGTGAGCATCGGCGTGCAGCTGCTCTGGAACCCGGGTGAGCACAACTCACACCTTCCTGGGGCCCACCGCACACCTCCTGGGCTTAACGGGGCCCTGCATGGAGATGGAACCTTTCAGAGAAGAGCTGCACACTCGGTTGCCCCTGGGGCAGCTGGAGGAGTTCATACTCAGGACGCTTAACAGGCCTTGCACCACCCTTTGCCAGAGGCTGCCTCTCCAAAGCACAGTTAGTGACAGGCTGCCGGTCCATTTGCTTAAATTTAAATCAGTCCTGACCACAGATAATACTATAATTATTACAGGAATAATTCTGTAAACAGAGCTTTTCATCAGCTGACGCACTTTTGCTTCTGTCACCTTTGCCAGTAGAAAAGTAGAGGCAGACCAAGGCAGAGCCCCCAGGAGCCTTCACCCACCACTCTCTAAAACCACCACCACAAAGATTACTCAAAATTGCCTGAAGTTACTCTCACAGAAGTGCTCTGGTTTGTGCATATCAGTATAAGGTTTGGGTTTTATCTGACCACATGCCAGAAGTTAGTTTGGAAGGCTGCAGGCCTATTTTAACATGGGGATTGTTTTCCTGCCCTCTGACACAATTCCCATTTACATGTGCAGTATTAACAGGAAAGGTCATTTTCTTGGCTGTATAGACAGTCATTGCAATCTTGTGCAATTCACTGACATGGCTGGTTCATGTTGCAGGTGGACCAGAAACTTCCATTTTCTTCAGTAGAAGCAAAACATGAGGCTAAATCTACAGCTGATTTTGCAGGATTGAATCATCTCTTTGATCTTATGTATATATCCAAAGTGCTGCTAACCTTGACTGAGCCTCTTGTTGAACAAGATTTCTCATCAGCTTTTTCACTAGGAAGTGGATTTGAAAACTTTTTGCTTGTATAAAGTCATATTTTTGTAGCTGTGGGGAAAATAGAAGTTTTTTGCTTTTGTGAGAAATGATGCTCAGGAATAGATGTACTGAAGTAAAAAAAAAAAAAGTTGTATTTTCTTCAAATTTAAAAATAGTGAGTGAAATTTCATGCACTAGCACCATTTCACTTAGAACATATTTTCCAAACCAAACATCCTGCTTACAGCTAAACTTACTGTTTTTGGCAGGAATACTCATACTTGATGAACCCACATCTGGACTGGACAGTTTTACTGCACATAACCTTGTGATAACATTATCCAGACTGGCCAGAGGAAACAGATTGGTTCTTCTTTCACTTCATCAGCCCCGGTCAGATATCTTCCAACTGTTTGATCTGGTTCTTCTGATGACTTCTGGACTCACTGCCTACTGTGGAACAGCTAAAGACATGGTCCAGTATTTCACAGAACTAGGCTATCCCTGCCCAAGGTACAGCAATCCTGCAGATTTCTACGGTCAGTATCAAGCACTGTCATAAAAAAAGGGTTACTGGAAATCATTTGCTTTCCTAAGTGTCTACCTAACATTGTTTTTTATTGACCGTAACTGTCTTAGAAATTCCTAATAACTAACTCAGATCAATATTGCAGCAAGTTCAGTTTTTTAATAGGATCCTTATTTGTCAGTACAGAAAATGTAGCAAAAACAAGAGGTACAGCCAAAACTAATTTTTAAAAATGCTCTTTCTAACCCTGCCAGATGCAGTAACTTGTCAACCTATTTAGCATACTTATCCCCATGTCTTAGCTGGTTGAAACTTCTTCTCTGGGAAGGACACAGATAAACTGACCAACTGCTTTCCGGAGACAGATCTGTGATTCCTCAGTTAAGAAAATGTAGAAGTTTGTTTCCCAGAAGTTAGCTCCTAGTCCCAAACAAACCTGCAACAGGTAATGGGAAAGAGGATTGCTGCCCTACAGAGCACACTGGAAGGGAGAAAATCCTAATCCAAATCAGCAATCTTTTTACTCCTCGAAGAAAGTTTACATGGTTTCAAATCCATTCATCTTGTGGTTTTTGCAACGTGGAAAGGGACTCCGGCCCTGTTAATCTAATGGCAAGAATCTCTTAACAGAGGCTGGTTCAATTCCACCCCTTAGGTCCTTGCACTCAAGTTGCCCAGAAAACCTGGTACAGACCTCAGACAACCATAATGCTCTAGAGTAACCTCTTCAGCTGTGCCTGTGTGGCAGGCAGTGCCACTGTGCAGAGATAAACAGAAGTTAACCTTGGTGTCAAGCCCCACAAAAAGACCTTTGTCACCATCAGAGTTCAGAGCAGTCCTCAGCCAAGCACAGCCTTGGAGAAGGCTTGCAGCACCCCTGTATGGGAATGGAGAATGAAGGGCAGTCCTGGGGGAACCTGTAGCTACAGCCTGTGGTTACAGAGACAAACTCCTGCGATGTGGAGGTGGGGAGGGCAGAGAGGCAGGTAGAAGATCATTGAATGGTATGCACCCAGTCATACCCACAGGAAAAGAAAGGAAATATGGGCAGCAGGAAGGTGGAAATAGGACAGGATGGCAGAGGATCCACAGTAAGAGGGAGCACCTGATGGAACACAAATGCTGGCTGTGTGTCTGACAGAGAAACAGGAGACCAGGGCAGAAGGGAAGGCAAGGAATTTCTGATGGACTCCTCCTAAAAGTGGCTGAACAGACATGATCAGCCCAGTGCAAGGAGTTAGGAAATGTGCAGTGATAGTTCTCTCAGAAAGCATCTGTAAAATATCAGATATTGTCAATCTGTAACAAAGGTCAGCATGGGAAAATACTATTTTAAGTTTAGCTTAAAAAAAAAAAAAAAGCTAAGTCAACTTTTATTGGTATGACTGTTGTTGTCCTTAGATAATTTTCGTTTTGTACTTTCTCAGTATCAGGTAAAGTTTATGGCACCTCTGTAAGATACAACTAATACAGTAAACATAATTTTTGCAGATGAAGAAAAAACGTGATTTAAGTCAAAGTCACATAAAAGACTGTAAATGCCTACATGCTAGGAAGGAAATTCAAACTGTTTTTTCTCAGCACTGCTCTCAAGGCACTATGAAATTTATAAAATTCTGAAATAGTAGTTTATAACACTATAATAAGCAATTATGTAATCTTTCAGTGATTCACTGAGTGACTAGGTAAGAAACATACACATTTACAATCTGTTCATCTCCAATCACCTAAAATAACTGATAAAGTTTTAACTGCTGTAAGTTAATGCATGTACACAGGTTATACTGTCTACTCCCAGTGAAATCCCTGATTCTAAACACACCACAAAGTTACTTCTTCTATAGCACATGGACTCACATAAAGTTGTGTCTTGCAGTTGACTTGACCAGTATCGATAAACAGACTGCAGAAAAGGAGATGGAAAGTCGAAAAAGAGCAAATGCTCTTGCCAACATGTTCATAGATAAGGTCAAACATTTTGATGATTTCTTATGGAAAGCTACGGAAGGAGACAACGCTGAGACCACAGTCAGCAAGCAGAGGTAAAGAAATGAGTGTAGTACAGAAGATCTGGAATAATAGCTACACCTTGTGCTGATTTAATTTTTTCTCTTTTTCTTTTGGGCAGGAATTCAGAAGAGGTTATCAATATGCCTCGCCATTCAAGTGATCAGTTACCAGGAGCCTTAAAGCAGTTCACTATATTATTAAGGTAACCTTATCTTTAGCATAAAGAGTTATGTATCATGCCCATTTGTATTTTAAATCATCAGGAAGAAGCACAGAATGTCCCACACCAGTTGTCTTCCTTCAGGCTTTCAGCATTTTAGACCTGAAATACTTGGTGGCTCCAGGTGCTTCATAGGTTTGATTAGGTAAAATCCTTTACAGAAGCAGGGAGCCCAACTCCTGTCCTAGCCAAAGCCAGCAAGTTCCAATAATTGATTTTAACACTGTTTGGGGCTATGTGTCTGAATATAACTGGCATTAGTAAGCATTATATCTTACAGTCAATATTGCTGTTTTCCTAGTCGTCAGGTCTCCAATGACTTCAGAGATCTTTCAACATTATTAATCCATGGATTTGAAGCCCTTCTTATGTCATTATTAATTGGATTTTTGTACTATGGCCATGAAAAAAACGGACTCTCTATTCGTGACACAACAGCACTGCTGTACATGATAGGTGCCCTAATCCCATTCACAATAATTTTGGATGTTATTGCCAAATGTAAGTGTCACTCTTTTTGTAAATGCTATAAGAAATCAAAATTAAAAAAAAAAATCTTAAATCTATGAAAAAAAACTTATTAATACAACCCAGTGTGTTTGCTCCTTCCCTGCAGGTCATTCAGAAAGAGCAATGCTTTATCATGACTTGGAAGGTGGAATGTACTCTGTTAGCCCATACTTCTTTGCTAAGGTAATTGGTTTTGTTGCCAGGAAATACAAACAGCTGTATTGAACATTAAAAAACACAAGCAAACCAAAGCCGTGTTGTATATATGATCACATTCATATCAGACTTTGTTCTTTTGTGTCTGCCAGCTAAGGCTATCAGTCTCGCTTCCTTAGTATTAATAGATTAAGCCTCACACTAGTTTAGAACTTTACCATAAGTCATGGCTGAGATCACACACCAGAAAAGCCAAAGAAGAACTTTTCGCTGGGATCTTTGGCCAAAATGTGAGAAATCTCAGACTCAGATTTCTGGGTTTAGACAATTTTACATACCTGCATATTTAATTCACTGAAGCACCTCTGAAAGTTTGCTTACGTATCTTGATCTGTAAAACAAAACATCCTTATCAAATGGTAAAGCAAAGGTAAAACAGAAATGATAAAATGCTGTGATATTTCCAGTAGTTGTTTGAGCCTGTATTGGTCCAAGTTAAAAAATGTATTACATGCACAAAGAGCCAGAGTTTCTAGAATTAAGTTTAGAACTTCTTAAAAACTACGTTCTCTTTTTTCACAAGGGTTTTGAATAATCCCTCTTTTGTGATGTTAGATGAGTTCTGCCTGCCATGGCATCTATAATTTAGGTTTCCATTTCTGCACAAGATTTTAAATGCTTATTAGTGGTTGCCAGAGAAAAATATTCTTTGCATTGTGTCACAAAGATTGCACATTATTCACAGAGAAATCGATGTAATTTGTTACAACCTTAGTATTAGAGGATAGTAGCAACCCTCTTTGGAAGAACTAATACTCTCTATATACCTCTTTAGATATTTGAGAAAATCCCAGTTATGATTTTGTTTTACAATGAATCAAGTTGCTAACTGGACTGCCTTTGGGACAAGGTGGTGAAGGGACCAACAGTGAAATTTGTCTCAAATTGGTCTCACACTACCAAACTGGGACAAAACATTCAGTTGCCATGAGTCAGTAACAGTATTACTGTTATCAAGAACATCAGTTGTCAGCAAAAGTGTCTTACATTCTTAGATGATCCAAAAACTCTTAACAAAACAATCTGTAACAGTTAGTTATAGGCATTGTCACAATTGCAGAAAAAAATAGCAAGGTTTTGTTTCTGGTTTTGCACATCACTGGCAACCCCTAACAGGGAGATGATTGCATTCTAAGGGAGTTATTTCCTACAGCTTTTATAAACAGTCCATAAGTACATTAAGGCACATCTCATGGATTTTTGTAATTATCATTCAACTTTTTGCCTCTTTTTTATTTTAATTTTTGTCTTCCTGAACAGATTTTGGGGGAGCTCCCAGAGCACTGCGTTTTTGTTATAATTTATGGCGTTCCCATCTACTGGCTGGCAAACCTTGTTCCTGAGCCAGAACATTTCCTGCTGAACTTCCTGTTATTGTGGTTGGCTGTTTACAGTGCCCGTGCCATGGCACTTTGGGTGGCAGCTCTGCTGCCGACCCTACAGCTCTCAGCCTTCCTTGGCAACGTCCTCTTCACATCATTCTACCTGAGTGGTGGTTTTGTGATAAGCCTGAACAGCCTCTGGACAGGTAGGACAAAGCTCCCACCCTCCCTCCGAACTGAAACATCAATGGCTTTCATCAGTGACAGTGTGTCCTGTGCAGGAAAACTCAGCTTTATTCTTACTTTTGTAATTATCTTCTTGGATGGTGACAGTGTGGTCAGGTCATCCATTTTACATCATTTTCTCCATCTGGAAACGAGGCAACAAGAAGTTTGGTCAAAACAGCATTAGTGAAAGGCTAGTCTACATGGTTGCTAAATTCTCCAGTAAAAAGAATTGTATTCAAAAGATGAAGATGGAGCTCCAGGAAGACTTAGTTGACAGGGGGAGTTTGATGAATATGGATATTAGCTAACTCTTGATTTCCCATCTGCATGTAACTATGTAAAGTATATCTGCCATTTTGTCCAGTAATAAACTGTCGCATATTTACAGCCTCTGGCTGTCAAGAAGTGAGACAAACCTGCTGTATTTGGCAGCAGCACTGCAATATTTGAGGTCTTGAGTTTTGTGTGTGTATCAATTTCTGTCATTTTCTTTTTCAGTTCCTTTTTGGGTTTCAAAAATCTCTTTTCTCAGATGGAATTTTCAAGGAATGATGCAAGTTCAGTTCACTGACACCACATATGAAATGACTGACCGAAACATTACTTATCAAATACCAGGGAAGCTTGTAAGTCAGTATAATAAAAATCGTTGCACCTGTTTGATAAGAAATTGGAATGCTATTTATATGCCTGTCATATTTAAATAGGTGGTGTAGGCCTCAAATTCAGCAACTGCCAAATCAACACATAAAGTTGCGTTACGCTTGGTTGTAAATGTGTTCCTAAAGATGGCCCTACAGCAGTGACAGCTTCTGTGCCTTTCTTTTTAGTTGAAGAGCAAAAACAAAATAATAAAGGGTGACTCTTCCCTACACCAGCCCCAGCTATGCACTTTGCTGGAATCGTTTAGAAGCTGAATTGTGTTCTTCTGAAATAGGAATAGTCTAGCTGCAACCACCCTCAAAGCTACACCCAAGCTGGAAAACAAGGGAAGGCAGCAGGGGCCAGGGAAGTTCACGCATAAAACACACTTCACAGTTCCAGCATGAAAATTTTGTGTCTTTTCCTAATTTTGTGTTATTGGTCATTACAGGTCACTCAGGCTATGGACCTGGACTCCCACCCTCTCTATGTGAGCTACCTGGTCCTCACTGGCATCATTTGCAGCTTCCTGCTGTTATACTATTTATCTCTGCGCTTTATCAAGCAGAAATCAACCCAAGACTGGTAAGAGCAGCAGAGGCAGCAGGTGACGGCCTTCCTTGCAGGAAGGCAGGCGAAGAAGGCTCCCGGTGTGGGAGCCCCGGCGGCCGCTCGGGAGCAGCGCGGGGAGCGGCGGCAGCCACAGGATGGCAGCAGAACCCCAGGAGTCGGGATGCGGGCGGGAGCCTGCCACGGACCGCGGCTGCAGCCTGGGATGGGGGTCGGGGGTGGGCTTTGGGCTTTTTGTTTGCTTCACGTACGGTTTTCACGAGTGACAAGGCGCTCGTGAGTTCTGCACATCTGGAAATAATCTGAGCTATGGGCCTCCGAAATAAAAAGAACCCATTGCACTCTGTAATAATAGCTGATGTTTTAGTCCATAATGTTTGAAACATACAATGATCACGTACTTAATTTAGAGGGCTACAAGAGAACAGGATCAAAACACTTTCTATGGCATGTATTACATTTAACACATTAAGAACAGCGCAGAGGAAAGCAACACAGAAGATTTCACAAGTGCTTCAGGAGAACATGCAAGGATCGAAAACACAATTGTTAACTACTCTGTGTTCTAACTGCTTATGTGTTTTAAAGCTTTACTTCTATGTTGTAAAGCTTTGCCTTTGTGTTCCAGTAATACGGTGATGATGCCCAAAACAGGTATTTGCTCACTGTAGAGATGAGATTTTGTAACAAATAACATTATCGCACTTTCTTGGATTTATTTTTACAATATAAACGCATGCCAACTGGTTGTTATTAATAGCATCTTTCTCTGTTGCAATACAAATCATAGCAATTTGCCAAGTTTGCTTCCTAACGTTCTCAGGTAAAAAACACCAACCTGCCCCTGGGTAATTAAATATCTAATGATGCAACCTATTAATGCTTGTCATAGTGCGCCTAGTTATGCTCAGAAAATGGATATCAGTAAATAAATGGCCATAATTCACAGAGTTGTGGTTAGTGCATGTGCAAATTAGGTGTACAGTTGCTGTGAGCATTTTGTAAGATTAGCTTGCTTGCTTTTAAACATTTAGATGCATATCTCTGTTCTTATATAGAGAAGGCCAAAGCAGATTGTCTACTTGGCTTTCATTTGCATGTTGCATACAGTGGAAAAACTCCTAGTGTAATCAGCTATAATGTCCCAGATACTGTTATGTAAATCATGAGGTTTGGTTGGTTGTGGGGTTTTGTTTTTGTTTTTTTTTTTTAAAGAAATAGGAATGAAAGAACAACTGTGTTTTATTATTCTATTTGGCAGTTAGGATTGCCACGTTACTTTCCACAGGTTCCACGTGGTAATAAATTTGCAGGAGGACCCTGGTCTAAAGATGTCAAGCAGGTCTGATAAAATAAGATCTTCAGCCCCAGGCAGCAGTAGGAATCCAAAACACTCCACGGTTGTTCTTAGATGAATTCTACCATTTCATTCTGGTTCTGCTGCATTTGATTTCAAAAAAACCCACTTGATCTGATCTTAGTGCCATTTTGAAATTATCAGATTTTCATTGCCTTTTAGTGGCAAAGCCAATTCTTTCAGTCCAATTCAGCATCATTAAATTGTCAGAATAGCAGCTTCCTGTTTGATTCTTAATTATTCCTTTTTATTATATTTAAGACACTTAATTTTTTTTAAAGTGGTTTACTCTTCTTTGTAATGATCTGTTGTGATTAGAGTCTCTTTTATATTACACTGAAGTTTTAAGGGTATACATTGGTACTTCTAGTCTAAACCTCTATTTTCAAGGTATTTAGAGGATTAAATTCTAGGCTGACTCTCTGTTGTGAATTCACTTTGATGTTTAATAAAAAAAAAAGGAACGACACAATGGGAGAAATTAAAGACATAAGGGACAGCTCTGAATTTTAGGGGCATATTGTCATGCACAGAAATCTTCGGGTATCTAGATAAGAATATAGCATAGACTTAACTTTGAATTTCCTTCCTTTTGTGAAATTAGTCAGGCTGCTGACATTCCTTAAACAGCCTTTTTCGATTTAATATTCCACCCTCTTACCATTATGCAGCAGGACCAAACGGTGTGAGTGTTTCAGAGGTGGTGTTATGACAAGGGTGGATGTATCCATAATGGGGACTTGAGCGGTGAGCCGAGGAACAGCCCGCATGCCGAATGCGGGAAGAGCTATCATAGGATGTGGCCAGGCCTCTGTTTACACAGAAAAAGCTCATATTCTATATACTACAATTACATTAGCACACTGCCTATGATCATATCTTGTTTCCTTGATGCCGAGAGATGAGGAATATAGGCTGTGATTATTGTTACAGGCTTTAGCAATAAGAAGGTAGGAGCCTTGAAATACCAGCAATTAGCGTTCATGCCTAACAATAGCATCTGTGGGGCTGTGTACAGAGAAGAGCTCAGGGAAGAGTGGGCGGACGACACACACCTGCCCCACTCGCACTGCTGGCAGTTGCAAATAATGCCAGTTTGGGGGAACGATGCCCCTCAGCCACTGAAGGTCATGCTGTATGCCTTGGCCTCTGCTCACACACAGCAGAGCTGCTGCTGCAAAAGCAAATGGGTGGTGAGGCAATAGGAGTCTTCCCATGAGATCCAACCAAGGCTTAAAGTCATAACTGAATTTCAGCAGAGCTTTGCTTTCCAATTTTGAGAATAGCCGTTCCTTTTCCTTAGGCTGTATCCCTTAGCAGCAGCAGCAGCTCACTGTGCCATCTTGCCTGCACTCCCTGTATCAGTATAACCAGAGCTGCTGCAGTCCACAACAACCTCAATATTGAGACTAAACAAAACAAGGAAGACACTGCCCAAAACTCAGTGTACTGCCCACCCCACAGGGCCAGTAAAATGTCAGGGAATTTAGTAATGTGGTCAGGCAGATATGCCACTCAGCAGAGCACTGCCCGCCAGTCCGACCATGCCAAGGATTCACCAACTGCTGTCTTTGCTCTCCCTATATCCTCCCTGGCCAGCTCTGAGTCCTGGTCCCTGCTCCTGCAGGTAACCAAGTCAGTTTCAAAACTGGTTTTGAACTGGCACCACATTTAATTGGTCACAGGGTTTCCAAGTTGTTTTGTCCAGCTACTGTTTGAACTGTGCAGAACCCAACTGCAACAATCTATGTGCAGACATGTCCAGTTTGAGAATGGGATTATCAAATACAAGCAACAACAACATTTGTAAGGAAAATTCATCAAATTAAGAAACACAGGAGTTGGTGGTTACATGGATACTGATCTGTTAAGAAACACATTAAAAAATTCCCTTTATTAGTTTAGTATTTAACACAGCCAGAGGTGGGAAGCCCTTCCCCACTTTCCACTCCAAGTTTATGCAGTCTCTCCACTACAGCAAAAGGACACTCTTTTAGCACTGGAAAATAGATGATAGAAACACTGCCCTGCATACTGGCCCATGGGTAGTGTTAGTCCTCCAAAATATTTTTAACTTCTCCTTGGGGAAGGACTAGCTTTCATTATGGCTAGCCCAAATTAATAAACCAAAAGTTTCATTTCATATTTGTTCATTCCAAAATCCCTTCAGAAGTGCTAGAAAGTAACAAATATCAATAGCCATTTCCTTTTAATAAAAAACCCCATTGAATTCCTTTAAAAAAAAATCCCAGACAATACACTATGCGTGGAGATTCTTTGAGTAAGAAATTGCAGGTGTTGGTGTGTCCACTTGTACCAGAAATAACAAACCTTTCAGGTTATAGCCACAGTGATTAATTTTAATGGCAGTAGACAAGAAACCGTGTACACAGAGCTCTGTGACATGCTGCTTTTTTTTTATATATACTCTGAGAGCCAAGACAAGCCCTTCATGTGTTAGCAGCTATTAATTAAGGCAACAATGTTTAAGCAGTGGGTTGAGGTAATTTTAAAACTGCTTAACCCTTTTCAGAACCGCTGAGATTTAGAAAGCACATATATGTGTGTGTGTGTGTTCATATTAATATGTAGAAGTATCTGCATGAACGGATTACATACATATGTATATACACATGTAACTAATGCCTATGATTGCTCTTTTCTTTTGTAGAGACTATTTAAAAAGCAGTTCAGATCCATTATTTATAGAAGTGCTGTTGCCAATTTATATAATTAATTATAAGACTGTTTGTTAACATTTATTTTGTCATTAAATCAAACTTAAAGGTTATTTTGCATTGCAAATTTTGTTGGCATTATTTTGCTTTCATGGCCACAATTAGATACTTATAATGCTTCCAGTGCTAAAAAACCTGCAACTTCAAACCCTCAACATTCACACCATGGCTTCAGAACCAGCATCTCCCATAAACAACACATTTGTATGTTTTGCTCCTCTTTAAGCATCTAATCAGATTTTGCTACATTTCCTGCTGCATCTCAGCACTGTTTCTGCCCCACATTAGTGTTTCATGTTGAACGAGTAGGTATAGAGGCCTAAATGTTAAAGTACTGGCCAGAACTACACAGTGAGTAAACAAACAATGCCACTTGCCTCAAAAATAATTTGTATTTTTCACACAAGCAAATTAGCGTGAATTTTCAAGCAAATGCAGAGGAATTGAAAATCTAAGAACATTCACAAGTAGCCAAAACCAAAATGCACAAAACATGTAATTTTCAATAAACTCCCAGTGCCTTGCAATAACATACAACCATACCAGGTCACAGGTAACATCATCAGTCTTCAAGACAGTACCTTTTCTCACTTTCCGTTACTGGGGGATGAGGCAAGTGTTTAGGAAACAACAGAAACTTTTTTAAAACTGAAAACCTTCATGTTTCACTGAGAAAATCCGAAGGACGAAAACCAAACAATGTAGCAGCACTGCTGGCCTCCACCAACAGCTTCCCCCTGACACAAGTAGACATCATCCTTCTCACGATTCAATGCTGTGAAGATTGCCCTGAAAGAACTGAATATTATCTTAATAACCACTTTTCCACAAACACCCAAATCTTCTATGACTCAGTTAAAAATAGCCAATCGCCTTGTGGTAGTGCTTCATCTGACTGTGGAAAGGCATAAAGCCAAGAAGTGGGAACACCAAACCAGGCAGCAGAAAAATGAGCTACACAAAATGAAAACTTTCAAGAACAAGATGTATAGTGCCCTTATTAGCTGCCACCAGGTACTGGATGTTCTGCTACACAAGGCAGTCGCTGGATTGCCAGGTAGGAAAGTTGGAGAGCAAACCTGTGGTGGCCATCAGCCCAAGCGACTCTGATCTCAGCTGAGCAAGGCAGAACACCAACAACTTCTTTCCTCTTTTAGCATCCCCTTGATAGAATAATTTCATCAACTTTGGCTTGTAGTTCGTAGCAGTAGGAGCATGAGCTTCCATCTTCCCTAGAGCCACAGGGGCATTTCAGGCTCATGGGCACTGTCTGAAAGCTGGCACTGTCCCACCAGCCCAGCACTGATTCTGCACGCAGCGCTTCTGGCTGCTCACACCACAAACTGTACCTGCTTCCCCCATTCCTCCCACAACTCCTACAAATAATCATGTAAAAAAGCATTTTGGCAAAGTCTCATTGTTACCAAGAAAGGCGCACTTGTCTGATTACAGCAGAGCTCAGCACTGCCAAACACTTTCCATACACTTGCTCCAGGTTCGTTCCTTCTAAAAGTAAGACAAAAGAAAGGTGAATGAGTATTTTTAGCTTTATGTACTTCACAGGGAATTGCTCAGTGCCACTGTATTAAAAAAACGCCTTGCAGCCCTGCAGTATGTTCAGTGACAGGCGCGTGATAAATTTCCACCAGAAAAAAAAACTCTTGAACATGACTGACAATAGTAAAGCCACAAATTACCGTAATTTTATGCCCCCTGCAGCTAGTGGTATAAAACATAGTTTTCAACCTTGTTTTTACTTGCTGAATTTAGACAAATTTATAATGTTATTGATGACAGTGAGAAAGACACTCAAATGCAGAAATTGTATTCCTCGGCATAAACACAACTGGAGCACAATATTTTATGTGTACTATAGGGGATGAAAAATATGGCTGTCATTAAATACATATATATAAAAAGATGGAAAACCAAAGGATTCAAAATAATTAATTGCACATTATATACATATTTATTTTCAGCTATCCCACACTTGATGAGGGTTTTTTTCCTCCTCCCAGGAATGCTGAACTGTTAACCAGGTGCAGCACATATTACCAGCGCTCTCTCTTGCTTGAACATTAATGTTTGAAATACAGGCTGTATTGTCATGTCAATAATATCATGAAGAAATGCAAAAACCTTGTTTAAGCAAAGTCTACAGACACACTGTTCCTAATGGATTTTCCAGTGAGCATACACTTTCATATTTCTGATTTTTACAGTGTAATTTTACTTACAAAGGGTTCTGAGGGCCCTAGGAATGGACAATTGCTAGAGACGATCAAGCTTTACAGTTAAGTAATCCCACACACAGACTGTTCTAGCTACTAACTAAACTGATGGGAGGGAAATCCCAGGGAACTGCAAATAACAAGGGTAATTGAATGGTTTATTTTTGGTGTAGGCAGAAAGTTTTTCAGATTATGGTTCAGTAGCAGGCTCACTAACCGAACACAGTTGCTTCAGTACAACCTTGCCTCAGGCTGCAATTTCAGAACATGCAAAGAAATGGTGATGCCTTCTCCAGCAAACCTCAAGGAGAAATGGTTGAAGAGGAGTCAGCAGGAACCATGAGAAAGGCAAAGGTCTGTGGTGGTGTATCATTGACCACAGCAGCCAACAAGCTGCTCATGGTCATTCACTCCCAATCCCAATCACTCCCAAATCCCAGGCCTAAGGCATCATGCTGAAGCTGCTGTTTTTTCCTATTGAGACATACAAGTGCCATCCTTCCCATTTTTCCTGTACTTCCCATCCCTTCAGAGTTCCTCTGCAGTGATCCTGTATTTTGACAACCACTCCTCTCAGCCCATCTCCCATAAATAAAAATGCATCACCCAAAACAGCCTTTCAGAGCCTTCTTTGACAGCCCTGAAGGCTGGCCAGAACAACCGTGTCCTGTCCACACTCCCCTGCTTTCCCTTCAGCCCAAACTGCTTTCCATCTGTAAAGGCCACCCTCCACTCCTGCCCTCAAGACTCATCTGCAGCTATCTACAACCCTTCCCAAAGCTCACTCTTGAGATCTGCCCTGGTCTCACGGACTACATGAAGAACAGCAGATGCCAACTACTTGCAAAGCCAAGAATTAAATTTGCTGCTGGTTTTCAAGACTCATCACCCCCAGACACTGGGGTTCACTGCTTTCTAAGTTCATTGGCACTTAGAGCTGAGAGAAACATAGAGCTACAAAGAGGTTTGTGGCAACCAGTGCAGACAATAGCAATTCCATAGATACCAGTGCTTTATCAATGTTCAAGAGTAATCACATGAGAAACTGTGAAGCATTAGTCAATTGCAATATAAAGGTTTAAGAGTATCAGAGAGAAACCTTGCATTAACAGTTTTATCTAAAAGTAGATCAACGTGGAACCCCCATCTCTAACAGGCACTGCATAAGACAGTTTCTATTATCTCATTTTCTTAATTACAGGAAACAGGAGAGAAAAGTTAAACCTCAAACTTCCATATCTACTCCTATTTCCATACCTAATGGGAAACCCAGCACTTGGCTCTTATAGTTGAGGATCTGCACACTCAGGAAGATGCCCTCAGAGTGAATTACAGTTTCAGCTGGAGCCACTAACTTAGAAGGATATTGAGTTTCCTCTGATTACTGATTCACAGAAGCAGTGGCAAACTACCGGAGGCTGCAGCCATTCTGGAAAGGAAATACTTTTTGGCAGTTGCTTCACAGAGAAATTATGAGAATAATTTTAAGAAATGCAGAGAAATATTTGCTAACAAAAAAGGCTAAATTCAATGACAGTCTCGGCTTTTTCTTACATGCTTACTTTTTTCACCTTTACAGTAAAAATAAACTGGTGCAGGAAACTGGACATTCCTTCTAGATGCTGACAGATTTCTCACACTGAACAGCAAAACCTCCTGGTCACATCCATTACTTCTGTCACTTTCTCCTCTGCCATGTTCCTGGGGCATACAGAAGCATCACATGTTCAAGAAAAACACTAAATACAGTAGCACCCTGGTGAACACACTAACAGTCTATTCCTCCGTCAATGTGTGCACTTGTGATCCTCCCTTCACAGTTATGATCCTCCCTTGTCATGTAAACTGCATCTGGAATCGTGCTGACTCGGGCATTCCATCTATAAACACCCTCTGATTCTCACTGCCAGAGTAACAATCCCTTCAGCTACTCCATTTTCAGCAGTGGGTACACATCAAGAAAGTCTGAAGACAGCTACTAACCTACCAAGTGCAATTCTTACCATAAAAAAGGGTCTCCGGAGACAATGAGTTGAACGAACTGTTTTAGTAGATAAGGATAAACCCATAGCATGTAATTATCATGCTGCAAAATGACTACATCGGTAGTTAATGACAAAACTTTCCCCGTGTTGAACTCAAAAGCCCAAAAGCCCGATCCTCCTACCCCTGCCTCAAGGGGAGTGGGGGAAGAGGCAAGTCCACAATGTAGTGCAGGGCACAGAAGTGAGATTAAGTCATCTCAACTCAGGCAGCAAGCTTTTCCCAGTCCTCTCAACCCCAATCAAGACACCCAATTATGCAAACACATACACACTCCCACAATTTGCTTTCTACAGTAACATGCCAGGTCATGGCATGTCAGCAGGCTCTCTGCTTCCCACGGAGGCCTCTGGAAAGGAAAGGCTTGCTTCCATCTCACAGCCACTGCAGCTGGTCTGGATCTTGCACAATCCCAGTTATCCACTAGCCGGTGGCAAATAATTCTATCCTGCTTTAAAGGGGTGCATGCTGTGGTGGTCAGTGTGCCAGAGTGTGTTTGCTCTCAGGACCAGTAAATCACCATGACAAGTTTGCAAGGCTGCCATTCTGCATTTTGTCATCTTACAGGTTTCTCTCTTTGAAGAAATAAAAAAACCGCCTACTTATTTGGTGAAGAAATGCCAACCTTCTAAACTGCACTCTTCTTCATGCTTGAAATGGCTGAGTCTCAGCACAACGATGCACAAGAAGTATTATCATTTCAAGCGTGTTCTTGAAGAGTCGGCACAAATGCCGATTCTGCAAAACCCTTCCCGTTTCAGAGTGAGATGATTGTGTCCCAGAGTGGCACAAATCCCTCACTGGCCCACATTTTAAAGACAGGAGAGACTGCACTTCTCTGTGTATTCATCCCTTAACTGCACATGAAACATTTACTGGAATAGGAAATCAAAAGTATTATCACACCAACAGTAGCCCATCCTTTGAATAATTTCCTTCTTCCCATCTCTGCCACAGAGATGGGGCTGGACTTCACGAGCCCAGGCTACTCCAATGGGATCCCAAATGGTCAGCACATCCTTTTGCTCATTTCCCTCTCACTGCTGCCACGAAACCCCAACTCTGTTTGGTCTCGTGCTCCTGCAGTGCCTCACTGATGTTTAATCGGCTCTGCAGCTGGCTCGCTCAGCCCACAGCTTTCCATAAGGTCACTCAAAAGACAGTTTTGGAGCTGAAAACAATTTCACTTATACTCTTCAGTTACAGGCTATCAAATGTACTTATCTTTGTAACTGCAACAACTACAGGGCACGGTTCTGGCAGAGTTCAAGGCAAACCAGCTAGAAGAAAAACAGAGACATTAACTAGCGCAAATTCTGCAAGGTCAGACCCCACCGTGGGCACCAGCAACACACAGCCCTGCATCTGGCTGTGGCCTTGTGTGCTGCTCTCCTGCCTCAGAGGGCAGCAGCCAGCAAACATGACCCCTTGGCATCACAACACAGACTACTGATGGGTGTAGTACCTGATCCACAGCCTCATGAGACTTCACCTCCTTGTCAAAAAGGGAATTAAGATCTACAGATCTGCTGTTAACTTCCTCTGTGATGACCTGGTGTTTGCTTCAAGTGATACTCTCTTCCTTAATCCATGTGCTAGCTCAGCTCCAGCAGCATCCGTGCCCATTTCCTCCAGTTACGCTCAGCTGTGACTCCACTTACAGGAACACGACTACTGCTGTGAAATGGAGGGATTCACAAGATGACCTCTAAAAACAAGAGCTGTGGCACCAGAGAAAGGGTTGCCAACTAGTTGACACAGTCTTCAATTATGCTGCTATTACACTGAAACACATGTAATATAGCTGCAGCTTTAGAAAAAAGAACCATCTCCATTTGTGAAATGAAATAAACTGAGTCCTGCATAGGCTTGCTTTCAGATAGGGCACACAACCATTAGGCTATGAATGAAATTTCAAATGTTAATGCCTTATCTTGACAAGCCAGGAACAAAGGCTGCGAGGCGGTTCGAGCCACGTAGCTGCTGTATGTTGTCGAGTCTACACTTGTGGAGTGATGAAGGTCACTGCAAAACCACACCACCAAGGAAGCAGACACTGCTTGCATTCATCCAGCTTGTCTGCAAAACAAAATTTACCATTCTCCCACTCCTGACTAGTGAAGCCTTATTTTTAAAGTACAGCAGGATTTTTCTGTGTATTTGTTAATATAATAATTAATTAAATTGGAAGTTTCCTTTAAAAAAAAATAGGCCTTGACTTCTTTCTTTGACATTCAGATTACCATAAAAGTCTTGCAAAATTTTGCCAAAACCTTGTGTGTACACATGAATTTTTAATTACCACAATTTTGCCTATGTGGGAAAACCTAAGAAAGATAAGGTTAAGATATGGCTGAAAATGCAAAGATTAATAAACAGCACTATGAAATGCTCAGAAACAATCTTTCATTTCATTAAAACCTCTTTGAAGTACTCAGAAGGCAATGTGTTCCATTTGCAGTACCAATGTGCACATTTGTGAGTTTCCATCAATATGCACAGAGATAATGGATGTATTTTCTACCTATTATTTAATCTTGGTAACTTAGACGTGTCTTATTTTCATGATCACACAACTCTGGGCTCTAAAATACTGTCTCAGAGTAACTGTACTCCCACATTCCTTCAAATAAAGCATGTCCACCAGTCTCCCAGCAAGTAAAAATTGCTATCCCTGCAAAGAATAGGCACTACTTTGTTTAAAGGGCATGTTTTAATGGATATGCAGTTCTTGTATCCATAAAATTAACTGGACTAACAGTTATGATAATAAAGATGCTATACAACACACAAGGCTAGCGTAAAAGGTGAAAGCATTTTGTCTTTACATTTAATATCCAACACCCTACCAAGATGCTTAACACAAGAAAGTACAATAGGAGTAAACTTAAAAAATATCTTTATTTTCTGTGTAGATACAGCTGAATCCTGAAGATGATGATCTTCACCCTTATAATTTCATCACAAAGTACAGTGACCAGGCAAAGAACAAGGATAAGACAGTCTCCTTCAATTACAGTTCTGTACCCTCTAGCAACTTTCTTGATATACATATATCTGGCAAATCAACAGGAGCAAAAAAACCAGTTGAGTTTGTAGCAGATAATACATCAAAATGGAAATATCTCAGAAGGCTCCACCTTGACACTGCATTAGCAATTTTAACAGGATTTCTATTAATGAATGTTTCTATCAACTGCAGTTACAGAAAGTGATGTTAATCACAGATTTAAATTAAAAGTTACGCATAACATCCTTTTTAAAGTTTTTATTGAATGTAGTATTTAAACAATTTCATAAACAACTAAATCATAAAACTGTTCATGATGCTTCCAATCTTCTATTCTTCCATTTTTCCATATAGAACTTGAATGTCTCCTATAAACAAAGTGGAATAAACAAGTTCAACCTTGTTTCAACTGAAAAGTTACTAATTCTGAACAAAGTCTTACGTCCTGACAAAATCTATTATTCTCTGTCATGCAAAACTAGATCTGTATTGAAGTCTGTATAATTAGGAGAAATACCAGAGAGAGTGAATAAAAGGAAAAGGAAAACCTTGCCAAAAACGCATAATGAAGCTTTTATTACTAAATGCAATAATATAATCAATTTCATTTTTAAAATGAAAATACTTTTTAACTTCAATCTGCAATTGTGTCAAAAAAATTGAAACACTTTTAAAGACCAAGCTGCATTAGAGAAAAATTGAACAGGGAAATCAGAAAATGAATCATCTTGGTGACTTGGAAAAAACAGTCTTAATTTCACTAGCTACATATAAGAAACATACATTCTAGGTTTTAAATTTACACTCCAAATAAAAATTCAGATTATAAATTATGTAAAGCTGCAGAAAAACCCCACTATAGCCGTTGAAAGGCTAAACCAGATATTTTGCACCAAAATTTTCTCCAATGCTTCACAAATTAGAAAAGAAAGTCACATTTATCATGAAGCAATATAGAGAAACAGTATATAGCCAGTCTTTACAGAATTACAGAACATTTTTTTAGAATATAAAAAGTGGTGAGAAAATAGCAATAAAAAGTTTGCTTAGAGAATGGAAAATATAATTTCAAAATCTGCTTAGCAAAAATGGTATTAGTAGACTATTAATCAAAGGAATGATGCAAAACTATTTGCAGTCTTGATAAATTTAATACCATGCTGCTTGTCACCCTCAAGTAACATGTATTTGCACAGTTGCATAGGTATGTTGGCAAGGTAGCCAGAAGCAAAGCTGCAAAAGAAAACTAATTCATACAGTTGCAAAATTCCATCCTACTAGTGCAGCAACTTATACTAGACACAACACACTAATTAAAGAAAACTAGAAGCCATTAATTGTTACTAAAGCACACATTCTACAAGACTTTTTAAGTCAAATTGCTTAGATAAATGGCCCAAGGAGATTTGATAAAGGTACACCTGTAGATAAGTGCCTGATAAGAACAAGGTAGTTTAAATATCATAAGCCCCAAGAGGTTTTATTTCCACAAGTCAAATCCAATCCAAGATTACCACAGCTCCCACAACACCCAGGACTTCATACATTACCTCTTTTGAGGGGTCTCTGCAGAGACCTAGTCCCCAGGTAATTACTCATGCAATTTGTTTCATTAACGTTGAACATGCACAACACTGCAGATCTATTTCTTAATTAGCAAATACTCACAGGGGGTTCAGTGAAAGGGACAGGCTCCCCTACTTTCTTCAGAAAAGTTGCTAAAGATTTCAAAGAGATCTCGTGCAGCTCTATATTCTTCGCTTTTGTTTTCTCATACGTAGCCTTTACAGAAGCAACATCCCCATCCAATTCTGAGGAAAAAAATAAAAGCCAAAAAATCTCAGTGGTTACTTGTTTCTCTTTCTACCTGTTTTCACTCATGCTTAACCATCAGCTGCTATTCAGACATTTGCTTGAGAAGCATTGGGATGAAACTGAAGCGACCCCTGACAGTTTCACTGCTATCCCCAGGGTCCTAGAAGCAGTAAAACAGTTCCTAGCATCTTGTTTCCATGTAAACATCAAGGAAGCCATCATGCCCAGATAAATTCATTTGTTGCTCGGGAGGGAGAACACAAACACCTGTATTATGGGAGCTGTCTCAGGTTTTACTTGTTCACACTTGGAAACATCATCTTCACAACCATAGGAGCTATAAAAACAATAGTTCATACAGAAAAAAAAAAAAGCTTTAGGCAGAAATGGATAGCCTGTGTCCCCTTCTCGTGAGAAAAAGCTTCCCACTCACATCTGCCAAGTGGCTGAGCTCCTTTTTGAATGTAGGAGGCTACTGCAAAAAATGCATGAAATGACAGCTTAATGAAAGCATAGAAATCGTTAACTTTCTAAAACTTTAAAATAGATTTATTGTATGGGAAACACCAACAAAAAGAGCTAATACTTATATTGCATTTAATGGACCACACAATCGTGATTTTATGTATTTCTTTTTTCTAAAAGGTATACAGCAAAGGATTATGCATCTCACCAGACTGAAGGAAAGCTAGCCCTGGCAGTGGATCACCTCTCAGGACAAGGACAGGAGTAAAGGTCCTTTTATTTGTTCCATCATGGATGCCTGACAGATGATTAAACTTCTTTCAGCTGTGATCTATATTCTACTATATCTTTGCTAAACACAAACAATTATAATTTTATTTGCCCATTTATTTTAATAATTAGAAACAGTAACCAATTGTGGTAATAACAATATGCTGCTATGTTTCACAGTACTTTCTAACTAATTAAAAATAACAACTGCCTGACAGGAGAATAATTTCTTCTCTCAAAAATTATGCTAATACACAGTCGGATTTGGCTCAAAACGAGAAATCACGTTTGAAAGCTTAGTAACTTTAACATTTAAAAAAAAAAAAATTATTTAAAAGATCTTATTTCTACCCCTCATGGCTACAGCACAATCTAAGCACAGCCTTCTCATTTTCAGTTGTGCTAAATATTTTGCTGATGATCCCTTAAACAGTCAAATGATCAATGCCTCATATAGGTGAGATGCTTGCACAGAATAACCTGGGAACAGCTTTTAAAACTCTTCATGCTGGTACTGAATGTCTCCTCTAGAACCTGCTAGGAGCCAGGTCCATCTTTGCCTGAAGAGAATACAGCAAGCATCTGCTCATACAGAGTGTGGCTTCACATGTTCAATACACTCTAACCGCTGTTTTAGGTATAGCAGGGCACGTGATTGATTCTCTGCAATCTCTTTATCAAACTGCTATACCATCATATAGTTAGGAAGAATAGTGAAAAACTTAATTAGCTCACTTACAGAATTTTTACTGAGGTAAAAGCAACACAGGACTAGTGACAGCATAAAGCAGCAAGTACAATGCTGGTGACAAATGGGCAATTTTTTGTTTTATAAAAACATCTTAGAAAATCTACCCTGATGTGAACTTGAACCTGTTACAGGGCTAAGCGTTTTTGGTAGTGATTGCTCTTTGGAATGTTACTAAGCAAGCAAATTTTCTAAGTTAGGTAACACATCATGGGATTTCTACATCTTGATTCAAGTAAGTAAGCTCATATTCCTTTAAAACCATACCTTGGATTTGTGTTTGAAGTGTTTTACCTAGTTATTCCTGTTTATCTCCTCTGTGATAGACTGGTGCACTAAGGGCTTCTGTCCTACTTTTTTTGCTTGTAACTCATGTGAAAAGTATTTACTCCCTGTAATAAAACTGGAGGACAGTATCAGAGTACACAAGGCAAAGGACTCTACAGTACACAGATGCAAGCTTCCAACTGTGTTGCCATAGGAGCTGTATGTCCTGGTTTTTCAAGAGTGAGACATGCAAACAAACATAATTAAAGAAACAACTTGATTTTTTATAGGTGCTCACCTCTGACTTCAACTCTAAAGAGAACTGATGAGTACTTCAACTATTTATGTAAATTCAAATTAAGGCATTTGGAATATTAACTTTGGCTAAATTACAAGATGCATAAATCATTTATGCTAGTAGCAAAAAGATCATTTCACATTACTCATAGGACAAATCACATAGGATTTTGAAACACACACACACAAAAGGAATCAGTATTACTACATGCTTTGGGGGAAAAAAGCTAGATTCATTTTAAAACCCATTCATTTCTACAGTATTTTTCCCCAGGGTTAGGATGAGTTCTTTCTTATTCCATGAAGCCCCTACTTTAGGTTCTAAGTACAGGATTCGCGGCTTGTGTCAGCTGGTTGCTCTTCCACTCTAACAGCTAGGACAGCATAAAGACCCAACAGACTGAAACAAGAAAAACCTCAGGTAACACCTGCACCTCTTTATGAACTGTAAAACAAGTAAGGGCTTGCATGACCTTTCTGAATGTCTCAAGAGCTCTTACTAAAACACTGTTGCACTTACCATAACATCTCAAGAGGTACCGGTATGCTGCTGCTGGTTCGAGATGCTCAGGAATCAGTTCTAGAAGCATCTCAATCCTCTTTGCCTGTGTGATTTCATGCACAGACAAAAAGAAATCTTAACCTCTTGAAATATTAACAAAATAAAGTTGTCAAAGTTAGAAAAGTGATTGCACATTTTTAAAGTGAAATTAACTGTACTGGTAGCAAGGAATGGACTGTATGACTCGAAGCAGATACGATAATTTCCTTCCCAAAATTTTGTATGCAGATATGAAATAGTAGAAGAAATTAAGAACAAAGTGCAATTAATGTAATAAAGGTCTAAAACCCATACTCAAGAATCCTAAACATTAGTGTCTTTTTTTTTTTTTTTTAAGTAGGCAATTAATGCATTAATGAGAATATGGCAGGATTTCAACCAATTAAGGAAAACTGCAAAACACTCAGCATCCTTCAGTGACCTAGAGGTCAATGGTAGCTATGATCAATGCTTGAAAGGAGTCAGATGACTAAATAATGTGCTTAAATTTAGAACGTCCTTCCCTCAGCCTCTGATTCCAGTTTCAAAAATTCTCAGGTTTTAAATTAAAAACAGTTTATTGAAATTAAGAACATCTTTATCACACACTGCCAGCTTTGATGTGTTAGTAAAATCTCAGCTTGATGAGCTGGGAAACTTCAACATTTTTAGTTTCTTCTTACAGACACCAAACAATACTGTTTATCACATCATTTATCACCATCACTTCAAGAGAAGAACTTTAAATCTATTAGTATTTAATGGCAATTTCCACAAAGCATATGAGCATTTGGCTCATTTGAAAAAATATTCGTTCTAGTTTGTGTGCTGGATGTCTCCTGATGGTGCTGCTCTATGAAAGAGGAATCCACATGGTTTTGCTTGGCTGTGTATTTCGGGGGTTTTTTGGTCGTTGTTGTTCAGTGTTGGGTTTGAGGGGTGGGGGGGGGTGTTTGATTTTTTTTGTGTGTGCCAAGGCTTTTTTGTTTGCATTGGAGTTTTTTGTTGGTCTTTGGATTTGTGTTTTATTTGTTTGGGGTTTTTTTTGTTTATTTTAAGGGGGCCATAGGAGGAGGGGGGGACAGGAGTAGAGCAAGCACATAAAGGAGAGCATTTCAAATTACAGGGAATGAGCACAAAGCCAGGAATATAAACAGATGCTCCAAGTAGATACATGTCCAAAACACCATAAAAAGTAATATTAAATGTGTCTTTTAACGTAAAAACAGAGGCTTTTTATCATCAGAGAGAGGTTGAGGTTTTAACTTGCATTTGTATTCATACAATGTGGCCAATAAAATAAGGACTTTCAGGTTGCGATACTGAACTGGGTAATTGTCCTGGTTTGAAGACATAACCCCCAACAGTAATGCAGTAAAACATTTTAAGCAGAATGTTTCTAGGATATACAGCATAACATTGAAAATGCAGGAAATAACTAGAACAACAGAAAAATATTAAGCACACTCTTCTTTCCATCATGCTCCATACTGTAAACTGTTCTTTAAATATAACCAGCTCTGCAAATTAACCTCCCCCCTCCCTCAAGAAACCCAGTAAAGCTGTCAACTGTGAAGCACAAAACACTTTAACAAAGGTTGATGAAACAGTATTTTGTTAGATATAAAACTGTACACATGAAAGAAATATTATACCTGTCCAGGTTTAGATGCTGCTCTAGCCATAAAACGTCCTAAAGTTCTCTTCTCCTGAACTATGGCATCCCACCTCTGAAGACAAAGAAATGATTAATGTAGCAGACATGAGAAGGCTACTGATAAACAAAATTACTAAGGTGAAAATTTCCAATTACAGATGCTTAAAACAATATTCTAATAGATTACCTATTTACAAGGTAAATAATTGAATATGAGTTTGAAAAGAAAACCAAATAACCAACTACAAACCCAGTTCATTTCATGCACCTCTTTGGTAAACATTTTTAAAATGGTAGGTATAAAGTTTGTTTAAAACAACAGGGGAAAGAATTAAACTAGTACTTTAATACACCACAAAAACGAGGTTTAGGACTGTAAAAGAATGAAAAAGAGAAACACTATTCCTCTCCAATTATACTGCCAAGCATTCACAAGTGAGCTAGGGATCATAAGGTTAATTATACATTTAATAAGGTGTCAGGGAGATAACTGCTCGTTTCTTTATAAAAATTAAAATGTACAAAGCAAGTTCTCCTTAAAGTATAATTACCTACACTTATGCATACAAAGGACTGATTTCAATCTCTCTATTTTATAAAAGGCTTTAACTGCAATAGACAGGGTTTGAGAGAGAGGAGTTGAACTTAGAAAAGTTTGAGACAGACCAGATAAAAATCAAAAATCTATCTTACTTTAGAAACAAGGACAAAATAAAATATACAAGACAATATTTAGTGTATGTTCCTCAAAGATGTCAGTCTTAAAACTCTTAACAATGCACAGTGTGGGGTTTTTTTTCAGCTGCACGATATCAGTACCAAAAGGCACAGGAAAAAGAATATCTTGCATATGAAAACACAACATGAATTTCCTACAGTCAACTAGTATTGTAGACATAGGCAAACAAGAAATTTTGGGTTATGCCATGATGAGTATTCTGTATAAGTAATATGGTTTACAAGCTCTTTAAGGTCCAGGTGAGAAGGTGTGAAGGTTTATTCCTTCAGGCAGACAAAAACCAAAAAGTGGCGCTAACTAGGGGGCAAAGCACTGAGAGAAACTTGCAACATTTTATTACCAATTCTAGCCATTCTCACCTACTGCCAGTAAGTGCTCTGAAAGAGTCTAATTGGAGAAATGTTATCCACAGCTCCTTTCCATGCTTAAATATCAAATCCCTTCAGACTCATCAGTAAAAGCATTCCCCCTCCTGACAGTACCAAAGACACTGCTGCTGCTTCATAAACTTTTAAATAGACTCTTAGCTGCACTTCTGAAAGCAAGGAGTCTCCATGTACATACTAATATTTCAGATTACAAGCAAAATAGTTCATTTAGATTGTTGTTCACATTCCAAAAAATAACAAGGAAGAGTGATTATTCCTATCCTCTAGTCAGTGGATTCCTATTAGTGGAATACTTGATCCACATAGCAGTCACCAATATTTAACACTGCTCAAAGTTTTTCGTGAGCCATAAAACCCCTAATTTTTCTCCTAGACACAGAAGTTCCAACCCAAGCTTACCTCTAAATATCCACTTGTAATGAAGTTATTTTTAAATTGTCCATTAAGATACAGTGTATACAATGTTATTTCAAATATGCTACAGAGCCTATGAATTTAATTCTAATAGTTGAATACTGTTGTAACAAGTTTCAGGAATGGATGGATGGATATTATTCCATGTTCTGGAAAACGTTAGGAATACTATGATTTTACTTGAAAGTGTAAAAACCCCTATCTTCACAAAAGCAAAAAACTGTACCCAATTTTCACTGACTCATTCCACTTCAATCAAAGAGCAATCAACAAATCAGGAAGAGTAAAATAACTTGAGATTTTTTTTTTTTTTTGCATTTAAAGTTGCAAGCTATATAGCAAGAGGATTTTATGGCAAAATTTTAGTCTCCTTTTTATTTAATATTCAGATGACCATATTCAGACGACCAGTTAGGCAAACTACTGCACAAAGTAAGGGAACTACAAATAATACACCTCATGCTGTAGCAAAAGTAACTGAACACCTTCGTTGGTATTGTCTTGGAATATCATAAAATATCCAATGGATGAAGCAGAGCTTTTTCTTTAACAGTTTAAAATCCTTAGGAACTGGTAAATGAGTAGCATGCACTATCAGGAGATGATAAGAAGCCTTGATTTGAGGCAGGAGCCTAAGCACACATCAGTCTGACTGCTGGACTGTCACCTGCGTGGATGAGCCTCCTGACTGAGCCTGTTCCCAGCACCCACAGCTCATCCCACCTCTTGCTTGGCTTGTCTTCAGCTCTGCACAAATGGCACAAATGCAGCTGTGTCAATTCCTAACTCAGCTGAGACTGTGACCCAGAGACCAGCGTTTGGGTTTTAACGCATTTGTGACACTCAAACAGAAAGCAAATTCAGCTCTTAATAAACCCTGAGTACTATATATACAATACTATAGCAACCAAGTGAAGTAAAGTTCATGACAAGCAATCATTGCCCACTTCTGCTTTGCAAACTGTACAGCTGTAAGATATGTTTACAGCACTTAAGAAATTAGGTGAGAAGTTGAAAGGAAATGGTTTGCAAGAAACAACTGACATCTAGCAGAGAACTTACAGAAGAACATTTGCAATATACAAATACTTATTTCCTTCACATTATTGGAAGACAAAAAACCCCCCTGACTCTGGCATGCACTACTGCTCTCAGTACCAGAGCACAAATTCATGGTTTAGTCTAAAGTGTGCACTGCTACTCACATTCTAATTCAAATGCATCCCAGTAGCAGCCTATGCTACACAACACCTCTTTCTGACAATTTCTCAGTTAACCTTTGAAGAGCTCTAAGCATTTCTGTACCTCTTGTTGTGTCATTACCTGTATCAACGATCTGGCATCATCCACTCTGCCCGCAATGACATACTGAAGGAAAAGATCTGTGACAGGTCTGTAAATTCCAAACTGACTGGCCAGTCGTTCTGCCATCGCACCAACTGCAAAATGATGGGTACAGAAGGAAAATCGTTGATTGAAAAGCCACTTTGTAAACTTCACAGGCACGATTTATGCTGACTGAGCAGGTTTTATGTGTAATAGCTCTTTCATAACACCTCTGTCGAGTCAGAATATTTAAATATCACTGCAATTAACTTACATTTTTCCAAAGCTGGTTCTAATCCTTCCTCAGACACCCTTCTTAACAAATAGGAAATATTTTTGACAGCTTGATCAGGATTCTGTGCACCAGAGATAAGCAGAGGCTCGAGGTATTTCACAGCAGCATCAAGGTCATTGCTAGGAGAAGAGATTGAACTGGCTTAGTTTCTGAAATCAAGATTTCTAAACCTAAAGAAGCAATTACATTAAAGTTTTTGTTTTCTACATCAAGCTTGTATTTACCAGGAATAGGTGATGAAAAAATATTGACCAAAAAAATTTACTTCACTTAGATATTGTAAAAGTGAAACAATTTATGACTGAATTAATAAATCAATTAATGAATAATTTTTAATAGCCTTTGACCTGAGCA
>WEKY01020420.1:16004-26974 GCA_013390045.1 Picathartes gymnocephalus | reverse complement strand
AATGAAATTTTACTTGTGATGAACATCACTTTTTAACTGTATTGCTACCTTATAATCTGTGTTTCTATTCTTCTTTCTCTTGGACTTTGGCCAGCTGTGAAATTTGGGGTTTCACCTCTGGATTAGGAAGGAAACGGAATCAACAGTTGTATTCTAATGCAGTGCTGTCTTTGTCCAAAAATAGCCTACACATACTAACAGTGTAGGAACTATTTTTCATTAATTTTGATTATTATTTAACTCTCAAACCAAAAGGTCATTTTGAATACTGTTTACCTGTCGAGGACAGAGGAATTAGGTTGATGTCTTGCCTGATTCTTTTCCTTTGCCAAAAACCCACATCCCATTGCCCTGCCCCTCCCCAACTATAGTGACTCAGTTAAGCAGTAATAAAAACATCTTCAATGCAACAGGAATTACAAGTGTGTAAAGGGTTTAAATTTAATCTAATTACAAAGCAATTAAATTACTCTTTCTTGAGATAAAACCGCTGCAGAACTTCTCATTTGTATCAGAGTACAAAAACAGATGAATAATAGTGTGGGTTCTTTTATTAGGTGCTTTATTACACTATTAAGGGCAACCAGGAAATCTTCCTCATGTTCCAGATACTGTGCTAAGACTGTAATCCACAGTTCCCGTGAAAAAACTCTATAATTTTCAGTTTTATATACTAAATAGAGCAGAACATAGAGTACTGTGAAGTTTGTCTTCCGTGCCTTCATGGAGGGGGAGAAAATATGCCAGAGGGCCATATAAATGAAAGGAGAGTAAAGAAGATTATGCCTGTGAGGACAGAAAGAACGGGAAGCTGTAGAATTAAGCTTGGTTAGAGAAGGTGAATGTGACAGAGGCGGAAAATTCAAGGCAAACATCCAAACAGCACAGGTCAAATAAATGCCATAGAAATAAAAAATCCAGTTGTCAACAGATAGTCTTGGCACTTAACATTGCAATTAGTATGTAATTTTGATATTTTAAAATTAATTTTGAATTTGCTGTATTTTTGTTTTCCTTGAAGTCTTACCTAGTTGTGTTCAGTGATGGAGAACAGTGTTCCTATTCCTCTGTTATTCACTAATACATAGTGTTTTCTGGGATACTCCCTTTTTTATATGTTTGCCTTTTTAAGGTTAAAGAGAAGCCTGATCTGTATTTCTGATTTTTTATTTTAAAAGATTTGTAGTCAATTCTCCTTTATGTTTTTCTGCAGTAATAAAAAAATCCAAAGTGTTAATAAAATGCATTTCTAGAGACTGTGCCATGTGAACTTCTCTGTGTGTTTATCACTAATGATACTTAAATTTTCAACCCGTTGTTTTCTGCTCCAGTATGTAAGAAGAATTTTTTAAGGAGATCACACTTTGACTTGCTGTGGGATGCATGGAGTAGAAAATAAATCTGGGAGATATAGAAAGCATGTGATATAGAAAATATTTAGGAAAGTGGAATTTTTTTGTAGTTCAGTGTTTTTCAGAATTCTGAAGTACATCCACACTGCCTCGTGCAGCTGTCTGGCTTTGAATACTTGAGTTCTCCTGTCATTGCCACTATTGATGTTGTGTCTGTGAATTAAACTCTAGTCAGGAAGAAAAAGCCCAGATAGTCCCAACACTGAAAATAAGTGGACACCACCACCTCCCCTTCAACATATCAAAATCAAACAAAAAACCCACCCACAACACCTAACACTTCAAGTAATCAATATTAATTTCTCTGCAGTATGATAATCTACTCTAATTGGTTTTTTCTGCTGTAGCCACAGCATATTTTATTGATTTCTACTTCTAATTCTTAAATAATTTTTGTTCAGATACTTTTCTTTTCCTTCTTCAGATTTTTTTTGTTTTTTCACATTTCTCCTTTTGCTAATTACCCATTTATGGTCACTTCATGAAGGTTATAATTTAATTTTTAAGGATTTCTGATGGACGTAATGTCTCCAGTTTTGCAGACATCAGTTATCTACTAGTCTTCTGTTTCCCCTGTTACGCAATTTTTAAGGTAGTGTACCTTTTACACTTGGATATAGAGAGCAGTATTTATGACAATTATTTTTCTCTTTATTTTGAAACACTGATGCACTTTCTACCCTCCCTTCCCCCCCCCGAGAGTAATAGTAGATACTGATTTTCAGCTTTAAAGATAAATTTTAGTGTTAGTCTTGATGTTGTCATGAGATAGGCTACCACACCTTAGTTAAAGGCAATCTGTACATCTTTGCAAATAAGAAATATAGCATTAATTAGTTTATATAATGGAGCTGTCATAATGAATGTGTCCTGATGAAATACTGCTAGTACACATGAAGGTAATGCAAGTGCAGATCTAGATTGTATCTCTTTAATTAAAAAATGTAAACAACAAAACAGCCAACCACCAAACAAAACGACCCCAAAATCATGTTCCTGTGAAGGAAATTTGATGTTTAAGAAAATATTATGCTGAGCTTTGACAAAATGCGGGTAAAAGTGGAACTTCCTGCCTTACTTTCAAAAGACTTCTGTTTCAAGCTTGTCAGTATTACAGGCATTTGGGGTTTATGTTTGGAAACTTGCAGTAAATAAAGTTGTCTTATACTTTCTTCCTCTGGGTGATGTTGTGTACATAGCTATGTATAAAGGTGGTAAAGAAACAGAGTCACGATTTCTGCTGGAGAGGAAAAAGCCTAAAAAATAGAAAAATGAAAATTTGGATAAGGTGCTGTGTAACAAAACTAAAGCATCCTCAGAAAAAAAAGCACTGAATAATTGAGTTATATGCTGGGTATACTTTTATTTTCAACTGACTTATGACGTCAAACTGACTACTTGAAATTAGGAAAAAATTATTTGAACAAGTAGAGTGCAAGTTCTTAATTGTTCTGTAAAACTTTCATTATACTGAACAATGAGCACATGTGTCTGCAGGTAATTGTTGATTTGATTATAGACCCCAATAGTGTCTGCTCAGCTTAGGAAGAAGCATTAACTGGTAGCTGACTCCTGAAAACTCTTTTCATACTCCTCACTGAAAATGTACTGTGTTTGGATGATATTCAGAGTAACAAGTCTTCAAACACATCCTGTCTTCTGGAGTCAGCATCACTTCTCTGAATGTGTTGTCTAATAAAACTTTTTATTTGCAGAGCATGGTGAATATGATCCTCAAACTGTGAGACCAGGAAGCCGATACAGTCACGTGCAGGAAGTACAGGAGCGACTTAACTTCTTACGGTGAGTTTTAACTTGAACATTTGTTTAACTTCTGTAAGAATACTTCCAATACTTTTTAAAATAAGAAACCCTTTGCATTTCTTTCTCTTCTATAGCTTTAATTTGTTTTATTAACCTCTTTCAAAACTCAGATGCAAAAATATACTGAATGTTTTTGGTTTGGTTCGATTTTTTTCCTGGAGGGCTTTTATGCTGCTGTCGGAATATTCAAATAAAGTTTATTAGAATCTTTAGAATCCAAGGCTCTGATTCTGCCCTAAGATTTGTCTTTTTTCTTGTCTGTGTGCAGAACCTTACTGACTTAATTATAATGTATAGTTACATTCCTACTGGGGTAACTTAGTTTAAAATTTAAAATATTCCAAGTAGGGATATGGCCATGTGTCCTTACTTGCATCACATCAGATTTAAATCCATGATAAAATGACATATACTTTGTCAGTCACTGATGTTGTGTTGGCAGCAACTGAGCCCTAGGAAGAAGGTGCAATAAAAAAATTATTTGGATGATTTTGGCCTGCTCCTGTTGGAGTAAAATAAGGAAACAGGATCTCTGCTCATCATAGAGCTGCAGGATGTTGATGCTTTTTAGGCTAAGTCTCTCTCAGCTTTTTCCTACTTGGTTTTAACCTTTTTTTAGATGAGTAAAAATACTTGAACTATCAAATTCTAAACTATTTTTTCTTGTTTTCTAAAGGAGATTTTATTTTACTGTTTAAAATTTTACTGATAATTTTCATTAAGCTAAAATGTTAATTGTTTAATAAAATTATACAATAATATATGGATAGTACACTTAATGTATCACTCCTACATGTTAAAAATTGTAGCTTCCTTAGATTCAAGTTTACTATTTTTAATGTACAGAAATTTATGAAGTCCCATGGATGTCAAATGTAGAGTTTGTATGTGGCAATTCCTGAAAAGTCGTAAGTGCCACAACTTAGTGCCTGATTTTTTTACATAAAAAAAAAAATTTGAATCAGAAAAATTATTCTAAAGAACTTTGATTTTCATTTGTTCCTCCTGAAACATCCTCTGTAATAACTCTCAGAACTGAAGTTCTTAATATTTGTTTCATAATAATTGAACACAAGTGAAAAACTTGCTTAAATAAAAGGAAAAGTTTTCAGTTCATTGATTTCTGCTTCTGGCTCTGCTCCATGGCATTGATACCTTTTTTCAGTTTTGCTAAAGCATGTGTCAAAACATAGTGGATGATTGCAGAAATAATTTATTCTTGTATGTTGTGACCTGATTTTTAAACTAAATAATTTACATTAGGAAATGTGCATTTCTTTGTATATAAATTGTAAACAATGCTTGGTATTTTGTGCAAGGCACTTTTTTACTGAATTGTATTCCTTTTTTGTTTGGACTATAAGGTCTTGATCTATTCAAACTTACTGAGATATCATGGGGCTAATTATGAGTGGACTGATGATGTAAATAAAAGTTTTCATACTTGTGATATATACATGTATAATGTGCATATCCAACTTTGTGCCACTACTTTTTACTGAATTGTAACTCTGGATGTGTATTGGACAGTGCTGTTAATTGTCTTTTTGTTTTGCTCAAGATTTTTATTGAAGGATGGTCAGCTGTGGCTCTGTGCCCCTCAGGCGAAGCAAATATGGAAGTGTTTAGCTGAAAATGCTGTTTATCTTTGTGATCGCGAAGCCTGTTTTAAATGGTATTCCAAACTAATGGGGGATGAACCAGACTTAGACCCTGACATTAATAAGGACTTCTTTGAAAACAATGTGCTTCAGCTGGATCCTTCCCTATTAACAGAAAATGGAATGAAATGTTTTGAACGTTTCTTCAAAGCTGTGAACTGTCGAGAAGGAAAGCTAGTAGCAAAGAGACGAGCCTATATGATGGATGATCTGGAATTAATAGGATTAGATTACCTTTGGAGGGTGAGTTAATTGAAGGAAGCATCTGAAAGGTTAACTGCTGAGACTTCTCAGTCTCTTTATGTTTTTAGGAATGTGTGATTTATTAGTAATGGACTGAAATTACAAAAATCTACTTCTTCTGGCTAAATGCATGGCTTTTGACTCCACTGTCTTCCCAGCAAGTATGCAAGTTGGTAACTTGATGTTTAATGGAAAGTTCTTTGAAACATAGGTATTTTTATATATGCACGTGAAATTGAAAATTTGCCTATACTGTTGAAGGAAAAAGGATGAATCCAGGTGAATTATCTGTAGTTTTCTCTTCTTTTCACATGCATATTATAATTAAACTTCGTTTCATGCAGTTCATAAGCTATTCCATTCTAGTGTGGTGAACTGAAATGATTCTAGATAAGACTGAGTGATCACTGGTCTGATTCTTCCTGTTATAACCACAACCTTTTGGTTAAACATGGTGGTTTTCTAGGATCTATAGATTCCATATAAGTACCTATTTTCTATATATAGAATCTTCCTTTTCAATAGGAAGGTTGAAGCTTCCTGAAACTTGCCAAATCTATTAGTGAAAAGCATCAGTATCTAAACTCTAACCTAATTTTTTTGGAGTATTTCTAGTTCTCAAGAGCTGCATTAGAGCCCACAGTGGTGCACTGGGACATGATTATCATGGTTGTCTTTGTAAAATGTGTACAGCAGCAGTCTTCAGTAATTTTGATTGTGGCCTGTGGAAGGGTTGGGTATTTTAATCCTGGTGATAATAGTTAAAACCACAATAGATCCCAGTTTTTATACAAATAAGTTCACACAGTGTTTGTCAACAGAATGCCCACAGAATGTTAGTATGTTTTAGTTTTGGGAGTCAGCTCACTGTGATCAGCATGACAAAACTCATGAAGCTTCAGCTGAGTACCTGCAGGGGTTGTCTGTAAAGCCTGCTGTCAGACCTGGAGACTAGTAATTAAAATTTAGATTATCAGATTAGAAGCAGTTCATTTGCTTGTTCCCCTTCCACCCATTCACAGCCATTTAAATACTTGAAAATTATGTCTGGTGATGCAGATTGTTGAAGCGTCTGAAGTAGTTGCTTTCTTATTCCCTGAAACAAGAGAAAATTTGGAATGTTATGTGACCATGAATATATAAACTCTACTTTTACTGTTTATAAAATATCAGCCTTTTTTGCCAACTCTGAACTTCAAAACTAGTTAATTATTAATTTGTGCTCATAAATTACCTTCAGTATAAGTTGTATTGATTGTATTTTGTAACTAAGCATTTTAGTCCATTTCACCTCATAAGAAAATTAGACATACTATTGTGTCAGATATTTATGTAGTAGTTTTGGTTTTCATTTTTATACCAACAAGTTTTAAGATATGCTAATGCTTTTTTTTAAATTGTGCTAGGTTGTGATTCAGGGAAATGATGACATTGCCAACAGAGCAATAGACCTTCTTAAAGAGATCTATACTAATCTTGGCCCAAGGTTACAAGTTAATCAGGTAAGAAAAAGTAACAAGAAAACTGGAATATAATAGAAAAAAAGTGTTAACAATCAGTTTGGTGATATTTTTATAGTTGAAAGATTTGAAAACAGAAAATAGTTTGTGTGTTTTGGAGGGTGAGTCCATCAGATTCTGGGCAGATGCAGAACTAGAATATTTTTTCATCTTTGCAGACTGAACTCTCATTAATTTTTCATACAAAGTTCATCTGCTGTATTTGCTCTTTCTACTCAGAAGACTTAATGTCATATGAGGAAAGCCTTTGTTGCACTTCAAATTGTGGCACTTAACTCATATGAGTATGTTCAGTGGCTGGATCCGGGGGGTGTTGTCACAAGCTAAATGTAATCTCTTTTTTCTGTCCTATCCCTTACAAAGGGTCACTGAGTTTCCATGTAATGGTCAAGCTGAGGTCTAGCAAATCAGATGTTATCTCCCTGCATTAATATTTGCTGGGAGCTGTGGTTCAGTGGACAGAGAGGAGATACTGAGGTTTCTGTAACGTCAGGGGAGGGGATGTCATCCACAGGGTCCTTGGACCCTTGAGAACCTTGTGAAGTTCAGCAAAGCCAGGTGCAAAGTCCTGCAGCTGGGTTGGGGCAATCATAGGCACAAATACAGGCTGGGGGATGAAGAGATTGAGAGCAGCCCTGCAGAGAAAGACTTGGGGGTGTTGGTTGACAAGAAGCCCAACATGCACAGGCATCCCAGAAAGCCACATGTGTCCTGGGCTCCATCAACAGCAGCATGGGCAGCAGGTCCAGGAAGGGGATTCTGCCTCTCTTCTCTGCTCTGGTGAGACCCCACCTGCAGTGCTGCATCCAGCTCTGGGGCCCCACACATGGGAAGGATGTGAACCTGCTGGAGCAAGTGCAGAAGAGGCCACTAAAATAATCGAGGGGCTGGAGCACCTCTGCTGTGAAGACATGGGGAAGACTTTCAGAAGACTATAGAGGAGTCTTCCAGTATTTAAAGGGGGCTGCAGGAAAACTGGAGAGGGACTTGACAAGGCATGTAGTGACAGGACAAGGGGAACGCTTTAAACGGAAAGAAGGTAGATTTCAGTTGGATATTAGGAAGAAATTATTCCTGTGAGGGTGTTGTGTCACTGGCACAGGTTGCCAGAGAAGTTGTGGGTGTCCCACATCTGGAAGCGTTCAAGGCCAGATTGGATGGGACTCTGGGCAACCTGGTCTAGTGGAAGGTGTCCCTGCCCATGGCAGGGAGGTTGGAACTGGATGATCTTCAAGGCTCCTTCCAACCCAAACCGTTCTGTAATTATGTGACAGCACAAATATAGTGGAGGAATATTGTCCTTTGGACAATCTCCAGTTGATAACTTGCCAGCTGTATTTCTTAAAACTCTGATATTCTACTTGTCTTCAAAAGCACTTGCATAATCTTCAGAGCTGCCAGTCTGCCAGGTCCAGTACAGCTGCTCTAGGTGGTGAATTCGCAGCCGTTCAAGCTGCATCTTACTGTAGTGGCAGATGGCTGGAGGCTTCTGTCTGGCTGTAGGTCTGGGCTTACTAAGCACGCGTGGATCTGTCCATCTGCACGTGCTTAGCTCTGACACTTCCAGAAATGTTAGTTTTACATGCACACAAGAATTCTTTACCAGTCTCAGAAAAGGAGAAAGTGAAAGTCCAGTTTAGTGTTCACTGTCCAAACTTTCACTTTTTCTATTTACATACAATAAGGTTACAGCTGCTGATGACGTGAGATTATTGAAGTGCAGACTAAATTAGAGCTATTTATTGATGGGAGTTGCTGGAATAAAATGGCTTTATTGAGTAACTTACCTGTTTTGGTTTGGGGGATTTTTTTTCCTCTACCATTTGGTCATCCTTCTGAAAAGATGGATTTTAATATGTCTTGTAATTGCACCAATTTCTTAATGTAATTAGGTAGTGATTCATGAAGACTTCATTCAGTCCTGTTTTGATCGTCTAAAAGCCTCCTATGATACATTATGTGTGTTGGATGGTGATAAGGACAGTATCAACTGTGCAAGACAAGAAGCAATAAGGATGGTGAGAGTGTTGACTGTTCTAAGAGAGTATATAAATGAATGTGACAGTGATTACCATGAAGAGAGAACTATTCTACCTATGTCAAGGTATGTGTGAAAAAGCAGTATTGTGATTTTGATTTCTGTTAAACTAAAATAGTACTAATATCCTTGGGATTTTTACATTGTAAATAGTTTCTGTTCAGGAAATGATTTCACTGTGTTTCAGAATTCCCTTTTCTTTACTAATACATGAAGCTATTAAAAAAATATTTTGAGAGATCAGGCAAATACAAGTATATATGAAAGGGACAGCAGACCTAAGAATAAACTTGGTAGTTTTTTCTGTAACTAGCACAATGTGCCCTGAGGCTCAGTTGTTTTGGATACAGTTCTGTATTTCAGATAATTACTTAGAAGCAGTACTATTCTTCACATTAGCTTGGGCAAAGCTTTTTTGTTTCTCATAATCTTATTGTACAAAAACACGTTGTATATATTCACCTTCCAGAATTGTTTAGAGATCTCAATCTTGCTTTGCAAGATGAAATTTTTAATTATCTCTAAGTGAAATATTTTGTAAGCTCCTCATAAGAAGGGGAAGAAGAGAACAGTACTTTGATGTATATTTATTTTCTGTATACTTTCACTCTTCGTGTATTGTCCTTGAGTGAAAACTTAGCTTAAATCCTAGGTGTTTCTATGGATTTGTGATGCAGCTAGCATATTTTTAAGCGCTTACTTTAAATGCACTTTTTGTCGAAAAAATTGAAGCAGTTGCTGTTTCTTCATGGTATGTCAGTAACTTGCAGTGTTCTACAGTTTTTTTTACTGCATATATTGATTGATTGATTGATTAGTCTTAATGAAGATCTCTTGTTGATTGTGGGTACATCATTTTTTTATATGAACTGCTTATTTGATTAGACTAATCTTTCACAAGTCTTGTTAGCAAGGAGCTTTATGAGGAGTTTTTGCCTTTTGTTGCCTGGGATTAGTTTGCTGGGCTTATCTGGGCACATCTTTCCTAATGAGCTCCCTGCCATTGTGGGGGGGTGTGTGATCACTGCTAATGTGAAACAGCATCTTCCTTTTTTGACCA
The DNA here is from genome assembly GCA_013390045.1 of Picathartes gymnocephalus. Taxonomy (NCBI): domain Eukaryota; kingdom Metazoa; phylum Chordata; class Aves; order Passeriformes; family Picathartidae; genus Picathartes; species Picathartes gymnocephalus. Next base: position 17,216 of record WEKY01020420.1, on the reverse strand, counting down.
CTTTAAACTTTTTTTAAAGGATTGTGATTTGAAAAACCGGAATTCTAATATAAAACCTGTAACAGCTTTTGACAGAAGGCATTAAGGCTCAGCGACCTGATGGCTTTTTCTGATCTTGGTGTATTTAAAGCTGAGTTGCTTTGCAAAAAGAGAAAAACATTGTTGTCAGTCTGACTAAACTTTGTTTGCACATTTTAATCAGGAAGTTACAAGACAGAGAAAAGATCTAAAACTTTTAAGAGTCTTCTAAAATTTCTGTCAGTGTTCCTAACCTGACTGTAAATTTGACCATATGATTAATGCATTTATGTTGAGTGTGGCTTCCTGAAAGACTCTGTGTATGTTGTTGCCATAGTTGCTGGGGCTTTCACAAAATGTTATACTGGAAAATACCACCTAAAGATTTGATGTTGAAATACCTACAACAAAAGTTGTGGCAGGAAAAAGAATTTATTTCATGAGGGCAAAAGTAACTTTTGCTGGTTTGTTTATTTTCAGAGCTTTCCGTGGTAAACATATCACACTTGTAGTTCGTTTTCCAAACCAAGGCCGGCAGGTGGAAGATTTGGATATTTGGTCTCACACGAATGACACGATTGGCCAAGTGCGGCGTTGCATCCTCAATCGCATTAAAGCCAACAGTGCACACACAAAAGTAGAGCTGTTCATTGGGGGTGAACTGGTAGATCCTGCAGATGACAGAAAATTAATTGGGCAGCTGAATCTCAAAGATAAAACGGTGAGTGTTGCAGGCTGGGTGTTTATATCAATTCAGATGTTCCTTCCCTTTTGTAAATGCTTGAAAAATGCCATGATCATTTATTTTAGTGAAATAATTCCATTCTTCCTTCTTATATTATGCCATTAACATTAGATGAAATGCTTATTTGGTAAAGAATCTTAATTTTGGATAGTGTTAAAATTATGATTAATGTGTTTTTCAGCTAATTACAGCTAAGCTTACACAGATAAATTCTAATATGCCCTCAAGTCCAGATAGTTCTTCTGACTCTTCAACTGGTTCTCCGGGCAACCACGGCAATCACTACAGTGATGGTCCAAATCCAGAAGTTGAAAGCTGTTTGCCTGGAGTGGTAAGCATTTCCTGAAATTAACAATTCAAGCATGTTTTTTCTTACACTTTGTCTTTGGCTAACAATTTGTGTTTTGGTTTTTTTTTTTTTTTTTTTTTTTTTTTTTTTTTTTTTTTTT
>WEKY01020420.1:0-15992 GCA_013390045.1 Picathartes gymnocephalus | reverse complement strand
TTTTTTTTTTTTTAATTTGCTTATTTTAAGATCATGTCACTGCATCCTCGATACATCTCTTTTCTTTGGCAAGTTGCAGACTTGGGCAGTAGTCTAAATATGCCACCTCTTAGAGATGGAGCTCGTGTTCTTATGAAGCTCATGCCACCAGGTAAAAGTTAACTTTATCCTTTTTTTTATCTTTTAATATACTATATAATAATTTATCACCTGATATATAAAAGTGAAGATAAGGGAGTATTTTCTACTTTCTGGTAATTTATTGATACTGTAATTCATGACTGTTATCCTAATTAGGACTGTAAAATACTTGCCAAGTAGTTATTTCTTGTCTGCTATATAAAGTTGCATAGTATGCAGTTGGTACTGGGATTCAGTGCCACAGTGCAGTGAAAATGGGGAGCATTGTGGTTTTGTAGCACTTCTTTAACAGGATCACTTTTGGCTGTAATAATCATTGAAGAACACTCTGTAGCCTGATTTTTGCCTGTAATTCTTTACAAGTGTTCTGATACGCTTAAAAATTTTCAGATTTATGATTGTAAATAGTACTGGCTTGTTGAGGATTAGTTTTGCTGCAAGATGCTTATAAGTTGTGTTTTTGTTCCAGATAACACTACGGTCGAGAAACTAAGAGCAATTTGTTTAGATCATGCAAAGCTTGGAGAAAGCAGCCTTAGTCCATCCCTTGATTCTCTGTTCTTTGGTCCTTCTGCTTCACAAGTGCTGTACCTAACAGAGGTTTGTGATGCTTTGCCTATTCTTTAAAAATTGTCAATTCTCCCTGTGGCAATCATCTCTCTAAAGTTATGGAAGCTTAAGATCAAATTCTGGTTTGACATTAACAGTTGAAAATACTTAAAAATTTACTGGCATAAATGTGTATGGCCAGTGCTGTCAAAGCACTGCTTATGTAGTATTGCTACAAATTCTCGTGTTCAGTCATCTATATCCAAGCTAGTGCATTTCCATTAGTTAGCTCTGTATTTTCTTCTACAGGTAGTTTATGCCTTGTTAATGCTGGCCAGTGCTCTCAAAGCACTGCTTATGTAGTATTGCTACAAATTCTCGTGTTCAGTCATCTATATCCAAGCTAGTGCATTTCCATTAGTTAGCTCTGTATTTTCTTCTACAGGTAGTTTATGCCTTGTTAATGCTGGCCAGTGCTCTCAAAGCACTGCTTATGTAGTATTGCTACAAATTCTCGTGTTCAGTCATCTATATCCAAGCTAGTGCATTTCCATTAGTTAGCTCTGTATTTTCTTCTACAGGTAGTTTATGCCTTGTTAATGCCTGCCAGTGCACCTCTGGGAGAAGATGCCAGTGACTTCCAATACAACTTTTTGAAAAGTGGTGGTTTGCCTCTTGTGTTGAGCATGCTGACCAGAAATAACTTCCTGCCAAATGCAGATATGGAAACTAGAAGGGGTGCCTACCTTAATGCTCTAAAAATAGCCAAATTATTGCTAACAGCAATAGGATATGGCCATGTTCGAGCTGTGGCAGAAGCTTGTCAGCCAGTTGTGGAAGGCACAAGTACAGTTTCACCGGTAATACAAATCTTCCTTGCTGCAAATAGCAATGTGCTCTGTGTTTTATAATGTCTTCAGCTACATCTCTTTACTTTTCATTGGCAGTCTGTTCTTTGAGTGTGTTGCATGTCAAGAACTCACGATACTTTCAGATAATGTTGTCTTGCAATTCTAAAAAAGAGGTCAACTTGCTAAACAAATCCTATTTCTTGGTGACTGTAAAAAGTTAGGTGTGGGATGCACTTGCTCTGTATATGATTTTCAATGGTTGGCATGATTGACAGCACAGGTAACTTTTCATTTTTAAGTCTGTTCATCCTTCTGGACAAAATGTTCATCACACAGCAGGATAAACACATCATGTGATGCGTGAGCAACTGGCTCACAGGTTGGTCACTAAGGGTTACAGTGAATGATGACATCAGACTGGTGACCTGTCACAGGTTGGGGTCCTGCAGGGCTCCATCCTCAGCCCTGTGCTCTTCAACAGCTTCATAAATGACCTGGATGCAGGACTGGAAGGGATACTGAGCATGTTTGTAGATAACACAAAACTGGGAGGAGCTGTTGATTCCCTGGAGGGCAGGGAGGCCCTGCAGAGAGGCCTTAATAAATTAGAGGACTGGGAATCACCAACTGTATGGCATTCAGCAAGGGCTAGTGCCAGATTCTGCACCTGGGATGGGGAAACCCTTGGCTGTATGGACAAACTGAGGAATGAGATGCTGGTAAACAGTGGCACAGAAAAAGACCTGGGAGTCCTGCTTAATGGCCAGTTGAATATGAGCCAGCAGTGCCCTGGCAGCCAGGAGGGCCAGCCCTGTCCTGAGGGACATCAGGAACAGAATCGGCAGCTGGGCAAGGGAGGGGATTGTCCCGCTCTGCTCTGGGCTGGGGCGGCCTCACCTTGAGTGCCCCAGGGACAGTTTTGGGCACCACAGTAATCCAGAGGAGAACGACAAGGATGGTGAACAGCCTTGAGGGGAATCTGTATAAGGAGGAGCTGAGGCACTTGGTCTGTTCAGCCTGGGGAAGAGGACACTGAGGGGAGACCTAACTGCAGTTACAACTTCAATGTGAGGGGAAGAGGAGGGGCAGGTGCGGATCTGTGCTCTGTGGTGACAGTGACAGGACCCGAGGGAATGGCCTGAAGTTTAGTCAAGGGAATATTACAAGGCTGGATATTAGAAAAAAGTTCTTCTCCCAGAGGGTGGCTAGGCATGGAACAGGCTCCTCAGGGCAGGGGTCACAGCACCAGCCTGACGGAGCTTAAGGAGTGTTTGGATGAAACTCTCTGGCACAGGGTGTGACTCCTGGGGATGATTCTGTGCAGGGTCAGGAGTTGAACTTGATGATCCTTGTGGGGCCTTTCCAACTCAGCGCATTCCTGATAAATGTGAATTCCCCATTTGTGAGGTTCCATCCCAAATAGTTTCTTGATCTATCAACCTGTACTCAGGAATACACAGAGAGCCCCACTTCAGAGCACTTTATTCCACAATACTGACCAAGATCCATCTGTGAATCAGAGAAGTACATTGTCCTTAAATCTCAGAAGTAAATTCCTATTCTGGTTAGCTGCATCTGTTGGAAGATACGTAATTAATTCTTTTTCATGCAAATCAAAACTCTTAATGATTACAAAGAAGCGAAGATCCATTTTTATGTCTCATGTTAAAATATTATAGGAATATATTAAGGCAGACATGTTTGCCACACTACCTTTCATCTGTTAAAAACAAGTAAATTTTACTGCCCTGTTTTTTCTTACAACAGTTATTTAAAGGGCAGCTTGGAACACACATTGCATCAATTGAGTCTTGAAGTATTGTTTGAAACAGACTTAGGCTGACTTCTTAGGAGATAGGAACATTTGTCCACAATTCCTGACTTTCACTATTTAGAGTTGCAAACATCTGATTTAATAATAACTGATTTGTGTGAAAAAACATGGTTATTCTTGCTGCCACCATCATCCTCTTTGAAGGACTTTGGTATTTTTTATTCCCCTGGGATGCAGGTGAGATTTGTTAAAACCTTTCCTTTCTCTTAACTAAAGCGTAAGTACCAAAGCATAACTTTCTGTCGTGGCTTTCCATCATTATTTAAGAGAAGCAGGCAACCAAGGTTATGTGTCTGTAGTTTTTCAGTTATTGGTCTGTTGCTGTCATTAGTACCTTTAAATTTTTTTTTCTTCCTTGTTTTCATTGAAGTGTGAATTAATGATGTTAAATACAGTGTTCTGGTACACAGTACTGATTTGTCCCATATATATTGCTGTTGATCACTTCCAATAGCATCCAGTAGCTGAGTGACTGTGGAAGTTCTGTAACTTTGCTCCCTGAATCAAGTGTTTTAGTGAAGCTGACAAAACAAGGGATATGACCAACACCAGACCTTACACAGCAACCTCACAGTGTCTTTTGAGCAGCATTTGAGATGGTCATTTTGAATGAACTGGTACAAGAAAATGAGTAAACTCTTCTATTTTAACCTGTAACCACAGAACACCATCTTTTGTTTGTCTGTGAGAAGAAAACAACCATTTCAGATTCAAACTGTCAAAACTATGAAGCTCTGTCAGACTAAGGAGAGATCTGTGCTCACATCAGTACAGAAAAGATAAAAACTTGTCTTGATGTTTCTGTTTTGAAAATATGATGAAAAACAGGAGGGATAATTTAGAACAGAATTCTTGAAGAGTAACCTAAATCAAATGTTTAAAATGTACTTCAGTATAATAAAAACTGCAGCCGTATTCTATCTGGACACTCTTATCTAATCCAGAGGGAGGCCCAATGTTTTACCAAACGCTTTCTTTCCCACATCAACTAAAAGGGAAGGAGGCATTGTAACAGAAAAAAAAATCTGTTACCTTGAAATAATCTGATCAAAAAACAAGCCACCAAACCTAGTAAGTTTGAAGCAAGTGCCTTTCCTCTGAACTACTTGTACTCTGTGATCATACACTGCAGCATACTGTCTTCATACGTGATGGTATCTGTTTGAAAATGAGGAGGTTTATTTATGTTGGCATTTTCTCTAAGTAGTTTTCCTTCCAAGATCTTACCTACTTCTACCAAATCTTTCCAAGTAACTTTAGATCTTCATATCTTTTTGCTTTTTTTTCCCATGTAAAAGTAAGTGTGAGAAATACTTTCTTCCAGATAAACCAGGCTACGCATGACCAGGCAGTGGTGCTACAAAATGCCCTACAAAACATTCCTAATCCAACTTCAGAATGCATGCTGAGAAATGTAGCAATACGTCTTGCACAGCAAATATCTGATGAGGTTGGTGAATTCCTTTCTGTATCACCTTTTTCCCTACAGCATCTTTTCTGTTTTCTTAGTCCTTGAATTTGTCGCTTTGTAAGATACAGATTTTCATTTAAAAATGTTTTAGGTAATCATCACATGAAAGATAAAAGTCTCAAATCATTGCCAGTGTATCTTTATATATTGAACGTGCATTAATGATTCAAATGAAAACCTCAGTAAGGCTGAAGAATGTGCTTTGCAAACGTAGTGGTCTTATCTGTATGCTGTGGCCAAAGCCCATTTGGATCTTGAATCACAAGTCATGTCAGTGAAAACATTAGTGAATTCAGCTGAATTCAGCAGGAGCTAAAATCACAGCTGCTTTAACTTCCTCTTCCATGTGCATCAGGATCCCTCAGTTTCCAGGGTGGATGCTTTAAATATGATGTTTCTGTTCTGTGTTGCATATCTGCAAAGCTATCTCCAAAATACTTCTGAGGTGTCTAGGTAGAAGATACTATTGTATTCTCATCTTGGTGTTGACAAGTGCACTATCCCTTGAGAACAAAGAGCAGTGTTTAAAGAAAGCACAGTGTGCTGCACTGCAGGACTGAGCCATCTGCCTTCCATCAGTGATGGTTTTGCATCCATAGGTGTTAAAATCAGCCAATTGAACTCTTGATTTAATCAAATTTCTTCCATAGAGGAAATATCTTTCAAGGTGAGATGTGAGGAAAGGTTTTTTAATTCTGCCTTTGTCTTTCTTAGAGGCCTGCTAACAAATAAATAAACTATTTTTCTTTCACCAGGCACATCAAAGCAAGCAAAATCTGAATGTCTTTAACAGTATTGCTGTGGAAGATTTGTCTGTAATTTTCTGAAATTATGAATACTACTGTAGATCTAAATTTCATATGTATTGTAGTTTGCCTTTGAAATGTTTTTTGTCCTTTTCGTATTTTGATGGTCAAAGACTCTTTTCAGTGGATCTCACAATTTAAAAAAAAATTAATCTGACATAATTTCCATAGACCAGAGAGAAGACTTTAGCACAGAGAATCATTCACCTTTTAAAAAAATGTTGATACTTAAGACTTTGAAACTACAATGAGATAAAAAACCCTGTAACTTTGCTTGTAATTACTGTTAATGTCCTTATGAGTACAACACTGCACATTGTTCAGGTTTCCTGATACAGATACCTCACTAGCTCAGCTTCTTAGAGTCCCCTTTTTTATTGTCTGAGCATTAGAAAAATGGAACTTGAAATCCTTGAGAACTGTCTGACATCTGGTTTTAGAGATTACCTATTTTTTGGACAATTCTGTTTTGCATCTAGACTTCAGATAAGTTTGGTAATTTTTTTGAAAGTTGATATGAACCATAAATAATAGCAGTTGTAGTATGTTTTGTGTGTATATGAGTAGAAACTACTGGATGTTAACTCAGACCATGCCCAAAGTACTGAAGAGTGACTCTGCATTCATAAGATACATGAGCTGTGTTATTCGTGTTCAACCCTCTGCATCTTGAACATGAAAAAATCCCTTTATATAATGATCACATACTTGATAACATCAGCGTGTCAAGCTGGCTATCAGCTAGCACAGCATGGGGAGAAACGCTAAAATAAGTTCAAATTTTTACATTGCTTAAGAGGCCTCCCAGATGAATGCTTGGTTGTTTCTTGGGGGTTTTTTTCCTAAATAAAGAAGGTTCTAGCATTGAAATTGGTAGTTTCTGCTAAGCCTTAGAATAAGAGTTGCATACATCCTACTTTAAAAAATGAAATTTTACATAATTGAAGTATAAATACTCTTCAAGATACACCATCTGTTTTCTATGTAAGGAAAAAAACTTTCGTTTTAACATTTTAAATCTTAAATTTTCTATGAAATACATTTGTGGGAATTTAGAATTCATTGTAATGTTATTTGCAGCTACATTTTAATGTTGCTTTAGTTCATTTCTCTTTTTTTCAGGCTTCAAAATACATCCCTGACATCTGTGTTATCAGGGCAGTACAAAAAATTGTTTGGGCATCAGGCTGTGGGTCAGTTCAGCTGGTTTTCAGCTCGAATGAAGAAATTAGTAAAATTTATGAAAAGGTAAGAGTTCCTGAACAACTGCTTTTCTTTATAACTGTTTGTGTACAAATAGGAATGTTGGCCTGGTCAGGTTTAGAGTGTGATGAGCTTTTAGGTGGGTACGACGATGTATTTCAGAATCTAGTACGTGTCATTGTCATAACACAGCTTAATATTCTATTCCAAATTTCTTTTCCCAGTAACTGGTGAATTGTAACTTGAATCTGGTGTCAGTTCAAAAATGCACCAGTTCTCTGTAACTGTAACATGTTTTCAGCCCAGTTAGGTTCTGCATCTAAATAAGGAATAAGCATTTCCTGCACTGCTAATTTGTCTAGTCTTCAAACCTAGAAGGTCTGTTCTACAGAAGTGATTCAAAGCATATGTGCAGTCTAGAATGAGAAAGAAGAACAAAGTGATGTGAGAAGCATTGGGAAAAAAGATACAATTGCTAAATTTTTCTTGTATTCGTAGTTTCACATGTAGTTTACACAAATAGTTTGGAGTTGGGAGTTCTGTATCAGTATATAATCACACCCCTTGTGTTTCAGTAGGGTTGCTTACAGTTACAGGAAATAATAATCTGTATTTTGACAGTGATTTAAAAGAAGCGCTTTCCTTTTTTTGTCTTGTGAAATCAGGTCTAGTACTCATCAATACTTGCCTGAGAGGAAAAGGAGTATGTAGGGAGGCTTAATTCTTGGTGTATTCACTGTTGTGTTTAAATGATCATTTGAAAGAAGGATATTTACTTCAGCAAAATGCAACACCTCTTCATTAGCTTTCATAGTGTTAGTATGGCATCTGTTTCTATTGCTGTGAGCATGGCTTCTTCACGAAATAAATTGGGGGTTGGGGTGTTTTTTTTAGGTGATACTTGCATATAAAACATGGTTTAGTTTGTGTGACAGTCCAGGCACATGAAGATAAGGTTTTATATCTATACATAGGATGCTTTAAGAACAGTAGTGCACTAGAGAAAATATACCTAAAAGAAAACAAACCTAAACGGGCTTTTTTAACATTTTTCTGGGTAAAAAATTGTACAGTGAAGTTCTGTAAAAATACTTTGAGATAATGGGAGTTTTAAAAGAGGTGAAATTTAAGATGTGCATTATTGGTTGTCCTTCAAAGGATTTTGTAGCTTTTTCATTTTTGAGGTTTTTTTTGTTTTGTTTTTTTTTATTCTTATTGGCACTTATATGGATATCTGTAATAAATGACAGCTGCATTTAGTTTCTACTATGCAAAAGAGAAATAAGAATTGAAGGGGAAAAATTGGGAATTCAAAAGCGGAAGGAATTGCAGAAGTAATAAGAAGGGGAAATAAAGTACCCTTTGTTAATATAACATTAAAAGAGAAGAAAATATCCTAGAAATTGAGGGATGTCATGGAAGAAAAGACACAGTTTAAGAGAACTGTATCTGGTTATAGATGAGAGGAAGCAATTTTTATGATGGCTCTTTAAAGATTGAATGTAACAATGTACAGACCCCCCAGCTCTGGGTGCCTGAGTGCAGGGAAGCATTTCATTGTGAAAAAAATGCACTTTGCCTGTCTCCTGGGTCCGTGCAGCTGTGCAGAAATAACTTTCCTTTCTAACCAGGGCTTCAGAGCAGGTGCACTTCTGGGACTTGTTGAAGGCATTCTGCAATTGCTGTCTGATCTCAGTTGTGTCTGAGCTGCCACATCCGCCTGCTGCAGTGCAGTGACTGCCTCTGATTTTTTAGTTGTTGTGCATAGACAAAATAGTGTTTGTTGCCAGAGTGAGGCATATTTTGGCCTGTTCACAATTAGTTGTCTCCTCTGCATTGTAATCCCTTCTTTCTGTCTAATTAATCTTGATACCTTTCCACATATAAAACAAATACTTAATGCCTCTAGTTAATGTTGCAAAACTGCAGTCATGATTTATAAATGATGACTTGAGACCTGCTCACGTTCCGTTTCTTCAGAACTTGTTGTAGGTAATTACTTCTAGATAGAGGAGAGCCTTACTCTCAAAGTATTTATTTTGAAAAAATGTACCAAAATCAACTCGATTGATTCAAGTGTTTTGTTGGAGAAGTAACCTATGCACCAATTACCAGTAATATTATTTTCTATGTCAAAAATCACCACAGCAGCTGTGTTTAAAACTTGAACAGCTCTTTCATGTTTCTGAAAAATAGCAAAGTGATTTATAAATTCTAGCGGTATTAAAAAGCTTTTGGTCAAATAAGTTGTGAGTGTCAAAGCCTTGTAAAACTGGATTGATGAATTCTACAGCACTATAGCCTTTCTCTGTTTAAGTAGTAAGAGTTTTCTAAGCTTTAAACTCGATGTTTTGAATGGTAAAGAAAAACAAAAAAATCCCAAGCAAACAAAACCCCAGATGCAAACCAGGAAAAAACTCCCAACAGTACTTACTGATATAACTGTTGCCTACAAGCTTCCTATTTAACTTCTGTCTCCATAAGTTCACTCTTGGAATCCTCCTTTGAGAAGCACAATTCTGGAAGTTCGAGTCATCCCACGTAGTGCTTTGGCTCGGATCTGAGTGCATAAAATACTTGGCACTGTTAATCCCTCAGTATACAAAGCTGTGGTTTGTGTTTGTGTTTAGTGATATACCTTGGAGCCAGTTGGGTTTCTTGGGTTTGTTTTCTGTACCCACTTTGTGCACTCTTCTTTGTTTTCACAGACAAATGCAGGAAATGAACCAGACATGGAAGATGAACAAGTTTGCTGTGAAGCACTGGAGGTGATGACCCTGTGTTTTGCTTTGATTCCAACGGCACTGGATGCACTCAGTAAAGAGAAGGCGTGGCAGACTTTTATTATTGATTTACTATTGCACTGTCACAGCAAGTAAGTTTTGTTTTTTGGGGGTTTTTTTTAATAATTTCTATTATCATCAATTCAAAATTAATATAAAGTCTAAATGCAGAGCAGTGGCTTCAGCCCATCTGAAATTGTGATGTGAGGTATCGGAGTGGATGTTTTCAGAAACCATACAGGTGGAAAGTTGTTATATGTTATTAAACTTGGTTGCCAGTGCTTTGATCTGTTACTAAAGAGTTAATTTTAATTTTTTAAGATACTGTTGTTTCATGACTATTCTAACTTCTCACTGAGAAATGACAGAGATCAGAAATTAGTTATGTCTTAAGCCTTTCACTACATTTTAAAGGGAGTCAGATTTTGGTGCTCTCAGATGAATGGGGTCAGAATACGAGCACTATGTTTTGGGGTTTTTGACTTTTCTAGATAAAGAGGTTGAAAAGTCTTATGTTTAGGAATATTTGCCTTAACAAAAGGATCAATAGTATCATCATAACATCTCTTTGCAGTGAACTCTTTGCACATGTTGTTGAAACTGTGGAGAGTTACCAGAAATACCACAAACTTTATTAGTTTGCAGCCTGTGGTATAGGGTGTTGAATTTTCAGTTTCACTGAAGCTTGCTTGTATCACTCATTTTATGGAAAAAATAGTTTGTACTGTCAGTACAAGAAACTACCACTGAGCTCTTTTCTCTCATATGCCTGTAAAACTTGTGATATGTATGATAATCTCACCTAGAATGGTGCAACTGTTCCTTGTTACATGACAGAATAGCATAAGTGTGAGTAGAAACAGAAGACTGCTGTGTGAATGAAGATGGTGAACTAAACTGCTAAGAAGTTCCTCTTCTGAATTAATGTGGAAACAAGTCAGTGTTTGCAGTGCAGAGAAAGTTTAGCAAATACCAGACAGAACTCTGAATATCCTTCCACAACTATTGTTCTCTAATCGCCTATGCTCAATCGGAGAACAATGTGAGCAAAAATATGCATGTGAGAAAATATTTTTGGTGCACCATAAAAGACAAGGAAGATGACCAAGTTCAGATCTCACAAATAGGATCTTTCTAGAAAAGATCAGATGGATTGTTTGTTTTTCAGAGTTTGAGACTTCTGTTTCCTCAGAGTATAACCATGCTACCTGTAAATTGAGAAGCAGAATGCGAAATGTTTAATACTAAATGCTAGAGTTCTTCCCCTCCAGGGTATTGATTTTATAGTGGAGTCCTCTGAATGCAAGAGTGGCTTAGTTAACAGGAGATTGTTAAACAGCTAGTCCTAAATAATCCTGGAACTCAGAAATATTCTGCTGATTTCTGCTAAGTGTTTGGTGGCCACACGTGCGTGGCACAAATAAATAAAAATTCTTTGTGCTGGTGTAAAGCAGTGGCACTTACACCCACTGAAGAGACTCTCTTCTATCAACTAAATAGAAACCTGTGTCCTAGAGCTCTCAGTAGGGCAGGATACAGGTTGCCAGCCCTAAGGGAGGTGCTTGAAACCTCCAGCTGTTCCACCTGCTGAGTGTGAGTTCATCGTGTAGCTCATGTCCTGTGTGCCAGCTCTGTGCTGTCATCATGTGTCTAAAACAGCACGAGATGCCGGTGCTCAGGCAGCTGCATCTTTCTCATGATTCCTTAAGAGCTCTTAGATTGTTATAGCTTCACACAAATGTAGTAGTTGTGTTAAACACTCAGAAATATAACAGTTTTTCATTCTGCCTTCAGGTGCACGGACCTGAGGAGTGTCTATGTGATTTGTCTCAAGAAGCTGAAGGATTGTATCTTAAAATAACTTTTTGTGAGATGTACAAAAACGTTGGCTCAGCAGACCCCATTAAATGTCAATTATGGTTAACAACAAAACAGACGAGTCCCACCCCACAGTCTGCTGCAACTCGGAGCAGAGTAGGAGAACTTGGAAAGATCAGAGAAGGGTGACAAGGGAGATCAAAGCTCTGCAATGACTTCCATCTGAGGAACAGCTGAATAGCTGGGGGCACTTCATACTGTAGGAGAGATGAATGGTGGGAGGAGAATACCACAGAGACCCTTAAAATCTGAAGTAGCAAAGGGAGAACAAATGGAGATCTGTGTTTCTTGCATAAGACCTTCTTGAGCATAACATTTAAGCAGTGCAAACCTTCAGTTTGGAAATGGTTTTAGGGGTTCTTTCATGAACTTGTCCACCAAGGGCTATGAAATACTGCTCTTGGTAGTCTTCTTGAACCACAGATTGTTAGAAGCTGAGGGAACATTCTGGAAAAGTGTCACTGCATGATTCCTGCTTCTTGTGCACTTTCCTTTGTGCATGGAACCAGAGATGGGTGCTCAGCCAGGTGCATCTTTGCTCTGACCTCAAGGTCATCCTTTTGTGGCTTCGAAACCACAGTTAACCACACATGAAAAAACTCTGAAAGGAATAGGATTCTTTGGTGTGCTTTCCACCCTGACTCCGTTGGCACAAAACAAAGACGGCCACACCAAACAGACACTGCAAAGCTCAGTTTTTCATATGTTGAGATACTTTCATAAAATCATTAATTCAGCATTCATTTGTAGTCTCTTCCCACACAAACAGAATTGTTGCTAACAGTTTTTATAAGGCATACTGCTCAGACAATTAATCCTACAACTTGAAAGAACAGGATTTGCCTTAGTATTCTTTTTTTTTACTGAGGCTTATCCATTTCTGCATTGCTCCAGTGATTGGATTAGGTTCTGAGGTGGAAAATTTTCTTTAATTATAGCCACTTGAATTTTCAGGAGGGTCATCATCCCTCACATCGTACTAATGATAAATTTTAATCACTTCAAAGATAATCAGCAAACTGCTGCAGTGACATGTGAAAGCAGTTTTACTGGAGTAGTTCTGGTTTGTCTTACCAGGTAGAACTGGTGCTTGATTAGGAAAAAAAAATACTTAGGATTGCAAATTGTTGTGTTATGCAATATTTGCTAGCAGTTGCAAAGGTGTAGTGGTTAAGTGTTTCTAAGTTTCTTTTTCTTTTACTTTTAAATATTTGATTTGTGAAACAGGTTTTGTAATATAACTCATGCATCTGAAATTTCACTGCAGGGAGAAACGGTATGATGGGTAGTGAATAATTAAACTATTCCTGTTTCTTACATTATGTTCAGTTTTAGAAAATGGCATTAAGCAGATAAACACAAATTTAATTAATGTCCTGTTTGGATAGGGAGATTGAATTTAATATTTCTATTAAATTATTTCCAGAACCGTTCGTCAGATGGCACAGGAGCAATTCTTTTTAATGGCTACCAGGTGTTGCATGGGACAGAGACCTCTCCTTTTCTTCATTACCCTGCTGTTTACTGTTCTAGGGGTAAGTTTTCAGAGATGAAGTCTTCAGTATGGGAGTGTCTGTAAAAAGTAATAGGATTAAATACCTGCAAGAAAAGACAAATTGCTATTAATAACTAAAACATAGATTGCTTCTGACCTTCAGGCAGACAGCACAGATTATTTCCATTTGGGCTAGATCAGAGGAAGAGGGCCTCTTTTGCATTTTCTGATAACATGAACAATAGGCTTTAATGTCTGCATTTGTTCTTTGGTGATTGCTAACTTCTAAGTAAAAATCATTAGCAGGTTAGAGAGATACCTACAGTTAGTGCCTTCTCTTACTGGTCATGCCGGGGCTTTTCAGTTCCCCATGCTCACGGCTCTCTTGAACATTTGATCACAGTTTTGATTTGGTTTTCTTTTTCCCATTCAGGTGTAGAAATTGCTACTAAAATAGTTGAGAAGTCATTCATATTAAGCTAAATACAACTTTAAACTTCTAAAAGGTTAAAGATTACTTTACACTTGTTTTCTTTTATGTTTACTGCCAGATTTAGGGGAAATATGTTGGTGTTGCACTTTAGTAGAAGTGTGTATAAATTCTCATTTGCTTTTGGTTTTCACAGAGCACTGCAAGAGAGAGAGCCAAGCATTCTGGAGACTACTTCACCCTCTTAAGACATCTTCTTAACTATGCTTACAACAGTAATATTAATGTACCCAATGCTGAAGTTCTTCTCAATAATGAAATTGACTGGCTTAAGAGGATTAGGGTAAGTTTCAGGATCAGTTTATTCCTGATAATTAGGTTTTTGCTGCTTTGTTTTAAAGTACAGTTCTGAATTTCATGTTTTGTATTTGGAGTATCCTAACTTTCTCTTAAATGGCAGGATGAAGTAAAAAGAACAGGGGAAACAGGTGTTGAAGAAACTATCTTAGAAGGTCACCTTGGAGTAACAAAAGAGTTGTTAGCATTCCAGACACCTGAGAAGAAATACCATATTGGTTGTGAAAAAGGAGGTGCTAATCTCATTAAAGTAAGTTCAAGTTTTTTGACCTATGGACAGATTGTCTTTGTGAGGTTTTATGGGTTTTTAGGGGCGGGGTAGATGCTTGGGGTCTTTTTGTTTTTCATTTTTACCTATAAATAAGTAAAAAGAAGCTTCACATTTTGTGGGCTGTATCCAATGTGGAGTTTCATGTTTTCCTTCAAAATGATTTTTAGGATTACATGTTTCATTCATAAAGTGTATTTAACATTCTCCTTCTTACTGTATTCCAGTACTTGACAAACATCACACAAAGATAGTGAGCTAGATACAGGATATTCATGTACAGGACTGCTTTCCTTCATTACCCCTGTAATGTCTTTTGTGCACATGTTCTTAATTAGTGCTATTAATGCTCGTGGCAGGTTTGAACAAGTGCATCACATCTGAGCATCTCTTTAATCAGACATGTTTTCTTTGTACCTCTGATGATTTAGAGCAGGAGTTGTTGGCTTTTCAGCACTAATTGATAAAGCGCTTTGCAGATAATACTGGTTTTGCAAAAGAAATTTTTTACTGATCAAGAACAGTATAGATTTATTTTTAAGTTTCTGTGGGGAGGTGGGTTTGCAGGAAACCACTTTAGGATAGAGTCTTCTGTTATAAATTTAAAAGCTCATTATGGTGTTGGTATCAGTTTTTACTCTTGGGGGTTTTTTTAAGTACCCCTCTTGTTCTCAGACATTCATTTATGTAATAACCCTTACTCTGTTATAAAATAATTTCCATGGTAACAGGTGATTTATTGTCTTTTTTTTTCAGGAGTTGATAGATGATTTCATCTTTCCAGCATCCAATGTTTATCTACAATACATGAGAAATGGAGAATTGCCTGCTGAGCAGGCCATACCAGTCTGTAGTTCACCAGCTACTATTAATGCTGGCTTTGAGCTCCTAGTTGCACTAGCAGTTGGATGTGTGCGAAATCTCAAACAAATAGTAGACACATTGACTGAAATGTATTACATAGGTACAGCAATCACTAGTATGTAATACTTTTGATTATCTATTTTCTACTCTTTAATGTATATATCATGTATAGGTTTTGTTTATATTATCCACTGAACCAAATGCTGAGTTTTTTATTTCATGGTTTGTTTGTGGCTGCTTTTAATGTTGCAAAATCAGTTCACCAGTGTAGCCTTTATTTGTTTTTCTTTATGCAGTAAATGTACTGACTTGCATTCCAAGTTAGATGGTTGCATCTAAATTCCAGCCCTACTAACTTGCACAGTCTGACCCTTCCTGTCCCAATCTCTGACTACTCCCCTTTGTCCATACCAGCTCCCAGGAACCTCTTTCTGTCTCTATCTTCTACTTCTGTCGCATCATTTCAGGCTCTTGCTAATCAATCCCAGAGCCTCACTAGGTATCTTCAGCTTAGTTTTAAGCCAGTCTCTTCGTTGCTCACCTGATGTGTCATCGTTGTCCACACACAGACACAGGTCAACTGTCTTGTTTCTCTTTGTAGTTCTGGACTCATTCGCTGTTTGTCATAGTCCTTTTCCAGGCTCCATTTTGGTTTTGTCTCAGCACAGCTTTGCACTGAAAGAACTTTGCCTTTCACTGGAGGAAGATTATAGTGATTACAGTCTGTTCAAGGACTTGTAAATGTTAGTGCTTCAAAAGCCAATAGTCAAGTGAAACTTCGGCTAATTTTCACAAGGATGGTGAAAGGCTCATCTTCAGCATAGGTTATTGTTGTCAATAAAGTCATGTAAGATTTTGTTAAAAATGAACAAGCAGGAGCATATTTTCTCCAGCTCTATATAGGACAGCAAAAATGTTTTGCTGTAATATTAACAGGGAAAGGGAAAACAGAAAAAAAACCACCAACAACAACCAAACAAAATCCAAACACCATCAAACGAAGGAAACCCAGGCTCCGATATGGTGAGAAAGTCTTGGCGAGCTGAGGTTGTTCAGCCTGGA
>WEKY01020417.1:3898-34820 GCA_013390045.1 Picathartes gymnocephalus | reverse complement strand
TTAGGGAAAGCGGGTGCCGGCGGCGAGGCTGTCCCTGCCCGTCTCACGGTCCCCGGCCACCCGGCAAGGTCTCCGGAGCCGCCCCGGGCGCCCCCGGCAGTGCCCCGCGCGGGGAGCCCCGGCACCTGCAGGCACCGCGCCGTGCCGAGGGAGCGCTGCCGCTCCCCTCAGCGCGGACCGGCGGCCCCGGCGGCGTGTGGCTGAGCGCGATGCCCACCTGTGTGTAGGTACCGCCCCTCCTCGCCTGATGCGATCCAGGGCCATGGCCTCATTTTTAAACGCAAATTGTATTTAAATAGCAGAAACCAGCACAAATGCTCTGGCTGTTGGCATATTTGGGCAGGCTGATTCCTAGTGCTGTTATTTGGCCCAAACTGCTACTTCCCAAGCCAAAGGTGTTGGTAATGGGACTACAGTTACTACCCAGGCCGGTGGTTTTACAAATCTGAGAAAAAGAAGTTTCTGTTTGACAGCTGTTACATGTGTTGCTGCATAAAACGGCAGTGGCTCCCTGTTTCGGTTGTTGATAGGCTGACAGTCATCCTCCCTTTTACATTTCAGTAGTGTCTGACCTAAGCTAATGTTTTGTCATGGGCGCTTCATGCACAAGCCCTTGACATCATTCCTGTCTCCTCACAGCTAGGTCACACAGCTTGAATGCTAAACTCTTTCCGTGTTTCACTTGTAATGTGGCGAGCAAGTGAGTGGCTTGATTGAGCACAGCCAAGGTCGGTAAGATCCCAGCATCTCGTCTGGGTTTCATGCCCAAGACCAGGAATCACTCCGAGAGTGATCTGCCTGTGAGGTCAGTGCAGCTGCATCTAGAGTGCCCAGGCCAGGGATGCTGGGGTTTGTGACACAATCGTGCCCCTGCTCAGCTCCATTCCCAAGGAGATGGGTCCTCACTGCTTGAATCAGTCCTACGTAAGTTTAAGAAAGAAAATTTAATTTGAATATATTTTAAAGAAAATAGGTGGGCATAGAAGCACAGACATGGGAGAGGACTAGACCCGAGTTTGGTTGATGTTCAGTATTAGGTCAGGCCTCAGAGCTCAGGTCTCTTTCCTCCCAGTCCAGCACTTTCCCCTCACTGCCCATGACTGTGCCCAGATCTGAGCAGGCTTACTCACCTCATTGTGTGTTAGGGGAACTTCAGGATGTGGCTAGTGCTTTACGTAATTAGCAACAAGTAAAGAACTTTTGTCATTGCTGCAGGCAGTATCATCTGTGCTGTTTTTTTTTGGTCTCAATTAAAGATATTTTATCATTGTTAAAAATGAAGGGAAGTTATTAATTGTTTCAGTAACCATACAGTGGCCAATTCATAGTTCTCCAGGGTATCTCAGGAAAACTAGTTTGAAGATCTGACATCTAGCCCAGTTCTCAGCATATTAACTTTGGGTAAGCTATAGGTGACCCCAGGAAGACTCAGAGAATCATTTAAGATCATTGAATCAAACCATTAACGATATACATGCATTTTTGCAGGGGCATAGAGGAAAAAACTGTTGTATCAGCAGTTCTGCTGGATGTTCCTCTGTCTTCCCAGAGCAGTGTCAGTTTTACTGCCTGTTGTAACCAGCATCAAGCTGCACTGTAAGCTGCAGTAGTCTTTCCAAAGAGAGTTGTAGGTTTTCACCCCACAAAATTCTGCCTCCCTTCGGCCCAAGGAATTGCCCTGCCTTTGACTGTGTGGTTGCCCATAGGGGAGGGACATATGTGGGAATGTGGGGCAGCTTGGGAGGTGCTACTGGAGCTCAGCTGCGTGTGCTGGAGCTGCACAGAGTACATTACAATGCTGCAAGCACCCTGAGGGTGTTACCAAACCAGAGGGAAAACCTGCATACTCCTGACTCTGCAGGCAGTGAAATCACCTTGTTACTGAGCATCATTGCTCTGGCACTCCAAAAATTGCTGTCAAAATGCGTTCTGTGGGAATGTGGTTGTCAGGAGTGGAACAGCTGGAGGTCTCCCACAGCACTCTGTGAAGACCAAAGCCTGGTGAGCTCTCACCTCTGCCGTAGGGGAAAGCCGGCAGCACGTGCCGCCCAGCGAGCACCGAGCATTAACCTGCTCTGCATCTCTTCTGGAGCAAAATGGAAGGGTAGGATTTCTATCACGTATATGTGCCACTCTGCTACGGCTCTGAATGGCGCTTTACAAAATAGATAATGATGTCTCATTGCTCCAGAGAGTTTCCAAACTAAATTAAGAGAGAATGATGGGAAGAGATGGCCGTACAATGAGGTGCAGATGCTGGGAATAGGGATAATGAGCGGGGAACAATATGATTATGTCCTTTCAAAGCAAACGCCTCAGGGTAGCTACTTTTGGGGACAGAGTGTAAAAGGGAGATGGGGAACATGTGACTCAAAGGCAGTATCTGCAGAGGGTTCAAGTCTGCTTTCAAGAGTAAATTTGTCTGCTGGGGAGCATTTGTTGACTCTCAGATCCCTGCAAAGAGACTGCCTTGACCCACGCTCAGAAGCTGTCAAGCACAAGCAGGTCATGTGAATTTAGCATGAGGCCATGGTGTCATTCCCAGGGCCTGCAAGGCCTTGGTGGATCAAGCAACCCACAGCCCAGGCCAGAGGGTTTTAGGATGACTTGAACACCAATAAACGAGCATATCTTTACACATCTGCTCAAATCTTGGTACGATGGGAAGTTTTAAAACTAATGTGAGAGGAAGAAATTGACAAGATTTTATTTAAAATAACTTCTTTCTCCTACCTCCCCAGAGGTGGTCCAATGAAAGAAAAAACTGAGAGAGGTGATGGAGGAGGGGATTCCTGATGAGTAACTTCAGATGAGTGAAGAGGGCCTAGGGGAAAGGAAAGGTGTCAGGAGCAGCTGGGATGGCTGTGGGAGGTATGCAGAGAATCAGGATTTTGCATTGTTTAGTTAGGCATGAGGAACCACAGAAGATATTTTAGGAGCATGTGCAGGGGATTTAGTGCTGCGAATGGGGAATGTTTTTGCAACAGGGCACTGAGCAAAGTGTGAGGCAGGTTCCAGCTGGAGCTCGGAGAGAATGAGGTTACCCACAGTGAGGAAACGGGAAACAAAGACTTTTTTTTTTAAGGCAACTTAAAATTTTCGAGGAGAGTTTAATAATTATGGTTAGACTCTTAAGGTTGCAAAACCTGTTTTATTGACATTGGTTATGTTATGCTCATTTATACTGGCTGAAAGTCTTGCTGGTGACATGGAAAGACCCTGTGCTTTCTGCCAAGGGATCAAGATGACATGTAGCCAGTCCAGGATGGCTGGGGAGAGAAGTAGCTCTCATTGCGTCACCCGACCAAGCTCTGCTCTGTATTTCTTGGCCTCAGGTCTGGGACCTGGGCCAATGCCAATTAAGTTGGTGAGGGCACAGACAAGGTTAATGATAAAGTTAATCTCCTATTGCTGATTAGTGAGGGATCCTCACAACTTGCAACTTTTGTCCATTTGCAATTGACAGAAAAGTGAAGCAGAAGAAGGAGCCCTCCTTATTTCCAGCCTGGGTTCCATCACAGTAGGAATATTATACAAAAGTATCACTCTTTTTGCTCATATGTGCTGCACTTCTCCCAGAAGGATGACAATTTTCTTATACTAAAAGGGGCTTTCTAGGAGCAACCTTGGGGAATTGAAAGCTGGTCTCAGTGCAATTAGTAGTTTATATTTAATCAGTGAAACTTCAGTTGCCTCTTTTCCTCTCCTCAGTCCTACCTTCTTTTGGCTGGCACCAAGGAGTGGGGCATCATGGGCACAAACAGCATGATCAGAGCTTAAGAACCTCAAAACTAAGGTGACTTTTTCAACTGTGCAACCAAAGAAAGAAGAAATGAAATAGAGGAGCAAAGCAGCATCACAGCCTGTGTATTCCCTCTCTACACCATTCCTTTGAGTTGTGGAGGATGGGGCTGTCTCAACAATAGCTGCCTTAACTCAGTGTACAAGCTAGGAAGCAATACCCTGCCAAGGGATGGCCACGTGTTTTGCAATCTCCATCCACAGACTTCATAGAGGAATTCAAGATGGCTGATTACTTACCTCCCTGAAACAGGCTACTGGCGAAATCAGTCACGTTGGAATTTTTTCTTCAGTGTGTGTAAGCCCCTAATGTTCACCAAACAGAAGGGAAGAGAGGGACCAAGATGAGGCTGTGCATGCCCTTTGATATTTCACTCCCCAGTGCCCTGATGTGCTGCCACCCGTGACAGGGCACACACACTCCAGACATTGGACTTGCTAATGCAGATCTTGGGAGAAATCTCAGGAACTGAAACACCTTTTTGCATCAGCTAAAAGGAAAGAAATCCTCCCTCCTGTTCCTGTATGACAACATCTCTCCTTTGCAGTCTGTCCTGTAAAATGCAAATATGTAAATGCTCCTCTCTGGCCTGTTCCTCCAAGTGGATGGAGAGATATATGAAAACAATGTAAATCACCAAGAAATGCTCTGACAGCTGTCACCTGATTCTTTTCCAAGTGCCCTGGTGGTCACTCTTCAGCAGCTCTTTGCTGATTCATGAGGACTGCTAAGAGAAAGCATGTGTGACATCTTTTACAGAGTGTAATAAAAAGACAAAAGTGCCCTGTGTGGCTGGAACTGCAGTTCTGTGGTCTGTCTCTGAGATGCTCCATTAGCCTGCTCCTGGCAATGATGATACAAAAACTGGAAATCCCCAATTGTACCGTTAACATGAACAGATTGGAAAAAAACCTCTGGAATGTAACAGGGAGCCAGGGAGCCTGTGCTTTTCTTTTTTTGTTGTTTTTGCTTTTTTTCCCCCCTCTGCTTGTATGAAAGCTCAGTAGAGGGGGAAGATGGATCTTTTCCCTTGCATATTGGCATAGACTGCACAAAACCACAACTCTGCTTTTATTTGGGTTCCTCTGTATTTTGTTAGATACATATTTGCTTCTTAAACTGAAACCTTTGGGTTTCTCTGTGGCTATGTTTCTGGCTCCACTGTCTGATATTTGTGATTGTCCAGACTATTAATCATGGCCTCTCACCTGTTTATTTTAAAAGAGTGACTGCTGACACTTCTGCCAGACCTAGGGAAAGGTCTTTCCTACACCATAAAAAATAATGGCCTGATAAAAAATGTCCTTCCTTGCAGAAAGATGGATTAAGTTCTCGTTTTGAAATGCAATCTGAATGGTCCTGGTGTACTGAAATGTTACAGCTAATATAAGCAGACGAGTCAATTTACAGCTTTCATACTACATTTTAAGAAACAAAACAAGCAGACAAGACAACACAATGAATCTGCTTGGTGTCCCAGTCTGGTTGATGTTAATTGAATGCAGTTGTATTAGATAACTGGATGATGCAGCTTTCTAAAGAAATAGGAAATGCATAAATTTTATCAAGAACATGAATTTGTCTAAAGAAGAGGAAAGACTTAAACAATATATCCTTTGGGAAAAATGTCTGTAAGCCAATGAAGAAACATTGCTGTGTATGTGTTACCCTGGGTGCACAATTCAAAGTTCTTACTAGAATATCCCTGAGTATTCTGATATTGGAATACTACTAGAAAAGGAATTATAGTATTCAGGGTCAAGAAACCAAAATAGAAAAGAGGTTTCATTTGTGGATAAATTATTTTAAGAAAATGGGTATTTTTAATTTAACTATCACAGTTAAGTGTATAAAATATGTGACTTCTCTACTTTAAAGGTAAAGCACTGCTTTTAGAGACAAGTTTTAGTATAAAACAAAACATTAACTGGGAGTTTAGTTAATATGTCTGGAGATACTGGGATTTTTGGCAGAGTGTAACTCCTGGAATAGTGTGAATGTTTTTCTTTTGTTTATATGCCTTCATAAAACAATGGGCAAAAGAAGTAGGTTGCAAGTGAAAGCAGAAGAAAACACATGGAGCTATTAAAATAGGTTAGCATCTGATTTCAGATTTAGGAGTTTATACATATATATGTACGCATATATGCACATGTATATGTGAAGGCACACACATATACTATGTATATAGAATATATGTGAATGCTTATTTATATATATTTTATACATATTTACATCGGCTTAAATAAAAGCAGGGGATCTTTAAGTTGAATAGTAAAAAGCTTTTTGATGGTGACACCTTTCTAATAGTAATGTGGAGCGGCATGGTCACCTGAGAAGAGTGCAGGCTTTGCAGTACTGGTGGATTTTAAAAGCAAGCTGGATAAATGTATAAGGTGTGACGTAAGTAGAAGAATGGACTAGGTATCTTTGAGGACTCTGTCAGTCAGCATTATTTTCTGTGACTCCAAGATATGGGCGAAGGATAAGTTAGATGTCACACTTACACATCTGATGAAGTACAAGGAAAATAGCCTGTGATTTGCAGATGCAAAGAGACTTATTACTGAGCATGGTGAACAGCTCCTACTTAGCTCATCTACTTCCTCTTTCAAGAGAAAATGTGGGTTTGATGGAAGTCCCTGGCAGAGCAGCCAAGCTGTGTAGAGAGGGCTGATCAACCTATTCTCCCCTGCTTTACTTCTTCATATTCTGACTTACATCCCCTTTACAGCCTTTGGCTAAGCTTTGTGTCTCTAAAGCTGTTAGTAAAAACAATTATCTAAATATATTTTACAGATGTACAGCTTTGGGACAGCACACTGACTCAGAATTGTCTTCGTAGTGCTCTGTCATATTCTTCCACCTGCATCTAGATTGCATATTGAGTCATATTGACAGTGTTGTTGGCTGTAAAGTAAGAGACCTTCAGTAAAGGACATTTTAATAAACCCTGTAATTTTTCTCCAGTATTTCAGAATGTCTTTATGGACGGGTATCAGATTGAGTAGATTTTGGACAATATCACAGGGGTTTTGCATCATTTATAGGATGCAGCACAGATGACAGATCAAGGACTGAAAGCTGCAGGAATCAGGTTCTACAACTGCTGTGTTGCTGTAGGCAATTCACTTTTATTCTCTCCTTGCCTCAGTTTCTCCATCTTTAAAACTGGGATGATAAAAGTTGTCTGCCTCTTACAGGGACTGGAATGGCCATAATCAGCAATTAAACAGCATTTAGGAAATAAATGATAAACCAATGCAGCCTTTTATTCAGACCAGAGAACCCTTACTGTAAGGTCATTCTTAACATTATACTTTGTTACGTTTTATCAACTGTTTTTAAATGTTGACATGAGCCAAGTAATATAATGAATTGTGAAGGGAAAGTGAGTTTTACATACTCTTTAACCAGCCCATTTTCAAATTCCCACAAGTATGGATCCCAGATGGCCATTGTTACAGCCCTGCACCAGTGCTTTCTTGACGAACACCAGAAAATTGCACCAGGGATGTGTCCGTCAGCAGCTTGGATTTACCTCTGTGCTGCTGTACCTTGAGTTGCTGCTGTCCTTTCTGTCTCTCACAAACATATCTTTCCCCTGCATTGCTGTAAATACCCATGAATGAAGCCAGGGACTGACTATAAGCAGGAGAAAATAGAGGAGGAGCTTCTTAGGACCTTTAAGAAGCAAAACAACAAACAAAACAAAACAGTCACGTTATCATAAAGCAAGGGATTTGCCATTCTTACACCCCTTATGTTAACATATGTTCACTGAAAATGCACCACAACCATATTTAAATAGCTCCTAAAAATGTCCCATTACTTGCTTACCCCACATGCTGTGTAAAGAATATGCAGGACAGTAGGAGAAGGTTTCTCTGAGCACTGTATTTAGGGTAAGACAACAATCTGCCTGTTTTTATTTTTAAGCACTAAAAGTCTCTCATGAAAAAGCATGGAATGTACAGTGCTGGAAGAAACCCAGTAAGTCGCAGGTGTACCATTTATGAGCAGATGAACCTTTTATGAGCAGGTGAACCTTTTATGAGCAGGTGAAATGCATACAGTCTTTGAGAGAGGTCAGTTATTCTTAAGACACACCTTTTCAGTTCAGAACCATCAGATAATTATGCAGAAATGTATTCAAAATCAGAAAACGTCAGAGTCCTTTTTCTCTTACATGCTTTTCATAGGACTGGCTTGATTTTCCAATTGTTCCTGATGTTTCTGAGGTAAAAAGAGAAGCATCCTACTGTATGATGTACATTTGATCTTTATAGGGTTTTTGGGCTTGCTTTCTATGAAGGCTGCATTCCAAGCAGTGCTTTTGGCTCATGAATATAGAATTACATTACTGTAAATGTTACATGTTGCTTTACATTTTAATCGAGGAGCTGGTGTTCTGCCTGGGTAAGTGCCCATCAGCATTAGATGACACACAATTAAAGCAGAGTGTCTAAACCCAATTTTCTAAGGCAAATGTTTAAAATCGCATCTGTGCCTATTTTTGGATCAAAACCCCTTATCAAGCTGTACACTGGCTTTCCTTGCAAATCTGAATGTGCAGACCATGGCAGTATGAATCATCAGCCTGCCTCTGATCAGCATTCAGGGTATATTCTGGTTTGTGTATAATACTAATTGAGTTTGGCTTTGCACCTGAAAGCACACACTTTATTTTGACTGCATGGGAATATCATACAAGGAAAGACTGTTCTATATTTCAATGAAATTTACTGTACATTTGAGGAAATCATTAAGAGTAATTTTTTTTTTCCCCCAAGGCTGCTGCAAGCTTACATTTTGGTTCATGGGAGATGAATTCTATTCCTAAAACTAAAATCAGTGTTTCATTATTCTGTAATACTTATGCCACAGTAGTACTTAGAACCTCCTCTTGCTGTTCCTGTAAAATTCTTCCAAAATTCGGTAAATCATAATAATTTCCAGAGTCACTATTTGCACATGCTTAGCAGATGGTTCCTAAGAGATGGCTGTTTAAACCACACTCTATTTAGCATGCTCGGTTTGGGGCTTTGCAATTGCTTTTTTCGGAAGCCAGGGGCTGCTCTGGTCCCTGGCAATTGTGCTAAGTTAAGGGAGATTGTTTTCCTAGTTTTTTTTTCCTTTTTTTTTTTTTTTTTTAATGCATCCTTCTTTGATATGATGGAAGGTGAATTAGCCTGGCTGAAATGGAAAGGAAGAGAGGTGCATGAAGATACAGAAATGTTAGGCAGCTGATGGAGAATAATGGTGCAGAGGGGAACTGGGACCAGCAGATGGGATATAACAGTGAGAGGATGAATCCTGGTTTTGAGGAACACATTCCTTATGGGAGTGGAAAATGAACAGGGAGAAGTGTCTTTCACCATCACCATACATCACTCCTCTTTGTATTTCTGTGTCTCTTCTGTTGCTAGAGAAGAGTAGCAACAATCACGGTAAAGGCAGTGTTTTATTCTCCCTTGAAAAGTTTCCTTCATGGCTTGTGAGGTCAAAGACTGTATATTAAGGCTTCAGATCTGTCAATGGGTCCTCTGAGACAATAATGCATTCAGGAACTCGTGTGGGGGATGGGAAGCCATTTGCTTTAGAGAATCTGCCCCCCACCCCTCCTAGCCCCATTCCAGAATTTATATACAGATATGTATTAAAGAGCATTCATGTTGAAGAGTCAGGCACTGAAGTGTTCAGAAACACCTAAATTCAGGTGCCAAAATGACATTAATTTGGCCTCAGTGTGAACATACATTTTACTTACATGCTGACACATTAGCTTTTTTTAGGATTAAGGCATTCCTTTTTAGGTGTCCAGGATCAATTAAGGAAGGAGTCAGAGTTGCATATGGAATGAGTCTGTTCCCTGGAGGCCAGACTCTGTGTCATTTGCTGTAGATGCTGGAATGTGGCTGTGACTGGAACGAGAGGAAAGACGATTTAAAGGAAAGACGCTTTAAAGAAAAGACTCATGAGTTACATAGCTGTACACCCTCATGCACATCAGAGCATGTCCTTGCCTCTCATTGCTGTGTCTGACTGCCTGAAGACTCGATATTTGAGAGCTAGGAAGCAGAATTTTGTCTGGGTAAAAGTATGGGAGGAAAGGGCTTTAGTGGAGAACAGCTGCGGTAGGGTGGGTGAACACAGCTTTGGCTTCTGAAATTTGTTATCTGTCTTCTTGTCAGGGCTGGGAGATTCTCTGAGTGAAAGAGAAAATCAAGATAAGTGACACTAATCCCTGGGTCACTGATCTGTAGCCAGAGGTCCAGGTGGCATGGAATGGCCTGGACAAAGGTGAAACTGGCTGCAGCTTGATAGAGAAAGGGGAGTAGGATATGAAGAGTGGCCAGGCTTTGGCACAATCAAACTCACAGATGTGAGAAAAAAGGTAATGAAAAAGGGAAACCTTCAGTAAGGTGGAGTTCAGGGTCGAGAGTGACTGCTAAGCTCCAGCGTCTCTTGGTAAAGCTTTGTAATTTCTTCCCATTTGCCGTTGTTTAGTCTCTGCTGCTTTCATCTTTGGGGATGCCACCAGCCCGCTGATGCATCAGCCACAGGCTGTAAACAGAGGATTACCTGGGAAAAAAAAAGAGTCGATTAGTTCTTGTAAGGAAAACAGCGCCTTCCATTTACACTGACAGATGTTGTGGGGGTCCCCTTGACTCCAGTTCTTGGAAAGAGCCTACCAAGGGGCCCTCTGGGGACGCGCTCGGCCAAATCCTGGCCGTGTGACGGAGCTACATCCCCGCCTCTGCCGGGAGGCTGCACAAGGCGCAGTTGTGTCCTACGTCCATATCAGATCCCGAGTTTCCGCTCTTCCTTGCTCTCCTTTACTCTATCCTCAGCTTCCCTTTTCCCCTCCCCTCAGACCCGTTGTGAGCTCCCAACGCTCCTCCGCCGCCTTCCCCGCGGCCCCGCGTGCTCGCCCTCGGGACGAGAGGGGAAGGTGGGACCGGGCTGCGGGAAGGGAGGCGCGGGCAGCCCCAGGCTCTCCGGGCATCTCCCGGCGCTCCGGGCAGCTCCCAGCGCTCCGGGCAGCCCCAGGCACACTGGGCAGCCCTAGGCGCTTCGGGCAGCTCCAGGCGCTGCGGGCATCCCCAGGCTCTCCGGGCAGCCCCAGGCTCTCTGGGCAGCCCCAGGCTCTCCGGGCATCCCCAGGCGCTCCGGGCATCCCCAGGCTCTCCGGGCAGCCCCAGGCTCTCTGGGCAGCCCCAGGCTCTCCGGGCAGCCCGGGAGGCGGCGGGGCCGCGGGGCGGCGGTGTCGGGCAGCGCTGCCGGGCGCGCCCGCCTCTCCCCGCCGGGACACAGCACGGCGCAGGAGCTGCCGCCGGACACGGGCAGCGGCGACCTGGTGTGGCACTTTGGGAAAACCGGCCAAAAATCCCTGAAAAAGCAGCTGGTGGTGCTGGCGCGAGGCTGCGTTAAGCATAGGGGTGTTACACTGCCAGCATAGCGAGCGTGAAGTAATACAGTATTTCTGCCCCAAAGAAAAGGTCCGGTTCTGCTCTTTGGGGCTTTGTTCACCTTCCACATATACAGGTGAATATATATCTCTGCTGCTGCAGAGAGGAAAGGCAAATCCAATGCTATGGAAAAGCAAGGCAGAAGGTGTAAGCAGCCGGGGAGTGCCCAGGTGCGGCACTGGAGTGTAGGGAGTCAGAGGATTCCTGAGCAACAGCGGCAGCAGCAGAGCGTCTCTGAGCAAGTGTCAGAGTGTCTTGGCAACAGTACAAGATGTCTGCAACTTTCCTTCACTTATGTAGAAAACACATCGTGTAGGCAGTGCAGTGGTGCGTGAACACAGCAGTGTAGTCTTGGGTTTGAAATATTTGCATAGAAAGCAAAGGCTTGTTTGGTCGGTGTAGGGAGACTGAAAATTTTGTGACAGAGGCTATGGCATTTCTCTCCCTGGCCATTAATTGGTTGTTACAAATCTGCAGTGCAGTAATTCTCTCTCTCTCTCTCTCTCTCCTATTTTTTTTTCTCTTTTCCCTCTCCTTGCCTCTCCTTCCAATTATTTATTCTAATAGTAATATTAGTTTTCAGTTGTGTAGAACATGAACTAGTTTCTTTGGTAACCAAGCCGGTTACACACCCACACAAAGTTAGAATCTGCTAGGTGCAGACATTTTCTCTTTTAGAAAAGATGTGGGTTTTGAAAAGCACAGCGGTAGGGCAGCAATATATGTCTCAGGGAGTTGTTTCAGAAGTTCCATATACCATATGCAGACTTATATGTAAGTCCTGATCTTTTGTTTATACACACATATGGAACTTCAATAAATTACCAATATATTGATTTCTCCGGTGACTTCAGGATTATATACTTCTTGTCCCAATACTTCATCCTTCCCACTTTTCCCCTCACTCCTTCTCACTTGTAGAGAATAGGTGGCTGTGAAAGAGCACATGGTAGGGATACATTACAGGTGAATAAGCCTGAAAATGTGTGCTGCATTTCTTCTTAATTTACTTGGTGCAAGTAAAAACTCCTTAATCTTTCCCTTAAAATTAGAGACATGAAATGCAGCAGCTTTTGTGTATAACTTCTTTTAAGGGATTTAAGTAGAAAATTGACCTTTCTGTTTTGATTGGATTTTGAAAGCAAATAGGTACATGCAGGATTAAAATCAATTTGTGAATATGAATTGTAACAATTAATGTGACTAATAATCCCTGTCATATTGTCTTGATCATAATCAGTAGTTTCGTCTATAGCAGAAGCAGAACCTTGTAGACTTTTATTGCATTTTCTCTAGTGACATGTCAAATCCTGACAAAATTAAAACACGTACATTTTTAAACGTATTTCCCTTGTTCTTGTATATGAGGCAAGAAGGAACTATTACCTGAAAGCTGAAAGGTGGCTATAAACAGAGGCTGAGCCTGGCAAGGCCATTTCATAGCTCTTGTCTGAATGAAGTGTTAAAAAGGAAACAAACAATAAGTAGGGAATAGTGGGTTAGAAGTCTTTCTTACCTTTCCTGTTCTGAATCATCAGTTATAATAGTAGGTATGTTTTTAGTTAAATATGGTTTTTATGCTAATGTAATGCCTTTTAACTGCAATTCTTCCAAAGGGAAAAGCCTGACACAAATACAGAGAGCACCTGAAAGTACTCTTATGCAGTACTTGTTATTTCATAATACCCCTTCCTGTGCTGCAACAAAGTACATAACATGCAGTGCAGTTCTGCACTAGAAATCTTGAAAGGTTACATTTCACTGTTTACAGGAGCTTGATGAAGATCGAGTTGGGTGGTGTGCAGTAAGCACTTTTTACAGTACTGCATGGTTAAAATTTAATCCATTATAAATAAAAGGTAAAGAAAACATTAATGGTAAGGAGAACCTGACTTGAAGCAAACTGACACTTATTGCTATCTTCCTTTGGGTCCCTTATTGTCATCCCGTGGCCACATCACTTTCCTAAGCCTGCAGGGAATGTTTCCCTCTGGTCTTCTGCACATTCTGCTGTCTCCTCCTGGTGCCAGACAGTCCTTTCTGCAGCATCTTTCCCAGGCTCTTCCCGTCTCTCATTGCCATAGAGACAGTGTGCCTGTTAGAGTCACTGCAGTGATGTGCTCATTCGAGCCCAGGGATGGCTGGAGAAGGGAGGCCACGGGTGCACCTGGAGCCTTAGGGTGCCATGGAGAGCATTTTGTCCCCAGGTCCTGATCTGTGTAGCTGTTTCAGTACAAAAGGGCAACAGACTCCAGAAATGCTCCACAATTGAAATGAGCTCATGTGGTGCAGCCAAAAGGCTTAAGCAACGCATTCCCAATGCCCTGGGTCATCTGAGACATTTCTGTTAAAGATGATGCACAACCTTAGTTCATATTCTCAGTAGTAACCAAAAGGATGCTCAGAGAAGGAAGGCTGGGGTTGCAAAACAAGAGCTAAGCAAGGACACAGGGCTACTTTGATTCCTGTCTCCAGGCCGGTGATTCTGTGTGGTCCTGACCAAATTGTTTCCCTTATTTTTTTCACTTCAGATTAAGGATGTTATTTTGTTTCCTCCCTTTGTAGGGTGAGAGCCTAAAGCCATCATCCAGCCTAATCTCCACGCACATACACATTCCACATTTGCTGCAGAACATGGCAGTTGCAACCCCTGAGCAATTCCACAAGCTTGAGCACCTTTGGTGCTTTGCCATGGGCGTGTGGTCTCCTACATCCTGTGTGGAGAGGCAGGTTCAGGCTACGGTGCCTCAAGGCATGGTCCATCACCAGGTATGCTCCGTCCTGCTTGTAGTGGGTATCACTGGCACTTCGGATCTAAAGTGCAGTTGGAGCAACAGGAGTGTGGGTGCCAAATACTTGGTGGCAGTGTTGACTGAGAATGAGCATCAACTTAGTTCCAAAGCTGAAGTTGCTGCTGTAACAGAAGTGTATATGGTTACTTCTTTGGTGGGCAGCAGCTGTAGGGCAGAATGCTGTTTCTGCTGAACTGGTGCAGGTCCTCCCACATGTTTGCATGTGGGAGAAGAAGTGGTGAGGAAGAAATGGGGAGCAGAGGGAATCATGTCCCCACTTTTCCCACCTGGCCATGGCACTGGGGATACTGGGGCAGCACACTGCACCAGGGACAGACCCAGAACATGTGGCACGTCTGTGTGCAGGTGTCTTGTGCAAAGACCCTTGTCCTGTGCTGGCCAAGTGTTGTCCCTGGTGGTGAGACAAGGTTAACAAACATGCACTGAGGCTAATAAAGCTTGACTCTCAGTGGGGCTAATTAGCTTCTCTACAGCAACATGGCAAAATGCGTGGCAGTTCTGCAGCTGAATCACTGGGCACAGTCCTGTGCAGAGCTGCTCTACATTCCTTGTCTGCTTGGGGAGAATCTCCTATTCATGCAGCAGTGGCAAAGCCGTGGGGACAAGTTGCCTTTGAGGAGTTGAGGTACAAAAGTGGTATCCATCATTATTGCTGTTTCTGAAATGATAGCCAAAAATAGCAAAGGCCGTAATTTACAGATACATTTTCATATTGATATTCTAACACTGTCAGCCCTGGTTAGCCCCATTTTCCTGCTCTCTCTTATTTTCTCCATCTCTTCATGAAACATATCTTAGTCCACAAAGCCCTTAAAAACGTGTAAGGATATGTTAGCATGCGGTCTGCAGTAAGCACTGCTGTTACTGGCGGTGAAGAGAAACCAGCTTGGAAGAAAACTTGATGTTAGGTGTACAAAGAAGATGAAGAGAACCTGTACCTGCAAGGTCGATGAGTCAAAGGATGTCTAGGGTGGAAATAAGTTGTCAAAAAAAGGGAAGGGATAGGGGTCAGTTCCCCAATTTTTATGCTCCCAGCCTTCTCTTGTGAATTAGGAACTGAAATTCATCATACAGACCTAATATAGAAAAGCTCCAATGTGACTCTTTATTACTTTTAGGTTTGTGTCTATGTGCTTATGTTTGCTTATTTACTGAAGCCAGAACTGTTGTCCTCACCCTGAAGGTAAGGGATGGAGGACGTGGCTCACTTACCCTCAGTGTGTGCAATCCATCTGCATATCTGGTCCCTGGGTCAGGCCTGGGTTTCCTTTGGTTTGGAGCCTCTCAGTGTTCAGGGTTGCCAAACGGCACCTGCTCTGAGGTGAAAGTGTCTAATGTCACAAAGGCCTTATAAGAGCTTTACAGTGCTTTCATCAAAACTTGGATTAAGCTCATAATAATGTGCTTCATGTGCTGTAAGTACATTAACACACTTCTCTGAGACAGAGCCTGCTTCCGTTACTCTGGTTCCTGTGGCACACAGGAATTATTGCCGCCCAGAGAAGTGTTAAGTGAAATGTCGCCAGGGGATTATCACCTCCCTTTCCTGCATGGTTTTGCTAAACTGAGCAGGAGACAAAGAGGTCCCACTGCCCTACTAGGAAGCCTTGAGGAGGAGGAACTGTGGTTTGTAGTTTCTTTTCAATAGAGGGGGAAGAAACATTGTTTTGCGGTATGTTTTTCTGGTATGAAGGGCTGTTTCACAGCTTACTTCCAACACTTCTAGCTGCCTGCATGGAAAACAAGGCATAGCCCAGGAAGATTCACCTTACGTG
Organism: Picathartes gymnocephalus; assembly: GCA_013390045.1. NCBI lineage: Eukaryota > Metazoa > Chordata > Aves > Passeriformes > Picathartidae > Picathartes > Picathartes gymnocephalus. The sequence goes on along the minus strand of WEKY01020417.1, from coordinate 18,958 downwards.
AAGCTTTCCCTCTCCCCATTTCCTCACACACTTCAAACATGTCTCCAATGGGGTTTTACTGATCATACATTGCTTACAAGAACCAATGGTAAATTTAGTTTCTTGTACCTTTCAGGTTCATTGTGTTTCTCATCTGCCAGCCTCTGCTGCCAGTACAAGCAAGATCTTTTGATTTTGCAATCTTTTTCTCACTCTGGTCACTCTCATCTTCCCTAAGATGAATGTGCTGTACTGTGAATTCTGGTTATGATCCATGGTGATTATTGCCTAATTGTGATTTATGCAAACCAGTGTTACCTCAGACAACGTGTGTGTACTCCCTAGCTTGTGTACACAGGCCATTGACAGCATGATGGAAATAGTTGACATTGATATTTTATGATAATTAATAAATTAATTAATCCTGGAATGTGTTTCAGATGTGTATGCTATGGTGGCAGGTCATCATAAGATGTTTTCTGCAGCAAATAATACTTAGAATGAAGATACATGGATTTAGGCAGTGATATATTAAAAACTAATTGTAGTGCAATGCTGATGCCATTTTAAAAGGTTAAGCATTGAAAACTGCATTTGAGCCAAGCTGAAGATCTTTCTTCCTCTTTAGTTTGCATTTTTTCCATGTGGTCCCAAACACACAAGGCACAAGTACAGGAGAAGAGGTGCAGCCTCTGCCTGGGGAGGACCCTGGGCAGGGCACGGGAGAGCAGCCCTGGCCCGGGGCTGGGGAGAGGACTGTGAGCTCCTGCACCATCCTGCCACACACAGTTCCTCTTCTTGCCCTGAGAAAGGATTATCAGCTCTTTGTGAGAGAAATACAGATCATAAGCAGGGGAGCAGATGTGAGGGAGGAGAGGAAGGGAGGTGGGGAAGCAAGAATAACACCATTTCTCACTGTAGCATGAATGTATCTCGGGGTCCATTTAATTGCAGACTTTCTCCTTCCTCCCTGTCTTTACCCTCCCACCCCTTCTCCAGACAACTCGAGGGGGATTTGGAGTGAGGTGAGAGAGGTGCTTTGGGAGTGACTAGATATTAAGGAGCATGTGGAGCAAACCACAAGAGTTTGGGAAGAAGCACCGGGTGTAGGGATACAATATTCAGGTGTCTTAGGGTAGGTCTGCAGCTGAGGGTGGCTTTCAAGTAGAGCACATAAAATTCTCCATCTAGACCTTTCTAGAATTGTGTCCAGGCATACTTTATAGTGGAAAAATTAAGGATATTTAGGTTGGAGGTGTTGACAAAGCAGAGCTGATGGGGCTGCGGAAAAAGTCCATGTCACAGAGGGGGAAGGAGGGGTGTGTGGGACCCAGCTGAGGATTTTGAACCTGGCACCCACAGGGTGGAGAAATTGCCTGCTTGTTGAGTTGCAGATCCAGCATACCTAGAAAACTTTGGCTTTTTGTAAAGCCTCCTATGAGAGACTTTATATTCTGTGACTCAGCTCCCATAACTGCTAAAGAGAACAGCAGTGTATTTGTCAATGTCAGGGGAGATAGCGCATCAGTGCTGGAAAATTGCTGTGAGGTCTTTGGATGGACAGTACCACGAAATGCACTTTAGTCAAAGAATCATTGCAAAAAACACTTAGCCTTGTATCTTACCATTTAAGTATTAAACCATATTTTTTAGTATCATATTCGGCAGAATGAGCTAGTGTTGCTGTTAATTTAGAAGTGACTTGCTATGTCTTTTCTGGATTTGTGATTTTAAAAAAATGCCTGCTTTGTTTTGCTTGTTGGTTCAATTCTTAAAAAAAAAAAAAAAATAACCACAAGGAATATTTTATCTTTCTTTTTTTTGATTTTATTTTTGGGAAACACAAGGTTAGACCTTGATGAAAATTTAAGGTTTTTTTCTTAACATGGGCTTTTATCCTGTCAAGAAGAGGAAAAAAAAAAAAAAAAAAAAAAAGACAAATCATCAACATTTAAAAAATTAATTCTCATAGGGAAACAATGAAATGGGCATAAATACAGCTTCAGAATTATATTTTTCCAATTCTTTTAGCCTGTTGAAAGTGTTACTGTCAGTATTTACCCCATCCGGAGCCAAATGTAGGTCATGCAAGTAGTGGGAAAAGGCTGTTTTGTAAGAGGGAAGGTGAGACTGCTCAGGAAAAATGTCCCCATCAAAGGTGGGCTTGGACCAAAAGCTCACAGCAGTGGAATGTACCATTACAGTGAAATCCAGCTAAACTGCTTCAAAACATAAGCATTTTGTGTCAAAATAAAATATTTACATCTGAAGTGCAGTAGAGTTTTCGTGGTTAGTGAAAACAAAAAGTATCATCAGCTCTCCTCCTCCCCACCAGGGTTTTATTATGTAGGTTATGCATTAGCCACTAAAATATCTTTCCAGTATAAAATTTCTAGTTCATTTCTAGGTAGGATGAATCTAAAATACCGTGGGTCTCGTGACTGTCTCTTAACATCTCGAACGCTTCAACATAAATTGGTAGTCCCAACTGACAATGAGTGTGCTCTGAAGTGCCAGCTGGTAACATCTGCTAACAAGAAGGGATAAGGTTACCAGAAGCACTTTGCTAAATTAGTAACTTTGTACTTCATTGAGAGCTATTTTAATGTTACCTTATTCTTTCAACAATTTGTTCAAACTAAGTTGCCTTTAATATTGTTTGTCAGGATACAAGTCTCAAGTGAGGCCTATGCAACAAGATGTGAGTTCAGATATCTATGTATGTGATATAAACTTATGTTTAAGAGAATTCTGTTAAATTTGAGACCCAGATTTTATCCATCTGATACACAACACACACACACACACACACACACAAAAATTCTGAATTCTAACGGTACCTACATGTCGTTGCAGAAAGACCAGAAGGAAAAAGTGATATGACACCTAGATTACCCCTATAATGATTTAATTTGCTGCAGAGTCATCCATCAGCAAAATGATAACTACCCCACCCTTTTGTCAACAGAGCACTACCAAATTTATCATTTATTTTAGTAGGTAAACAAGGGAGTTAATGAACCAGAGACAAGCTGGTCATGATGGGCAAGAATTTAGGGATTCTGCATTGTCTTCTCCCTTGTTTATCCTTTCATACCTGTGCTATTTTGATTTGGCACCAATTTTATTCCTGTTTTACGCTTGTCTTGCACTGCACTAAATAATTACACAAAGATGAAGGCAGCTGCAAATCAGGCTTGACATATTTCGTAGAACAAATTGCAGGAACCATAGTTAGGACTCCTTAGGCGCTTACCCTGGTTTTACAAATAATTTTTTATTTGACCTTTGACAATTACATTTTCTATATTTTTGTTTATCCAACTGTACTACCACCTGCTGTGTTTTTAGGTGTAATTTATCTATCACTTAATATGCTCTTATAAAATATTTTGAGATCTCTGCTGAAAGAGACCAGAGAAATGCAAAATAAAATTTAGAAGGATAATTCACCAATTAAACTTGGTTTGTTCTCTCTTTGATACACTGGACTTTATTAACAGAATTTTATCCAAAATGTTTAGCAAGTAGAGATGGAAAAAACCAGGAGAGAGTTATCAAGATCATGGATATTCAAAAAGATTAAAAATTTCAAGAAGTGGTTAATGGGTCTCTTTAGGCATGATATGACACTGAGTCTTTCAAAACAGCTTAAATAAATTAATATTTACATTAATATTTATTATTCAGCAAGGTATTCTCAAAGTTTCTAACTTGTAAGCCAACCATGAAAAACAGCTAGAGTTTAAAAAAAGATCTGTAAATACTGGTAGTCAGAAAAGACAATTTTCAAGCTTTCTTCATATCTTTTAAATGGAAGTTTAAGTCACCTCAGAAGAAGTAGAGTTTGCAAGATGCTTGTCTGAGCTCATGCATTTCTATGACTGTAAGGTTTAAGATTTCTAGTCCTCACTTGAAGTAGGCAAAAAGGCTTTTTTTTTTTTTTGCTAGAAATTCTCTTAGATGTACAACATCACCTTCATAGAATTGAATTTTCTAAAAAGAATCGAATTTTCTAATGAAGATGATTATTTTTAGTCAGAAATTTAGTCAGAAACTTTGAAGTTTCATTCATTGAAAACTACGCATTACTCTCCTTACAGCGGCTCAGACTGGGAGGGTTTTGCAATGGCTGCCCCAAGAAAGTGAGAGCTGCTGGAAAACTAACCCCAAACTCACAGGTGCCAAGGGAGATCATAGCAGAATCTAGAGACATGATGAATGTATGAATGTATGAAGCAAGTGCAGGTGTTAATGCCAATTCTTCTTTTTTGTTCGTTGGAAAAGCATTATGAGACAGTCTGTTGGACATGCTACACTGTAAACAGATAATGGAGAAATGGATATGCAGCCATTAGGGATGGTAGAAGTTTAAAGAACTAATTTTTATAATGAAGAGAGTATGGAGAAGTATGTATTGTACATAAAATGACTCCAGATATGGTGTTAAGACTGCATGTTTTTTCATTTAGAAATCAATCCTGCATGCTAAATTGCTGTGGTAACATCATTTCTTTCCTGATTAATGGGACATTTTTCCCTCTTCAGAAGTCACAGCACTGAAAAAAAACCCCAACAAACAAACCCTTTGTTTATTGCAAAATGCCGTATTCTGGGATTTGGGGAACTTGCTGCTCCACCCAGGCAGAAGTGCTGGGAGCCCTGCTCGATGCCAGCTCAGGCTGCTGACCCAGCTTTTCTTCAGTGAGCACTGCAGCCCTTTTACCTCCTACTCCCAGCCCAAGCTGCAACATAATAAGGTTATTTTCTCCTGCTGGCTGCAAAGAAAGCAAGCAATTGAAAGGGTGTTGTACCTATGCTGAAATACTTGTGAAGCACTGGAGGGTCATTACACTGCATAGATTTAAGAAGATAATTAAACTGATGCAAAAGTGATTTTTGCACTTTGCTCATTCTCAAGCTGAAGGCACATCTTTATCTATAGATCTATCCTGGAAACATCATGGTTTATGTTTAACAGGAGCTTAATTTTGTCTGATTTCCAGTTAAAGTTCTCAAGCCCAGCGGATGAATGTCTGATTCTCTGCCACCTTGCACTATGGGTAGTCACTAAATTTTGCAGGGAACACCCCCTAGCGCTACCCAGTCTGACCCTGCCTTTCACCTTTGTGGCAGAATTTTTGTCAGAGTATGGGCACCACCTTTTTTTTTCATTCTGCAAGGCAATGGTGGTTCAGACCACAGGAGAGGAGGCACAGTTAGTTGCTGCTCTGTCCTCAGCACGGCGTATCTTTATGTTTCTCATCTTTTTCCTCTAAGCTGGGCGAAAGGTGGTTCAACTCTATATGAACTTCTATTCAATCATCACTAATTCTGATTTGAGGGATACAAGCTTTAGTCTCTCATACTTTTCTTTGGGGACACAAGCTTTTGAGGGACAGGCAGTAATAAATACTGTCCTTACAATCTGGAAGCTTCTGAGCATCGGTGCTGCCAGGCTGCCACATTCTCAGAGGTATCATCACACCCCGGTGGCTGATGATCCTGTCTTGAGTGATTAGCCTACTGTGGGTGGTTGGACACAGGCAATTTCTTTTATTATATAGCTGTTCAATATAGGAAAAAGTGGAGGCCAGAACTTACAAGGAATGAATGCACTTTTAACCCACCAGCTGACTCAGGATGAGGTAAATTTGTAGGTGGAACAGTGGTGTCTCTGAGCACAGCACCAGGACCCCTCACACAGGGTAACTCCAGCAGAGAGGAAGCTGCTCTCCTGTTGGCTCACAATTCCCTTTCTATACACGACTCAGCTCATCATTATGCCAGGTTTTTTTATCAGCCAAGAAGTTGTAGGAAGTAAAACCCTTTGAAAAACAAAAAAATACTCATCAATAGTTTATACATTGGTTGTGGAATAAATTATTTGTGAGCATCACTGCACTGCTCTGTTGGGAAGAGTTATAAACCCCTGGATTTGCTTACTAAGTCCTGGCCAAGGCTTCCTTGGTCGTTTCCATTCTCTCTGGCATTTCCTTTTCCCATTGCTTTATTCATAAGGACATGATTTTTATCACTCTCTGCTCAGCAATAATGTGGTTCCTATCCTTCCTGCAAGAAGGAATTTCTTATTCTTTTTATTACATATAATCATTCTTTCCTTAATTTATATCATGTCATGTATTATTCAGTGACATCTCTTGGCTCTGATTACAGGTTCTATATAATCTTACACACTTCAAAAATGATTGTTTAAATTACAATGAAATAATATCCAGCTCATTTATCTGCTGAATTTGTCTTTCGTTTGCAGTTATTGAGGCCAATGTTTTATACAAAAGAACTTTCTTGAGGAGCCTTACAGAGAGGTGGAGCTAATGTGTTGAGATTCTTTGAGAAAGAGAAGGAAACAGCTCTGGGAAGTACTGCCTGCCTCGGGGGAAAGATGTTGAGGTTTGGAGAGAAGTGGCACAGAATCTTTGATTCACTGGATACCTGAACCAGGATGCATTGAAGACAGTGGGAGCAATGTCAAATGATGGCAAATTGTGATCTCAGCAGGTTTTTAAATTCTTCCAAAGGTGGAAAACTGAATGAAGCATCCTTCTACTTACCGCCTACAGACAGACTCAGAGCTCATCCTAAGGGATATAGAAACTGCCTCAATTCCTCTGCTCTCCTCTGGTGGCCTGAGCCAGCAAGAGCTGAGTGTGGTTTGGTTTGGTTTGGTCTGAGATGTAAAGAAGACTTGTGCAGGATGTGAGACCAAGGGAGGGGACTTGCTTTTAGGAAATGGAGAAATGAGGAGAGGCTTGAAAAGCTGCTCTTCCTTGACCCTGATGAAATTAATTTTGACACCTTTTCTCGAGATCAGTGAAATCATCTGTATTGTAGTATTTCCCCATCAATCCAGATAGAAATTACTTCTATCAGTAGTTAAGCATTGTGGTAGTGTTATGAAAACCCTGTTGGAAATTGGGCTTCTGTGGATTCAGCAGTGGACATGCAGAGGACAGTATATCTGCTCCTTTTAACTCCTAGTTTCAGACAAAATTTCTGGTCTTTCTATTTACCCTTTTCCTATGTATTTAGAATATCTTTGGTCATCTCCAGGATCCCAGCTATCTGCTTTCTGTTGGAGAGAGACAGAATTTCCTGCTGTGCTGTTGAACAAACAATAAGCTGCTGTGCTGTCATGCCTGGGCTAAACCCTGAAATAAAGCTACTAGAAGTGCTCAAGCTTTTTTCTTTGTGGAGATCCACTGATCCAAGGGAAGAGACCTGTGAGGGATTTTTCAGGATGCTGTTAGGATTGAGTACAGTTTATGGGAGTTACTGGTCTAAGCTGGTTACCCCTTCAGCTCCCTGGCCTCATAAAATAATTAAAGATGTCCTTATGAACTCACCTCATTTCCCAGAAAGATCTATATTTTCTTCCTCCTTCAGTATCCTTCCTCTTCAGAAGAGGCTGCTGGATGCTCCCATAGCTAGAGCAGCTCCTCTGGCCCCCTCTATGTTTTTCAGGAGCTATTTCACAGGGAAATCACTCCTTCATGCCTGAGTCCTCCTCCCAAACAGCTCCAAGTTCAGATGCCTCGAAGTGAATGCAAATCCTGGCCAGGAGTTGATGTTGTCTAACTTCATCTTCTCAAGCTAGCAGTACATCTAGGTCCTGACCCACTGGAGAGTCCAAACTGATATCCATATTTTGTAATTTGGGCCTCTTTGTAATGAATACTGTAAAAGCATAATGGCACATACCAAGGAGCGGGCATGTCTCTTCCAGGGTTACTTCAATCTGCTACAAAGGTACAGCTGCTGTGTGATCTCTGGCCACAGGTCCAGATTTCAGCTGTAACTTTCTCACTTTTGAGGGAGAGGGAAGGTGCAGGGTGTCTGTGCCTAGTCTGAGTGCCTTAGATTATCCTTTCTGCCCCCATTTGGATTAAATGTGAGTTCAGCTCCAGTGGGCGACCCCTCCCCAGCTTGCATTCCCAGGATGGAAGAGAGACCACTTCTAACACTAAATCAATTCCTATTAGCAAAGCTGCCTGCTGGAAGCTTTAATTTGCACTCCCAGTACCAGGGAATATAACAAGTTTCTTACCCTCCTCACACAGACAGTTCCTACAGACTCTTTTTTTCAAATAAAAGCAAGGGAAGGTTTTTTTGTTGCTGTTTTTTGTTGAAGATTCCTGACTGAAAACCTGCAGTACCCACTCTTCTCTCTGGTTGGGATCCAGCACTGCAGAACCTCATTTTCACTATACTTCAGCTGAAAACTTTAGAGACTGCAGACAGGAGTTGGAGCAGTCTCTGGATGCTGATTCTTGTCAGGTTTATAGATGTATTCCTAAGCAAGTAGTTTCTGCTCTCTGCAGGATGTTGCTTCTATCTCTAAGGGCTAGGTTATGTAAAAATAATGGCACAAGCCTGCCTTAACCTGGCAAAAAAATGGAATAACAACTACTCAATGAAATGCTGCCTTTTCAATCAATCCTCCTTCCTAATTAGTGCTGCATGGTGGAGCTAATCTTTCAATAATAATAGAAGAAAAAAAAAGAGAAAGAACAATTTGGTTGGTGATTGATGGGAGAAAACCTGAATACATTATTAGAAGTACCAATCAGTTGTGTCTAGAGGGGGTTTAATAAAAAACATTTTTGATGGAAATCATAAGACAGGTTTTTCAATATGACTATAAACTTTGATGTCATCTGGTACAACTTGGGGAGAGAGGCTGCTTTCACCAGCTTTACTTCATGCACTGTCAAAAGTTACTGTGGGGCTCAGCAGGCCCTATTGGAAAAAAAAGCATTTTACTGAGGGTATCCAAGTGTGCAGAGGAGCAAAGTGGGCCAAGTCAGCCATGAGATGTGGTTTTATAACACTAAGAATGAACCCAAAGCTGAGTTGATACATCTTAGTACAAAGATTGATTGTAACTTATGATATCTCCTTGGCTGGGCACAGTTCTTTTCATTCATCAGTAGCTCGTTAGTTCCAATCCTCATTTTGAGGGCTGATACAAACTAGTCTGAAATTGCAGGCCCAAAAAGTTATACTAGCTTGCTGTAGGAAGCACTTCCTGGATTAAAATTCTCTTATTTTACTGCAATGTTATCTCTACCAAATAGCATGGGGGAATATGGTCTTTTGCTACTGACCTGCATTTGAGGAAACAGAGCTAATAAAACTCATGCACTTATATCTGACAGTGGATATCAGCCTCGGTATGGAAATAGATATTATGCCAGAAGAATAAGTTTCTTTCATCTAGGAGAAAAAAGCAAGAAAGTTCAGAAAGCCTTTTCTAAGATGGTTAGATTGCTTCACTCTTATAATGTCTTAGGAAACATAACATTATTAAGAATACCCTAAAAATGTATGAGCTTATACTCTCTAGTAGCTCCTTCTATCTTAACCTCACTTATTAGGAGGCATTATAGGTTTCCTGAAAAACACCCAAACAAGCCTCTGAAGCCTCTTACCTGGCTTTCACTGCAGTGATGTGGCATGGCCTGGCCAGAGAGTGGTGGCAGCATGGATACTGGAGTGAGGATCAAAAGGAAATGGATCTGAACTATGCATTAAAGATAGAAGCTTTCCTGTGCCCTTTCTCAGGCATAAAGAGCTGGTGGGTGTTGTTTGCAAGCTCTCATCTTGCACTACTGTCCTTGAGTTTGGGGGTGGTGACTCCATTCAGCTTTAACTATTTCAACACAAGTGTAAACGCTCCTGTAGTTGTGATAGGTAACCTCCCATCACAGCCGGCGTTCCTCTGTGAGCTGGGGCAGAAGCTAACTGATTGCAACCAGGCTTTAAAAAAAAATGTAATTAGATGTAAGTCACCATTTCAGAGCACTGTTGCTGACAGCTAGGGGATTAATTCTGCTCTTACTTGTTAAGCATATGCTCCAGATTTTTGATATAATTTAAGTTGAAGAGAATATTACATGACAGGCATCTCTTTAAACTTTTACAACTTCTTGGATTTCCTTCCAGTGTTAATTGTAATCCCAAGTGATGAGCCTACCCATTTAACACAAAGTCAGTAAATTGTTCTGCCTCTGGTGAAATGATTGCTGGGTGTGGGGAGTCATTCTGCTGCTCCTCTCCATGTGTGCAGCCAAGGCTGGGTGGGGGACTCAATCCTGCAGTGACTGGCGTGAACTCACTGGTCACAGCGAAAACAAAACCATCTTGTAAACTTCTTGGTATTCGCCTGTGCTCCGTTCTGCTGTTCCCCTTCCTCACTTGCTGTGGAAGAAGCTTTGGAACTTCCTCGTCCCTTGGGCCTCTGGCAGCTGTCACCCTAATAGGCGTTAGGGCTTGTACTTATGAGCTGTAAGACAGAAAGCATCTCTTAACAATGCAGCTTGCTGCTGCAACACCACCAGTACTGAAGTGCTTGGGTCTGGGTTTTCAGAGGGCTGGGCAAACCTTGGCTGGGCAAACCTTAAGGAGCCATTAAACTCATGTAAGCAGCTACCTGCCAGCAAAGTGTACTCTGTAGTGCTCATGGGACCAGGACAAGCTAGGTTAGAGGAAGATGACAACATGGATATTTCTCTGGGTGAATTTAGAGCTGGAGCTTCTGTTTCTCTTGAAAACACAACATGGTTGTTGGTTACCTTGCTTGGGGAGGCTAGGGGTTCACATATAGCACCCAAACCATGGCCTGCAGTAGCCACCAGAGGCTGGGAGATGCCAGTGGCAGCAGAGCAAGCATGGGTGAGCATCTAGCCCTCTGCAGGTTGAGTGGTCTCATGTGAGCAGCTGTGTGACTATTTCCCCACATTTGTATAGCCAAAAATGATAGTCATGCTACTAGCTGAGAGAGGGGTAGTAAGGAACTTGAAGCAGGCAGCTGCATTATGAAAATCACACAGAAATCACAGAATCACAGAAAGACTAGGTTGGAAGAGACCTCGAAGATCATCGAGTCCAACCGATGCCCCAACACCTCAGTTAGTCCACGGCACTGAGTGCCACATCCAATCTTTCTTTAAACACATCCAGGGACTGTGACCTGACCACCTCCCCGGGCAGGTCATTCCAGTACTTTATTACCCTTTCTGTGAAAAACTTTTTTCTAACATCCAACCTAAATTTCCCTTGGAGCAGTTTAAGAAAGAAGCCTTGGCTTTTTATGTCAGCAGCATGCTCAGCTAGTTAATGCTGGTGTAGCTGCATTTGAGCTATATAACCCACCTCCATATTTTATTGTTAATTTTATAACAATTGTATTGCCATTCTGTACCATGGATGGGGTTTTTAACTATTTCATTAGCTCAGTGGGAATGGTACACAGAAACAGTTTAATTCTGTAGGATTATAATGAGTCACAACACTCAAAGGAGCAAATTCCAGGATACTAGAATAAATTTGGACACTGTCAGCCTCCTCGCAGCACAGGCTTCAGCTAAGATCACTCTGACTAAAATATGCAGCTAAGGCACAGCTGAACGTGACTCATAGGAAATAGTATGGTGACCTGAATACACATGCTGAGTACATGCTGTGGGTGGGAAGCTTAAATGCTTTGTAAAACCATTTCTTTTAGTCCTATTTTTTACACCAATGGCAAAAACCGAGCTTTAATAATCTGAGTTTCCCCTCTGCCCTGCAAAAGCAATAAATATGCTGTCCCCCCACCACTCGCAATACCATGGGTTTCTCTGTTACAGATTTATGTAAAAAAAGCTTCTGCCAAATCTGGTGCTGACGAGTAGTGGGAAGGATTTGCAGCTGGGAGATGTTGGAGGTGGTGTGAGGTAAGGGAGGGGGTTTGGGTGAAGTGGTGGGCTGCCAGGGTGAATCTGCAAGGACTGCTACAGCTGGGTAGGTCCCTGCACAGGCAGGGACCTGCACAGACACACGTGCTGCACTGGCTGAATGCTTTGTTTCAAATTATTTTTGTGTGCATTGTCTAAGGTAGATACAGACTACTCAATGAAGTCACTTACCAGTGCAAAAATACAAATGCTGATAGGATTATTATGCCTGTTAGTTTACAATGGAAAAAGTTCACAATTCCTAATCCCTGCTTTGAGTTAGAAAAGAGGCATACAGTGATGAAACTTCTTTTATTGATCCTCTCAGGTCTTAAGCAGCATGAGCATTAGGCAGGCAGTGTGTTTGCAGCCTCATGTAGCAATTCCCACTGACTACATTTGGGCACACATTCCACTACAGGCAACATTTGCCTTCATAAAGGGAATTCAGGGAAAAAGAGAAGCTTATGCTTCCTTGACATTAATGAGAGGGATCTGGCATTAACTGGAAGAAATTGACAACATTAGGGCAATGATAAAGGGCTGGCCTTGTTGCCAGAAAGACAGATGAGAGGGAGAGACATTTTTTTTTCCATCCAAGAGTTATTCCAGAGGCAAGGAAGTACATTCTTTCTAAATCCATAGGGATATATAATGGATCTACTTAAAATTTCATATTACTGCACCAAAACTTTCATTCTCTGAAACAGTGAATTCATATTTTTTCCCACTGTGGAAAAATATAGATCAGGATTGTACTGGTCTATTGGAACCCATGGTCTGCAGCTGAGCTCTTGCTAAAGAAAGTGAGTCCATGAACACGTTACCATGATATAGTAAGTGACTGTGCCAGCTGAAATGTGCTCACTGGGAGAGGACATGGTACCAATGGATGAAACATTTTATTTTCTCAGTTTCTTTTTCTTTTGTGCTAAATACTTACAGAGGATAACAGTTTATGAAATGTAATTCACTGGTGTAGACCCACATCAGTGGCATTTCTGCTGTGCTTAGGCATTTGATTATATTTCATCGACTGAACAATCCTAAATGTACATAGGACTGAAGGTAATTGGGTGCCTCAAGACAAGGGCAGGACTATGCAGCTGGGACTTCATCACTGTTTAAGTATGGAGTGAGTACATAGCAACAGGTCTGCCTGAATTGCTTGAATGGATACTTCAATTTAGAAAATACTTATATCTATGGAATCTATCTGTGTAGCTCATCTAAAGACATCGTGTTCATAACTGTTTCTTGCAAATAGGAGTGAGGCACTTATACAGCTTTGGAATATAATATGCTTTGCTCTTAGCTCAGTTTTGAACTTTTGAATCACCAAAAGTATATGACTGATTTTAGAACAAAGACACCAAATGAAAACAGCAAGTCACTGGGATGACATTGTATTTACCCCAGCATTCCGGAGGAATGTGGGGATAAAACAGCTCAGCTGCTAGCTGAGTTGCAGAACTCCTTAGTTTCTGCCATTTTTTAGGAATTAAATAGGTTGCTGATTTTTAAGGGGACTAGGGAAAATCTGATATCAAACATCTGTACTGAGCAGATCTGTTGAATCAGTAAAGAATATAATCCATGAAAGTAAGAAAGAATATCATGTTTGGAGGATGTCACTCCACATCTTTTGTCGTGGAAGGGTGTGTCTCCTATCGGAATTCTTTGCATGTAGCTGCAGCAGACCTGGTTACACTACCCACACAGATTTCCAAGTTGTTTGATAGAATAGAATAGAATAGAATAGAATAGAATAGAATAGAATAGAATAGTTGGAGGGGACTTACAAGGAAGATCTTGCCCAACAGCCTGACCCCTTCAGGGTGACCACAAGTTGAAGTACGTTGTTAAGGGCATTGTCCAAATGCCTCTTTAAACACTGATGACTTGGGGCACCCACTCACCTCTCCAGGAAGCCTGATGCACCTTTTGACCACCCTCTCAGTAAAGAAATGCTTCCTCATGTCTCTAAAACAAGTCTAAACCTCCCCTGACAATACATATTTGAACCACTCCCACACATGCTGCCACTGGATACCAGGGGGAAGTGATCGGCACTTCTCTTTGTTGAGTTCCCGCAAGATTCCTTTACAAGCTTAGGCATCCAAGGACAAGAAGAAAGGCAAAAAAGTAAATCGTTGTTTAAAAGATAGGTAACAGAAGGTTAAAGTAGTAAGTTTTCCCAGGGAAGAGAGATCCAGAATGCTTTGTGCCAAGACCTGTGGAATTCAAAATATGAATTTATAAATTAATTTATGTATAATGATCTGTAAAAGTGGGTGAATATAGACTGTTGACAAACTTGTACTGATGATGCTAAATTCTTCAGAGTAGTAAAGATGAAAGCTGATTATGCAGAACTGCAGAAAAATATTGCATGGCTAGGGATTGGGCAGTAAAATAGGAAAAAAAGTAAATTTAATCTAAAATGGGACATACTGGAAATCAACAATCCTGGCTTCATACATAAGAACAATGGACTAAGCTAGCCATTAGCACTCACCAATCTACGGAGGTTGCTGAGTACAAGGAACTCACTTCAGGCTCTGAAAGTCCCTGAGATGTAGATTGGCAGAGGCTGGAGGAGGATTCAGGGTAAGTAGTTTGTTCACCTCTCTGTTAGACTCCACTTTAGGTGTCTGGTTCTGGCTGCTATTGAAGACAGAATTTTAGCATCTGACTATCAGTCAGAGACAGGATTGCTGTTATTTCTATTTTCTTATGCTTTCAAAAATATTCCTCTTTATTGTGTTTAGTGTCTGAGCCACTGAGAAATACTTCTCACTTTGGAGAGAATCCAGAGGAAACAGAAAAAATTATATTCAAATGTATTGGCTAAATCCGAAACATTTAATGTGTTTCTTTGTGTGTGTCTAGAGAACATAAGAAATGAGATATATTGAACCCATGATACTTAGAAAAGTACCACTGTTCTGAAAAAGTTCATGCATCCTTAGGTCAAGATACATTAAACTGAATTAGGGGTTTATTATACTCCAGTCGTGGCAATGAAAAGATTTATTTATAATTTAAATCATCCATCATAATGCTTGCTTATATTTTTCTCTTTTTAGAGTATAGTCATATAAGAACATATATTCAATCTTAGTGGTTTTGGGGGAAAAGATATTTTAAGGGAAAATACCATTCTGAAGCTCAGATTCAATAAAAGAAAAGGGGTTTTGTTTGCTATTTTTTCTGATTTTGATGTTATAAAACACAGTTAAAATAGAAAAAAGGAAATTTTAAAACCTGCATACTGCCGAACACTCAGGAATTTCTGGATATGCAAATGAGGATACCCATATGCAAATGAGGATACCCATAT
>WEKY01020412.1:33920-44500 GCA_013390045.1 Picathartes gymnocephalus | reverse complement strand
GTCCTTCAAACCAGGACACAGCTGCAGAACAAAGGGCACAGGAATCACCTTTTCCTCCTCCTGCCCTCCTGCCCTGGAGGAATCCGAGCTGCCTGGATCCCTGCCAGGGCTCTTCTGACCCTCAGGGACACACAGGCATCCCATAACGTGCCCTGTGAGCAGCTGGCAATTCTCCAGGGAGCCAAATCCTCTGCTGTGACAGTGCCAAGGAGCATCTCCAGCCCTTCTAGGAGGATTTTGTCCCCTGGAGTTTGCTTTGCTGGCGCCTCAGGGCAGCCAGCTCCCCTTGCAGGCCCCTGGGCTCTTTGGTGGCTTCCACACCTACCTGACAATAAGGCAGAACAAAAAAGAAAGCATAAACAACTTATAATTACTGACTGTCATATTTCAAAATTGTTACTTGCTTCTGTGTAGCTAAATTTTACACAGAGAATCATCTTTACAGACTCAAGGATTTTAAATTTTGGCGGTTGTATCAACTGGCAATTCTGTGGTTGTATTGGACAGGCATATGGTATCTAAACCTGATGCATGAGTTAAGGTTCCTTAAACATTGGTCTTTGGTTGTTGAATTGGGAAGTTTGCACTGCTGAAGGCAAACAAAACAAGAAGGTATAAAAATGACCTGATTTAATTCCATAGCTATAAAGCACTAGGTGATTTTGTTTGCATTCAACTTTACAAACCCAAATTTCTTTTGATTCTTTTGAAATTCCCCTTTTTTTACACTCTCTGATACAAAACTCGAAGTTCACAGTTCCGGAATGGGAGGCGAAGGACGTTTGTCATCAGCTGCACTCTCTGCGTGGTTCGCATCTGCGTGTGAAGCAGGGGCAGTGCCCCTCAGCCCTGGCTCCACGAGCCAGGGAAGCGTTTGGAGGTTCTCCCATGGGATTGAGCTACTTGTCAATCCCATGGGATTGTCTCACTCTGAGCATTCTGAGCTTCCCCTGTGAGCTCCCCTGGGGCAGCACCATCTGCTCAAATCCAGCGTTTTGGGGTTCTTTGTCCTAAATCCCGGCCCTGCCACATCCAGGACCTTCAGGGGCTGGAGGCCAGGCTGGGTCAGAAATATTCCCTGGACATCCAGGGTGGAATCCCTGACTGCCCAAGGAGCACCAAGGCCTCCCAGGAATGACCTGGAGAGGGGAATCTCCCCCAGGCTCACAGGAAGAATTCCTGCTTTCCCTTCAGTCTCTCTCTGGTCCATAGAGAAAAGCAATTCCCAAAGCAGCCCTGGGAGCAGAGCCTGCAGGGAGGGGGGGACACAGCCCAGGAAGGGAGGGGAGGAGGAGGAGGAGGAGGAGGAGGAGGAAGAGGAGGGAAGGAATTGCTCTGGATGGCCTTTACTGCCAACACTGACAACTAAAGGGCCTGCAAAGATCAGAGCCAGAAACACAAACAAATGAATAATAAATGGAGATTGTCTGATGTGGGGGGAACACATCCACTGCCCACGGACATGGGGAGGAGGGGACACGGGGCCAGAGTCCTGCAGAAATGGCTTTTCCCTGTAAAAGCAGCATGGGAGGCTGCAGCTGCTGCTTCCTGCATCCACAACCCCAAAGAAAACGTCTCCTGCAATAAAAATCAACCCTGGCTGTCCTGGAAAGTGGAGCAGGAGCATTTCCCACATGAGGATGGGGAGAAGAGGGCACGGAAATTCCTGCAAAAACTCATTCCTCACATGAAGTGGATTTGCTTTGTCTGGGCATAGATCCATTTTGGATTTCCATTCTCCAGCTCTTCTGACAAATGAATTTGAACATCACAAAAAGTGTTGCCACTGCCTTCCCCAGCAGGCAGGGTGTCCATGGCTCATCCTGGAGCGTTTCCTGCCTGGAATTAGGGGTGGGATTGGTCAGAGGAGAAGCCAATTTGTTCAGCCTGAGATCCTTAATTTCTCCAGAATCCCAGAATGGGTTGGAAGTACCATAGGGATGATCCAGTGCCAGCCCTGCCATGGCAGGGACCCCTCCCACTGTCCCAGGCTGCTCCCAGCCCCAGTGTCCAGCCTGGCCTTGGGCACTGCCAGGGATCCAGGGGCAGCCACAGCTTCTCTGGGCACCCTGTGCCAGGGCCTGCCCACCCTCACAGCCAGGAATTCCTTCCCAGGATCCCATCCAGTCCTTCCCTCTTTCAGCTCAAGGCATTCCCTCTTGTTCTTTGTCCCTCTTTTTTTTTTTTTTTTTTCCCCTGCCATTTTAAAGCCCTGCAAAAACATGGGAATCTCCAGGGAAATTCCCACTCAGGACAGATAAACCTTCAAGGACAGGAGCTGGACACAGCCCTGGAATAGAGGTGGGGAATAAACTCAGTGCTGGAATAAAATCAGGGAGGTGTTGGCTCCTGGTGGCTGGGGTGCAGCCGGAGCAAGGGCTGACTCCAGCAGGGAAGGGATCAGCCTCCGTTTCCTGCTGGAAGCTCAGGATGAGCTGCTGGTCTTCCCCTGCTCCTCTCATGGCTGAAGTTGGACTTTTTAAGCTCAAATTGAGAAAAAGAGGGAAAAGGACTATTTCCTTAGGGATTTCTGTCTATTACCCTTCACCATTCCCTGAGGGCTGAAAGGAGAAGGCACCGCTTCATCAGCAGAGCCCAACTCTTCCCTGGGCTCCCTTCATCCCTTCCCTTGGCCCCGGGAGTGAAGGGAGAGCAGCAGGGGGGAGCTTCCTTCTCCAGGGATTCCCCCAGGTGCACACTCAGCTCTTCCTCCCCTCCCTCATCTCTAATCCGTAATTTATCCACCACTAAACGCGGAGTGGTTACGAGAAGGGTTTAGCTCAGGGCCTCGGCAGGAAATGGAATTTCTGGAGGCCACTGAGGGGCAGCTGAGCTCCCCCCGTGCTCCAGGGCCTGACCCCGTTCCATCTGGGAAGGGGGGCTGAGAAATCCCATCGAGGGAGGCTGCTCCTCCTGGGACAAGTTGTTTGTCCCAGCATCCGGTGGGAGTTGCACCAGCAGCTCCTCTGGGGAGAGCTGAGCTCCTGGAAACAATGGAATGGCCTCAAAGGGGCAGGAATGGGAATTCTCAGGGCGTATTTGAACACAAACCCTGCCCTGAGACAGAGAAGCTTTGGATCACTTAGGTGGGAGAAGACCTGGAAGTTCAAGTCCCCGTGGAACCCTTCAGACAGCAGGGACCTCTCCACAGCCAGGGAAACGCCTGGAAAACGCTGCTGGATCCCATGGGGGCCATCCCAAATGCGGGATCCCATTGCTGCTGCCACGGGAGGGAAACGTGGAATGACACTCTGGGATGTCTCCATCCCGAGGGACAGGATTCCTTGCTGGTTACTCCTGCCCAGGGGTGACCTTGGGGAATGCTGCGTTGGCCTCAGCAGGACAGAACCCCTGGACTCTGAATTCCCAGGGATCAGGGATACGCTGAGTGTCCCCACATGGAACAGTGGCAGAGGGAAAGGGAGGGGGCTGCAGTAGAGGGAGAAGGGTCCTTGGAAAGCAGACACGGGGTTGGTTTTGAAGAGCATCTCCAGGGAAAGCTGGAGCTGATCCATAGCTGGGAGTGTGGGAGGAGCAGGCAATGGAAGGATTGTTTAATGAGGAGGTGAGAAATGCTCAGTTAGGGATTTCCCCCCACCCCCAAACACCTGCAAACAATCCAGGTGTGGTGGAGCCAAACTCCAGAACCCAGCATGGGCCAGGCACTACAGAGCTGCACTCCAGGGATGGACTCCAGGAGCCTTCTGGGGCCTTTCCAGCTCAGCCTTATCTGGGATTCTGGGATTATCCTACTGAGAACAGCGGAAATCAGCTCACTCTTCCCTGGGCAGCGGCCAAACATGACAGAACCACCTCAGGTGGGAATAAATATGAGCAAACCTCTGATTCCTTTCCATTTCTGAGCCTCGAAGGAGCTCTGAGGTCACCTCTGCACAATGCTGAGGCTCAGGAGCTCAGGAGAGAAGGAAGGGGAAGAGCAGGACGTGCTCTCCCGCCCTGGGTCCAGCAGGTAGGGACGGATGGAGCTGACGAAATCCCAGAGATGGAACAACAGAGGTTTTTGGGGATGCCTCCATTGCTGCTCCTCTGCTCCTTGCAGCTCCCTGGGCTGGTCCTGCTTTGGGTCCTGGAGATGCCCAAAGCTGACTCAGCTTTCCTGCAATTCCTGCAGGACCTGCTCCCCTCCCTGCGCAATTCCTGCAGTACTGGGAGCCCCACGGGCTGGGGGATGGGAGAGCTCCGGGGAGAGGCTGAAACCCCAGCCCTGGACATGTCTGTGTGGGGCCTCAGCAGCCTGAGGGGTCCCAGGGGTGTCCCAGGGGTGTCCAGAGATTTCCCAGGGGTGTCCCAGAGGTGTCCCAGGGCTATCCAGAGGTATCCTGAGGAGAGGGGTCCTGCTCTTACTCTGATGATGCCTTGGATTTTAACTTTCATATTGCTCCAATCCTGTAGCACTCAGTGTGTAACTCTGAGCTGTCCTGTAACCTGTGAGCTGCTGCTCTCTCAGACTGTGACAGACACAACAAACCTCCCCAGGCTGGCTCTGCAGGGACAATTCGGGCTGTGCTGGGTCCAGAATGTGTAACCCAACATCTTGAGAAAGGGAGGGGCAAACCGGGGAGAATTCCATCAGTAGCTGAAGTTTTAATTGGCGAATTTATGCTGATATGCAAATAGACCAGAACCTGTAACTGGGGTAAGAACTCGTGACTTGGGGTCCATCCTGGGGGTCCATCTCAGGGTGCAGTGCAGCCTGTGGCTCCCCAGGGGGTGCCTTTGAAGGCCTTCAAATAAATATCCACCTTTATTCCCTCGCTCCTGTCTAGTCTCTGTTTCCAGGTAGCCCATTCAGGCATCACTGACCCCTCCTCTGCAGCTCCGTGTTATGGGATCCCCTCCCAGTCCCCGCTCCAGCACCTTTGGGATTCTCCCTGCCCAGCCCCAGCTCTCACAGCGTGGGCTGCACGCAGCAATTCCAGCCCCGGGCTGGCCCTTCCATCCCGGCTGTTTTCCCTGGAGAGCCGGGAGCAGGGAGGGCACGGCTCTTTGGGGAGGGAACAGGAGGATTTCAAAGCTCTCCGAGCTCTGGGGGAAATGATGGAACAGGAAATCCCAGCTCCTGCAGGCCCCACTGAGACTGCGGGAACCGGGAATGTGGGACAGGCATTGCACCAAGGGATGGGCCTGGGCTGCTGGGAAAGGATTGGACAGGCCAGTCCTGAAAAATCCAGCCCCTGCAGACAGTGGGGACAGGGAGGGATACGGGATGGATGGGGGATGGATGGGGGATGGATGCGGGATGGATGCGGGATGGATGCGGGATGGATGTGGGATGGATGCGGGATGGATGAGTGATGGATGCGGGATGGATGCGGGATGGATGTGGGATGGATGGGGGATGGATGAGGGATGGATGGGGGATGGATGGGGGATGGATGGGGGATGGATGGGGGATGGAGATCAGGGAAAGGTTCTGCCCCAGAGGGTGCTGGGCACTGCCCAGGCTCCCCAGGGAATGGTCCCGGCACTGCCGGAGCTCCAGGAGCCTTTGGACAGCACTGCCAGGGGTGCACAGGGTGGGATTGTCGGGGGGTCTGGGCAGGGCCAGGGGTTGGGATCGATGATCCCTGTGGGTCCCTTCCAGCTCAGGATATTCCAGGATTCTCTGAACCAGGGGATGGTGACTTCCAGATGAGGCTCACCCTGATCAGCTCCATTGTGTAAGGCCCCCCGGATTCCCACCCGGAGCAGCTTTCCCACTGCCTGGCAGGGTTTATCCAGGCAGGTTCTGTATCCCACCCTTTGGACAGTCACAGCCCAGGCAGGACTCTGGAAATAATTGATTTTTGTGCCTCACTGACAATTTCAAACAAGCAAGCAAACAAGAAATTGTTTCAGCTCAACTTGAAATTCAGATATTTGGAATTTCTTTTTTTCTCAATCACAAAGGGCAAAAAAACCCCACTTTGGGTTAAGGGGAACATTTTATTTGCCCTGGTATGAAATATCCCATTTTAATACCAAGTGTTTTCTATAATCACAGTGTAACTACAGCTTGAGGAGCTTTCTACCGAAAGAGTGATGTATTTGTTGCATTTTCTCCCTGATGGTTTTTTTTTGTGTGTGTGCAAGGCTGGAATTCATGCAGGGACAATTTGCTGCTGTTAATTTTTTTTATTATTATTATTTTTTTTTTTTGAAAGNTTTTTTTTGTTTTTTTTTTTTTGAGACCAAAAGAATTGAGCCAATGAAGTTTGGTAAAACATTTCACTCAGATGAAGCTCTGCAAGTTTTCTCTGCTGTTCCCAAACCCCCTGGGCTGTGGTGCAGAGCCTGCCCTACCTGTGAGCAGAGCAGGGGGCCCCTGTCCCGGGCAGGGCACAGGCCAGGAGTTATTTGTGGATAAAGCAGGACAAAGTCATGGGAAACCTTTTCCTGCTGCAGGAAAGGCCTGAGAGAGCAATACTGGGATTTTGTGCAGCTTCAGCATCACCAAAGGACTCCTGAAGGAGCTGGATGGGGAGATTGACCCCAAGAGTGCTGTAAAAGTGAGCGTAATTCCCAGATCCTCCTGGTGTCTGTGACCTCTGGAACTCAGGTTTTGGGGGAGAAGGGGTTTTGTAGACATCGTCCGGACCTTCCCACTCATTCCCTAAATTTTTGGGCTTTGTTTTGTAGACCTTGTGCTGGTTTTCTGCTCACCCCCTACATTTCTGTTGCTGTTGAAGGCTTTCCCTGGTGGATTCCGTCCCAAACCCCAGAGCCCTGACCGGCCGCGTGCTCCTAAGGAGCAACATTCCCGCATTCCCTGGGCTGCCACACCGGCCCCGCTTCCCCTGCACTCCGTGTGACCCTTCCCGCAGGGACGAGCAGCAGGGACCAGAAGGAGCAGCAGATTCAGAGGGGAAGGAGCAGCAGAATCCTCCTCCTGGTGGCATTCCAGGGGAGCCCGGGATGGGAGATCCCAGCAAAGCTTTGCAGAGCTCTCACCCAACGCTCCCGAGCAGCGACGTCACCCCCACAAACCCCTTTGGTGTCCGGGCGGCAGCAGCCCCGCTGATTGCCCTCGTTAATGAGTCTCTCCCGCAGCCCTAATTGCACGAGAAGCAGAGAGTTCATTTGTACCTCCTGAGCTGCTTCCAAGCGAGGCGGGCGCTGAGCGGCCCGGGCGGGGCTCGTTCGCATGCGGTAATCACCGGGGCTTCCCGCACCGGCGGCTCCTTCCCTTCCCCAGCCGAGCCTTTGGTTCTGCTCCAGAGGCTCCCGATCCTGCACATCCCCCCGGGGCTCGGCTGAGACGGGGAAAAGGCTCAGAGCTGCTCGGGACTCCCTGGAGCCGGAGCACGGCTCCAATCCCGGGAATTACTCGCTGTCTGGAGGGCTGAGACCCTGCCCGGTCCGTGTGGCTGCCCCTGGAGCCCCGGCAGTGCCCAAGGCCACGTTGGAGCAGCCTGGGACAGTGAGAGGGGTCCCTGCCCGTGGCAGGGCTGGCACTGGGGAGGCTGTACAGAATCACAGAATCACGGAATCACAGAATCACTGGGTTGGAAGAGACCTCTGAGATCATCGAGTCCAACCCATGCCCCAACACCTCAATCAGACCCTGGCACATCCAATCTTTCTTTTAACACATCCAGGGATGGTGACCCCACCACCTCCCCGGGCAGATCATTCCAGTACTTTATTATCCTTTTCCATGAAAAACTTTTTCCTAATATCCAGCCTAAATTTCCCTTGGCGCAGCTCGGGACTGTGTCCTCTGGTTCTGTCAGCTGCTGCCTGGAGAAAGAGACCAACCCCAGCTGAGCACAGGCACCTTCCAGGGAGTTCAGAGAGTGACGAGGGCACCTCTGAGTCTCCTTTTCTCCAGGCTGAACACCTCCAGCTCCCTCAGCTGTTCCTCACAGGGTTTGTGCTCCCAGCCCCTCACCAGCCTTGCTGCCCCTTTTAGGTCCCTTCCCACCCAAACCATTCCATGATTCCCGGATTTTATGGTTTACGTTGCTGCTGGTGTCCTTTTTGGAGGCTGGAAAAGCCCGTCCGAAGGCACTGCAGGATCCCAAGGGCCCTGGGCCTGTCCTGAACTTCCTGGAGAGGGGCTGTGAACTGGGAGCTGCAGTGACAGGGCAAGGGGGAACGGGATCCCACTGACAGAGGGGAAATTTTCGTTGGATATGTGGAAAAATCCTTCCCTGTGAGGGTGGGGAGGGGGTGGAATAGAATTCCCAGGGGAGCTGTGGCTGCCCCTGGATCCCTGGCAGTGCCCAAAGCCAGGCTGGATGGGGCTGGGAGCCCCCTGGGACAGTGGGAGGGGTCCCAGGGGTGGCTCTGGAGGGGCTTTAAGGTCCCTTCCCACCCCAACCGTTCCATGATCCTTTAACAGACACGTTTGGATGCACAGCCCCCATTCCAGGTGCTCAGAGAACCCTTAATTAGATTTTCCAGCCCAGCCTAATGAAGTTCAGTCTGCCCTGACTGAGCAGAACCAGTGACGAGGAAAAGGGAGAAGCTGCTCAGGAGCTCCAAGGTGAGCAAACACCTCAGGGATTCATCCCTGCCCAAACATTGGGAAAAGTTCCTTTTTCCCCTCAGGGATTGTGTTTCCCTTTGGGTTTGGATCGGGCGATCCTCCTGCCTCTTTCCCACGGGGCTGGGAGAGAGAGGCTGTTCTGCAGTTGTTCTGCTCAGCCCTTGTCGGGGTTTTGGCACCAGGGATCCAAACCCAGCCCTGCAAGGGCCGCTTGTGGCTTCTGCCTCTCCCTCTGTCCCAAAAGGGGATTCCGCCTCCTCCTCCTCCTCCTCCTCCTCCTGCTCCTCCTCCTCCTTCCAGGCACGGATTACAAAGGATCAAACCTCTCCTTTATCCTTCCCAGACAGAGCCTCGCACTGACATCCCAGGGGAGGCGTTTTTGGCTTTGTAAAACTCGAGACAAAGCCCCAACACCTTTGGATTTCAGCTGAAATTCTGTGTTTTGTTTGCTTTGCGGGAAGAACTCTCCGGATCAAATCCATCTCCATTCAGCAAGGTCTTTAGAACTTGGAAGAACAACAAATGCATCCTGCAGAGAGCATTCAAAGCCTCAAAGCCCCGAGCCATCACTCAGCTCCCCGGGACAGTCTGGCCTGATCCCAGCTTTTCCAGCATGCTGGGGAAACCGAGTCCTGAAATCCCGGGGGAGGGATTGATATTCCAGAGAAAAAGCAGCAATCAGGGGGCACCAGTGGGATCCCACTGCTCACACCTCAGCCCTCACCACCTTCTGGAGGGAATTCTGCCCACCTGCAGCGTTCCAGGTTTGGCTACTCCAGCCCAAATCTAGGAAATGACGTTTTTGCAGCAGTTTTCGAGGGAAAGCCCTGGCTTTTCCTGGGTTTAGTGCCAGTTTTTCCCTTCCGAGCCTGAGCAGCCTTTGCTGCAGTTGAAGGGAAGCAGCTCCAGGTGAGAGAATAAAACGCGGAATTCTGCAGGAGAGACAGGGAATGTCTGAGGTGCTGCCCTTCACACATACAACAGCCTTGGGAACGGAATCTAGGAATGAGCACAAAATCTGAGGGAAAATCCAGACTTTTCTACATTCCAGAGCCTTGGATGATTCCTGGGAACCTGGGGGAGTGGAAAGTGTCCCTGCCCATGGCATGGGTGGCACTGGCTCCTCCTTAAGACCCATCCAACCCAAACCATTCCACAATTCCAGAGTTTTATGCTCAGGACAAATCCCAGCATTCCCAGCCCCTCTGGGAACAGTCTCCCAGAGCCCAAGGCAAGGAATTTAGGACAAATATTTAGGGACAAAATCTCTCTGTGTGTGGACAATGGTAACACATTTTCAGTAAGCACATCAAGCAGGAAAACACCCTCATCACCACCATAATTAAGATAATTTTGCAATCATCTGTCAGCTGTATCCAGAGGTCTGCCCACTATCCAATGGTTTATCCAGTGCTCTGTGCCCATTAAGCTGGGAAGAACTGGAGCTCTGTGATTTAAACTTGGTTGAGTCTCAGCTTTGCAGGTGCCCGGTGGCCCCAGAGCACTCGGGATCAGCACCTGGGCTTGTTCAGAGCTGCAACCACGGCTGAAATCCCATAAAAAGTTGCTGCGGGCTTGGAATCAGGAAAATTCCCATTCTGTGCCCGCTCCCAGCAAAGCTGCTGCAGGAGGAGGATCCTTTCTCAGCTCCAGCGGCAGCTGTGAACTCACACGGGTGGCTCCAGCACAATTAGGCTCAGTTTTAATAACCACAGGTATTTTTCCAGCAGCTGGAGCCCGGTCACGGACCAGGATCCTGCCGTAAATGTTAACGAGGAAGCACAGGGAAAAGGCAGGGAAGGTAAATCCTGTAATTAATCCCTGCTCCAATCAAGCCGTGACTCCAAGCTCAGGGATCAAACACTGCCTTGGAACGGCTCTGGGGGCTTGGGTCTCTTTCCCTCCCATTGGAATTCTGGAGTGCTCGGATCAGAGGAGACAGCCCAGGGTGATCCCTGTAACCCACGGATCATGGAGCAGCTGTTCCATGAGTTCAGCGAGCCTGGCCCTGGGGCAGCTCCAGCTGGGATCCTCCGGGATGGATCCCCTGGGGCAGCTCCAGCTGGGATCCTCCGGGCTGGCTAACCTT
>WEKY01020412.1:10120-33525 GCA_013390045.1 Picathartes gymnocephalus | reverse complement strand
GGATCCCCTGGGGCAGCTCCAGCTGGGATCCTCCAGGAGGGATCCCCTGGGGCGGCTCCAGCTGGGATCCCCCGGGATGGATCCCCTGGGGCAGCTCCAGCTGGGATCCCCCGGGATGGATCCCCAGGGACAGCCCCGGGTTCTCCCCCGCAGCTGGGTCCCTGCAGGAGGAGCCTTGCTCCCAGGTGGGGAACCCAAGCTGGAAAACGCCGGGGCAGACCCATGGCTATCCCAGGATCTCTGGGTGGATCAGTGAGAACAACCTGAGGCCAGACTGGCCAGCCTGGGGGCTCCCTGGGACCGTGGGAGGTGTCCTGGGTGGGCTTCAACCAACCCAAACCAGTCTGGGATTCTGAGAAGGGCCTGGGATCCAGGTCCATCTGTCCCTGGGACAGCCTGAATCAGCAAAGGACGTTTCTCCTCCAGTCCAGCTCTGGGAGATGTTAAACCCCAGCCCAGGCCCCGTCTGAAGGCTGGCTCTGGCAGGATGAAATGCTGGCATTGCCACCTCCCTTCCAGAAAACTCTTTCCTGAAAGAGAATTGGCTCCTAGGCAAAGCCATCCTTTCCTCCAGAAGGGGGAAATGGGAAGCTTTGGCAGTTTGGAGACTTCTTCCCAAAAAGCTTCGTTTCCAGCCATTCCAGAACTCAGCACGGTTTCTACAAAACAGGAATTCCTGTCAGGAAGCAGTAGGGAAAGGAGCTGTTAGATGTGGCGCAGGACAGCTCCCTGGGTTGGATAGGCTGGCGTGTCCCTGCAGCCCAGGAAATGGCATTTCCAAGGGAAGCCAACCCACTGTGCCGCCAAACAGCGAAATCCTGGGAATTGCAGTGGAGGTTTTGCTGCTTCTGGCCGGCTGAAAAGGCCTGCAGAGACCTCCCTGCTCTTCCCTGCTCAGCCACTCCCAGCTGGAGCTTTCCCTGCTCCACATTTCCTCCTCCTGCCTTGGCTCCACCTGTCCCCGGGCCTTCCCAGCAAACCCCTCCCTCCTCCTTGCCAGGCTCTGATTCCCAGCATCCCAACCAGGATTCCTCTGGCCAATGGTCCTTCCCAGGCTCTGGGTTCGCTCCTTCTCTGCTGGGATTGGTGTCACGGGGACAGGGACTGGAGGGGGACAGCCCTTCGCTGAAGCTCTGATTTCCTCCTCGCTGCTTTGGAGAACGTCAGAAAGGGCTTGGGATGCAGAGGGAGCTGGGTTTGTTTATTTATTTTTCCGTGTGAGGATTGATTTGGGGCTCAGTCCATGCCCAGCCTCAGGAACTGTTCCAGACACCCTGCAAGGTTCAGGATTTAAAGGGAGTAGGGTTAGATGGGCTACTGGGAAAGAATTCCTGGCTTTGAGGGTGGTGAGGAGCTGGGATGGAATTCCCAGAGCAGCTGTGGCTGCCCCTGGATCCCTGGCAGTGCCCAAGGCCAGGCCGGATGGGGCCTGGAGCAGCCTGGGACAGTGGGAGGTGTCCCTGCCATGGCAGGGATGGCACTGGATCTTTAAGGCCCCTTCCAACCCAAACCATTCCAGGATTCCCTGATTTTGTGGTTTATGTGGCTGCTGATGTCCTTGGCTGAGGCTGGAAAAGGCTCATCCAAACGCACTGCAGGATCCTGAGGGCCCTGGGACTGCCCTGACCCCCAAAGCCTGAGGAAAACTGTTGGAAACTCAGCCCTGAATTCCCTCCCACCTCCTCGAGCTCCTCATGCCTGGAATAAATCTCCAGGAATAACAGGCAGCCTGAAATGGCTGTAATTTCCAGCAGGGATTAGTGATGTTCCCTGCCTGACCTCGCTCCTCCTGAGGCTCCAGGAGTGTTCCCAGCCTGGTAATTCCCAAAGCCTCTTCCCACTGCTCTGGGCAGCCAGGGGAGAGGAAAAGGAATCAAATTCCTGCCAGAGAAAAGTGATTTCTTCATATTCCCTCACTCTTTACCCCTACGGCAGCTTCACCTTGCAAAATAAGAAATGGGAATGGAAACACCCTGAGTGCACTATTTGGATGCAGCCCTCCTCTTCTGCTAAAAACCTGGAGATCAAATCCTGAGGGAGGCAGGAAGGATCTGGGGATGGAGCTCAGGGGTCCCTGCGGGGTTTAAACAGCCAGAGCTGAAAGAGCTCCATCCAAAAAAAAAAAAAAAAAAGGGGGATGAAGACACTTCCCCAGCCCCCTGAAGCTGCAGCCATTGTGGAAAAAGGAACATTTGGAGGTTGGTGCTGTTGTTACCAAGGCTGGAATCCAAATCCATGCACAGGGGGCTGGACCGTGGCATTCCCAGCACAAATCCCAGCCCCAGAGCAGAATTCCTGCTTGGAGATCCCCTCTCCAAAGCACGTGCAGGATTTGAGGATATCGTTTAGCAAACCCAACTTACTCAGAGTCGAAGGTTGAGCATTTGGTAAATCAGCATTTCCTGATGGAGAAGGAATTGTCTGAATCCCCCGGCCAGGGCACCAATCTCTGGGACCACATTCCCGGCCTTGGGATTGGATGGGACCACATTCCTGGCCTTGGAATTGGATGGGACCACATTCCTGGCTTTGGAATTGGATGGGACCATATTTCTGGCCTTGGAATTGGATGGGACCACATTCCTGATCTTGGAATTGGGTGGGACTACATTCCTGATCTTGAAATTGGATGGGACCACATTCCTGGCTTTGGAATTGGCTCCTCAGCACCTCAAGCGAGGGAGTTGCTGCAGTTTCCTGGGAGGGAGGGAGGGAGGGATGGATTTCGGGAAGCAGAGCTCAGTGGCAGCAGTGCCCCCGGGCTGGGTGTCACTCCTTTCCAGGATCATTTCAGGATGATAAATTGATAAATCCCTGTTGGAATTTGGTCTCCCCGGACGCGGCCCCGGAGCACCAGGCTCTGTTTCTCTGCTGGGTCTGTTCCGGTGCCTCAAACACTCCCTGTGGGTTCCAGACCTGGCAGGTGGAGCCTCCCTGATCCTGCAAACAGCACTTCCAGGGGACATCCTGGAGGTTAATTCCAAGGATTTCACTGCCCTGGCTGGATGCCCTTGGAAGTTAAAGAGCAGGGAGTGCTTTGGTTTGGTTTGGTTTGGTTTAGTTTGGTTTAGTTTGATTTGATTTGGTTTGGTTTGGTTTGGTCTGCTTTGGTTGGGTTGGGTTTGGTTTGGTTTGGTTTGGTCTGGTTTGGTTTGGTTTGGTTCGGTTTGGTTCGGTTCGGTTCGGTTTGGTCTGCTTTGGTTGGGTTGGGTTTGGTTTGGTTTGGTTTGGTCTGGTTTGGTTTGGTTTGGTTTGGTTTGGTTCAGTTCGGTTCGGTTCGGTTTGGTTTGGTCTGGTTTGGTTTGGTTTTACACAGAGCTGAAGTCACCTTCCCCCATCCCTGCGTCCCTGCTCTTCCAACCACCTTTAAAATCTCCTGTCTTTCCAAAATAAACAGCTGGAGCTGTCACCGTGTCTGCTGCCATTTGGGAATACCGGAAAATAGAATTCCATGCCAAGATATTCCCACTTAAAGCACAGAGTCAGAAATTACTACAGCTCCAGGTTTTTTTGGGCTGCAAATCTGTCTCAGCTCGGAGCCGTTACCACTGGCACCCTGAGCAGAGCTGGGAAGGCCCTGAGGGATCCCAGTCTTCCGTGCACATTCCAAGATATTTCTGTAGGAGCAGATTGTGGGGTTGTTTATTTGGAGCTCTTTCTCCCTGCATATGTTTGACTATTTTGGGCTGAGGAGAAATTGCAGCCTCGAGACTTTGGCTGCTGCATCCTGGTTACCTGAACCGAGTGCGACTTCCAGAGCCTTGGAATTGTTCAGCAGGGAAAAGAGCTCCAGGATCATGGAGTTCCACCTTCCCCAGCGCTGCCAAGGCCAGCCCTGGCCGTGTCCCCGAGTGCCACATCCACAGGGCTTTAAATCCCCAGGGATGGGGACTCCACCCCTGCCCTGGGCAGCCTGACCGCCCCTTCCAGGAGGAAATGTTCCCAGTTTCCACCCTGCCCCTGCCCTGGCCCAGCCTGAGGCCGTTCCCTCTCCTCCCGTCCCTGTTCCCTGGGAGCAGAGCCCTTCTAGGAGCAGCAGGAAACAGGAATTGATCTGATTTAGTGGGAGAAGGGACAGCACCACATTTTTTAGGGGAACCAGGAGCGGGGAGGGACCTTCAGCATCCCCAGCTCAGATTTCTTCATTCAAGCATAGGAAAAACAGAGATTTATCCTGGGAAAGTCCCTCAGCCACAAACAACTCTGGGTGTTTGATAACAAACATAAAACCTTTAGAGGAAGACCAAATCCAGAGATATAAAACCCCACTGGAGAAAAGAGATAAGTTCAGAGAATCCTGGAATGGTTTGGGTTGGAAGGGACCTTAAAGCCCCCCCAGTGCCCCCCCTGCCATGGCAGGGACCCCTCCCACTGTCCCAGGCTGCTCCAGCCCCAGTGTCCAGCCTGGCCTTGGGCACTGCCAGGGATCCAGGGGCAGCCACAGCAAATCTGGGAATTCCATCCCAGCCTTTCCCCACCCTCACAGGGAACAATTCCCTCCCAGTATCCCATCCATCCCTGCCCTCTGGCAGTGGGAAGCCATTCCCTGTGTCCTGTCCCTCCATCCCTTGTCCCCAGTCCCTCTCCAGCTCTCCTGGAGCCCCTTTAGGCCCTGGAAGGGGCTCTGAGCTCTCCCTGGAGCTTCTCCTCTCCAGGTGAACATTCCCAGCTCTCCCAGCCTGGCTCCAGAGGGGCTCCAGCCCTGGAGCAGCTCCGTGGCTTCTCCTGGGCTCATCCCAGCAGCTCCAGGCCCTTCTGGACCGTGGGAAGTGTCACCCCAAGAACTTGCAGCGATGTCCCTCATGACAGTGACCCCATTCCTGGCTTCGTCCCCAACAAAACAAACTAAAATAAGGAATCAAAGCCCCGCCTGGCAGCTCAGGGTGCCCTGGGAATGGGATCTGTCCCCCTGGCTCTGGGGGGCTCTGGGACAGAGGTTCCTGCTCCAGGAACACCCAGGAATGGGGCAGGAATGTGGGATCAGCCCCTCACACTCCAGCTTGGAAGGGAAGGGATTTGCTGCTCAGGAAGGATTAATTTTATGAGTCATCCAAAGCTCAGTTGAGATGCAGGGAAAAGGACTGAGGAGAGAACATCGCAGGGAAGGAGATTAGAACTGAGGGAGTCTTTCCCAAACTCCCCCCAAGGTAGGGAGCACATCCTTAATTCTCATTTAATGGCCCCATTCCTTGTGTCAATGGCTCAGTTTGGGATTAACTGGAGGCCTTGCCCATCTGCACATGGAAAGGAGGCTGGAAAAGCTCCACAGGGAAGTTACGGGGACAGAAATAAACAATGGCTGCTTTCCTTGCACCTGCAGCAATTGCAGAAAACACAAATCCTGGCCTATTTCTGGGGAACTCGGCAGGTAACCAATCCCTCCCTCTGGCAAACCATCCAGCCAGGCTTCTGGAACAGGGAACAGTTCCTGCAGCGGGAGCGCTGCTTTCTCCAGAGCCTGGAAAGGCTCTGCCATCCCGGAGAACCCACCACGTGTCACAGGGGCTGGGACCCCAAGGAACGCTCCCCGTTCTGAACTCCAGTGCCCTGGGAAGTGTGGAATTCCCCGAGAGATGGAGCCGGGGCCTCGGGGCGGATCTCCAGAGCTGCTGGGTCGAAGCTTTGCCGGGGCAGCTCCTGGGGAGGTGTCGCTGCTCCCCTGAACAAACCACGCCAACTCCTGCTGTGATTCAATAAGGCTTCAGCCCAATCCATGAAAAGCAATCACCTTTTCTAACGTCCCTCCTGAACAAGTGGTTTTCGACTGGTTACAATTCTGACTCCATAACACCATAGGTTAAGCAGTGTAAATAATTAGTTTTGACCAGTAACACGTGCGTGAACACAGAGGCAGCGAATTAATCTCACGTTTTGGATTCTTTCTCCGTGCAGAAGCTGAAGTTTCTCGTGAGAACATTATATTGTTTTGATTCAGTGTGAGAATGTTTTAGCTTTCACAGACTGGCTGTTCCATGGCTAGGACTGAGAACTTTTCTTCCTGACGGTCTATTTAGCATCCACAGGGAGGATGTTCCCTCCCCATGGCCCGGGCTTGGCTCTCCCTGGGCCTGCCTGGACCAGGCAAAAAGGGGATCTGAGGCCCCAGGCAGGAGGAGAGGCATGAAGGGAGGGATTTCTCCATGGGAAATGAATTCCTCGCAGTGAATCTTTGGTTTTCCATGGATTTAGTCCTTCCTGACACTGTTCCCAACATGTCCTGGTTGAAGCTGTTCCCACAAAGCTGGAATTGGCCTTGGTGAGCAGCCCCAGCCTCATCCCAGGTGCTGAGATTCCCAAAGGGTGCCCGAGCACATCCTGACCCCATCCCGGGTGGATTTGTACAAAATTCCCAGTAATGCAAACCCAAACCCAACAGAAACACCCGGCTCTGCCATTTGCTCCCACCCTCATTCAGCTGAATCATTTATTCCTTGCAATCACTCCCGACAGCAGGAATCCTTGAATCCCAGCAATCCTCGAGCCTGCCGGTTCAGTTTGAAAATCCCAAGCAAGAATTAAACGACCATAAAACGTGTGTTCCCCTCCCCAGTTTCACTGGGGCGGATCCACTAAAACTCTTAAATGGGGCACAAAATTTTAAATAACCAATTCCAAAAAACATTTCCAATAACTATTTCCAATAACCATTCCCAATAACCATTCCTAATAAACCATTTCCAATAACCATTTCCAATAACCATTTCCAAAAAACATTTCCAATAACCATTCCTAATAACCATTCCTAATAACCATTCCCAATAACCATTTCCAATAATCATTCCCAATAACCATTCCTAATAGCCATTCCTAATAACCATTCCCAATAACCATTTCCAATAACCATTCCCAATAACCATTCCTAATAACCACTTCCAATAACCATTTCCAATAACCATTCCCAATAACCACTTCCAATTACCATTCCCAATAACCATTCCCAATAACCATTCCTAAAAACCATTTCCAATAACCAGTTCCAATAACCATTTCCAATAACCAATAACCATTCCCGATAACCATTCCCGATAACCATTCCTAATAACCATTCCCAATAACCATTCCTAATAACCATTTCCAATAACCATTAACAATTCCCAATAACCATTTTCAATAACCATTTCCAATAACCATTCCCAATAACCGTTCCTAATAACTACTTCCAGTAACCATTTCCAATAACTATTCCTAATAACCATTCCTAATAACCATTCCTCATAACCATTCCTCATAACCATTCCCGGTAACCATTCCCGATAACAATTCCCAATAACCATTCCTAATATCCATTCCCAATAACCATTCCTAATAACCATTTCCAATAAGCATTTCCAATAACCAATAACCATTCCCAATAACCATTTTCAATAACCATTTCCAATAACCATTCCCAATAACCAGTTCCAATAACTATTCCCAATAACCACTTCCAATAAGCGTTTCCTCTCCCCAGCGCGGGGCAGAGTTGGGGCCTGGGGTGAGGCAGAAATGCTGGAAGTGCTCACAGGTCCCACTCCTCAGGTGAGCCCTGAGCAGCTCAGATCAGCCCAAAGCACGGATGGAAAAATGAGCCAGGGGAAGGGTTGGAAACCACAGCGATGTTCTCCAAATCCACCCCATCCCAGCGAATCCCCCGGAGTGAATGCCGTGGGAATGAATTCAAGCTCTGCTTGTGCCTTGGAGGCCTCAGTGCTGGCTCTGTGACCTGTCCCTGTGAGGCTCTGCTTTGTCCTGCTGGGAAGTGCTGGTGTTGTATCCCGATTTTTACAGCTCCCGGAGACCTGGAGTCCATCATTCCCTGCTCCCAGGGCAGCTCCCTCATCATCACGGCCTTGGGCAGTTGGGACCTGGGCTCAGGAAGCCCCAGGAAGGAACTGCCAGAGCCCCAGGGGCCTCCTGGTCATTCCCACTGACCTCTAATCCCTCTTTAACGTTAGGATGTGGGAAAAAAAAAAAAAAAAATTCACAATCTCCTCCTGTTTCATTTATTTGGGAACACAAAACTCCCCCTGGCCACTCACAGGAATTGTTTAATTCCAGGGAAATGCAGCTCCTCATTCAGCCCGAAATGACTTTTGCTTTTTCCTTTCCCATCCAGAAGAGGCAGTGAACCAAAAAATTGGTTCTTCCTGCCCTCTCCTTGTTGCCCTTCTCCCACGGCAGAGGATCCTGCTGTAATTCCAGCTGAGGAAACACACCCCGGGGCCCTTTCTGCTGCTTTTCCTCACACCATGAGCCGCTTCCATGAATTCCTGCCTCGGGATCCAACCCCACTCTGCCTGCTGCGTCCTTTCCCGGGGCTTGGGGCTGCAGGAGGAGCTCCGGGAGCTGCCCTGGGACGCTCCTTCCCTTGGAATGCGGGAATCGCTGCAGGGTCCGCCCTGCCCTGGGGGTCCCTCTCGGATCCAAAGGGAAAACTCCACGAGCTGAGGGCTGGGACAGAGCCTGGAACTGGGAATGGGGCAGAGCCCTGGGAATCAGGGCTGGGACAGAGCCTGGAACTGGGAATGGGGCAGAGCCCTGGGAACCAGGACTGGGACAGAGCTCTGGGAATCAGGACTGGGACAGAGCTCTGGGAATCAGGGCTGGGACAGAGCCCTGGGAATCAGGGCTGGGACAGAGCTCTGGGAATCAGGGTTGGGACAGAGCTCTGGGAATCAGGGCTGGGACAGAGCCCTGGGAGTCAGGGTTGGGACAGAGCTCTGGGAATCAGGACTGGGACAGAGCTCTGGGAATCAGGGCTGGGACAGAGCCCTGGGAATCAGGGTTGGGACAGAGCTCTGGGAATCAGGACTGGGACAGAGCTCTGGGAATCAGGACTGGGACAGAGCTCTGGGAATCAGGGCTGGGACAGAGCTCTGGGAATCAGGACTCTCCCCTCTCTCCCCTGTGATGGGAATCTTGCTGGGATTTTTGCCGTGACCCAACTCCCAGCAGTTCCGAGTCACTCCCCTCTAACCTGCCACTCCTTCCCGTACCTTTTTCTTGCTGGCAGCAGCTCTCAGATCCCAAATCCTCCCAAACCAGATCCCAAATCCTCAGGAACTGAAAGCCCAAACTTTTTCCCCATCTGTGGGATAACTGGTGTCACTCTCCCTGACAAGAAATCAAAGTGAGGAACCCGTGCCTTCCAAATAGAACTTTTTTGTTTTGCAAAACTTATGGAAATGAACTTTTCCATCCAGGCCAATCTCCTTTGGATTAAAATCGGGGAAGTTTTTGTGTTTCCCAGGTTTTGTGCCCTCAGTCCCATGGAAAGCTGTGTCAGTGGTCACTGGATTTAAAGCAACCCCGTCTCCCTGTTCCCACCTGATCCCTTACCCACCTGATGTCTCCAAGAATGGGAGAATCCAGCTTTGGGATTAATCCACAGAGACAGCAGTCCCTGATGGGAAGAGTTACAATAAAATACGGAATCATGGAATGGTTTGGGCTGGAGGGAACTCAAAGCCCATCCAGTGCCACCTCCCACTGCCACAGGGTGCTCAGAGTACTTCTAAACTTAGAGAAGGAGTGGCTTTAAATTGCTGTGGGAAATCTGATGCAGGTTCCTGATTAAAAGTTCCATGAAAATAACCACTGCAAGAATGCAAGTTGACAGGTCCTGCATCCGGAAATGAACAGCAACTGAATTTATTTAAAAGAGACATTCAACCCTGCCCAGCCTGACCACCCCCAAAGCCACCTCAGGGTGGGATTTTGGGAAACAAACCCCAGTGGATCAGGAGATCTTTGTGAATTCCCTCCAAACCACTCCAAAACCAGTTCAAGGGAGTTTTGCTGCCCCTTCCACCTCCACCTTTTCTCACAATTCCATTCAGTTGCTGCTGTGCAAGTAAAGAGAATTCCCTCAAAACCCTGGGTTAATTCAAAGTTAGGGAATATTTCTGAATATTTTACCGAGGCCCAAAGCTGGGGCCCCTTTGTGGGTACTGAGAAGCCAGAGTCACCCTTGGGTCCCCAGGACAGCCTCCCAGAGAATGGAATTTGGGGAATCTTTTCCCCCCGTTTTGAGCTAACCAGTGTCTGAATATGAACAGGAAGATCCCTGTGAAAGCTGCGGATCTGAAAGGAGCAATTCAGGGAAGATTTATGGATCCTCTCCAAAGCCATCAGCAAATGATTTACTAAACAAAACTGGGGCTGAGCTCCTCATGGACGTAACTCCAAGCACGGAATGGGCCTGCTGCTCCATATTTCATCTCTGGGACATGAAGTGCATTTGCTGCAATAAAGAGATGCTATAAATGTTAAATACATTCCCTTTTCCCCCCTTTTCCCCACGTGAAGGCTGTGTTTGAGGGTTCTGCAGGCTGGTGATGGATGCAGCCGGGCTGGCAGCTCCGCTCACACCTGCTCAGGGCTGGGCAAATTTGCTTTCCGGGAGGCTGGGCCTGAGCAAATTTACCTTGGAGTCCATTAAAACTGAGTGGGAATTTGGGTTCGAAGCTTTCAGCAATTCCAGAGATTTCTGGGAGATGGATTGCGCAATCTGCTGGGGCAGAGCTCCTGAACCACTGGAGCTGGGATGGGGGAGGTGGGAAAGGGTTTTATCCTGGTGCTGGGTTTGGAGAGCTGGACCTGCAGCTTTGGGTCTGAAGGCAGAAGGGCTTGTCTGGGAAAAGTCAAAAAAAATCTTATAAAAATGATGCTGGAACCCTGTCTGCCTCCCCTGTCCACACAAACCCCTGGCACTGCACACACTCACAGAATCCCGGGATCCCGGAGCTGGAAAATCCCCCCAGGATCATCAGCCTGTGCCTGATCCCCACCCTGTCCCCAGCCCAGAGCCCTGAGTGCCACATCCAGGAATTCCCTGGACATCCCCAGGGATGGGCACTCCAAACCTCCCCGGGCAGTTCCAAGGCCTGAGCACCCTTTCCATGGGGAAATTCCTACTGATGCCCACCTTGAGCCCCCCCTGGCCCAGCCTGAGGCCGTTCCCTCTCCTCCTGTCCCTGTTCCCTGTTCCCAGAGCCTGACCCATCCCAGGCTCCACGTTCCCATCAGGAATTCAGCCCCTCCCTGAAGCTCAGATCTGACCAAGGCTCACAGTGGTGCTGAAAATCCACATTTTGCCCATTCTGCCACTGCTCCATGGAGGGATTTTCCCAATATCCCACCAAAACCTGCCCTGGTGCAACCTGAGGCCGTTCTCTCGAACCCTAAACCTTCACAAGCTCCTCCTGCCAGGGAAGGAATTGTTGTCCTTGGATTTGATGTCGTTCCATCTCCAGCCTCTCCCAGAGCTGTTCCTGCCAGCCAGGCTGCCCAGCTCCCATCTCCTCCAGGTCCCTGCAGGAATTCCCAGCGTGCTAGGCTTTGGAGCCTCCCCTCTGAGATCACTCAGGGCCAAGAACCCTCAAGGAAAGTTTAATTTTAGCCCGTGGATGCCAAAAAATGTCCCAGTGGGTGAGAGAGGAAGGAAAAACAAGAGAGAAAACCCAAAAGTCAGTATTCCCTGCAAAAATCCTTCAGGTGACACCAGCACCGGCTGTGAAGGGACACCCGGGAGCTGCAGGGAGCAGGGAAAGATCCCTGTGCAAAGAGGGGTCTGCCGGAATAAATCATGGATTTCCACCTTTCCCTGATCACCTGGGATGAATCATGGATTTCCACCTTTCCCTGATCACCTGGGATGAATCATGGATTTCCACCTTTCCCTGATCACCTGGGATAAATCATGGATTTCCACCTTTCCCTGGTCACCTGGGATGAATAATGGATTTCCACCTTTCCCTGGTCACCTGGGATAAATAATGGATTTCCACCTTTCCCTGGTCACCTGGGATGAATAATGGATTTCCACCTTTCCCTGGTCACCTGGAATGAATCATGGATTTCCACTTTTCCCTGGCCGTGGAGCTCCAGGCACTGGGGGCCCTGCTCTGCTCAGAGCCCCACACGGGGATTTGGGGGCTCCCATGGCTGGAAGAAGTCCCAGATCCCCCCTGTTCCCTCCTGGCTGTGCCCTAAAGACCCTCATTGTCCTTCCCACGGCACAAGGAGTGGGATAACAGTGACGGTTGTGCAGCCAGGGGGGTTTGGAGCTGGGGGAATGATAAACATCCCTGAGATCCCAAATCAGCCCAGAGCCAGTGACCCTGGGATGGAATTCCAGGGGGATTGGGCAGCGCAGGCAGCTCCAGAGGGAACCTCACATTCCTGGGGCACTTCCCTGGCTCTGGATC
Organism: Picathartes gymnocephalus; assembly: GCA_013390045.1. Taxonomy (NCBI): domain Eukaryota; kingdom Metazoa; phylum Chordata; class Aves; order Passeriformes; family Picathartidae; genus Picathartes; species Picathartes gymnocephalus. Next base: position 21,337 of record WEKY01020412.1, on the reverse strand, counting down.
CTCTCCTGGCTGGGGCAGGGCAGCTTCAGAGGGAACCTCACATTCCCTGGCTCTGGATCCTCTCCTGGCTGGGGCAGGGCAGCTTCAGAGGGAACCTCACATTCCCTGGCTCTGGATCCTCTCCTGGCTGGGGCAGGGCAGCTCCACCCATTCCAGATCCATTCCTGCCATCCAGGGCTGTCCCAGGAAAGGCGGCTGGGGCAGGGAGCAGAGGGGCTGAGGGGTTCCTGGCTCAGCCTGACACCTCCCTGAGCCTGGTTTGGTGCTCAGTCTCCCGGGGAAGGATAAATCCTCCCCAGGCCGGGCCCAGCCAAGCCCGGACTAAGCCCTGGCAGCGGCCAGGCAGGGCCCCTCGAGGTCAGAGCTGCTCCCCTGCAGTTGGATTTCCTTTTATTTTCCTTTTATTGCCTCTTTTCACCCCATTTAGATGTACCAGGGAGGAGTTCAGGGGGCACTGGCAGCGTTTGAAACCCAGGGTTTTGCTACTCCTGCCACTCCAATGATTTCTTTGGAGTCAGCCCCAAGCAGGGCAGATTCCTCCCCTTCCCGAGAAAGCCAAGCCCCGAGCCGGGGTGGGGCAAATACAAGGGGAAAGGAGGGATTTAGGTTGGTAAAAAAAGGATAGGCTTGGAAGAAGAGTCAGGATGTTGGGAAAGAGTTTCTTGCCCTGGCAGCAGGAATCTCTGGAATGCAGGGATGGAAATGGGGAGGGGGTGAGGCTGGGGGGTCCAGGGGAGCTCCAGGGGCTGATCCTGGCTCCCAGGGGAGGAGGAGCTGGGGATGTGACACCCGAGTGACAGCTCCAAGGTGGCTCTGGGGCACCCAGAGTGGGCAGGAATTCATATCCCAGTGGGAATGATATGGGCTGGGGCTCCTGCAGCTGCAAAATTGGGTTATTATTTCCACAGATCACCTCAAAACTCTGGGGAAATGTTTCTCCCTCTTCTCTCCGAGCCTCCAAACACAAAGAAATCCCCGGATGAAGCGGGAAATGAATTTCTCTGCCCTTCAGATCGTCAGGTTTGCAGTGCAGGGCTCTGCAGGGAATGGACTTTGGGAGGCGGATTTGGGCATTTTCTGACCTGCAGAGCCTGCGCAAGGTCTGCCGTGAAACCCCTGCTGAGGCACCGCCGTTTTCAGGAGCCTTTTCCAGGAGAGGAGCAGGCGGCTGCCCCAGGGCCGTGTCCCGGGATGCAGAGGGAATGGAAAGCAGGAGGCAGAGCCCGGAAAAGGGATTTGCTTCCCTCCCTGTGCCCCCTCGGCCGCACCAGAGATGAGAGCAGTGACATTTGCACCAGCCCCGGCTCTGGTTGGGGTTCCTTTCATGCCTCTGCATCCTCCGCGGGGGAACATCTCCAACCCCGCCTTCCAAAGCCATTCCAGCTCCACGAGGCTTTGAAAGTCTGGCCCAGAGCCTCCAGTCAGGGGCTGCTGGAGGCACGAGAGGAAAAGATGGAAAAAAACCCGGGAAAACGGAAAAAAGCACCTGGTGTTCGCTGCGCTGGCCCGAGCAGAGGCTGGGCTGTGCCTGCAGCAGCAGCGTGGCACAAGGAGGGGCAGGGGAGGGTTCTGACTCTGCCGGGGCTGTTCCTGACCCGCGGGACAGGGCCAGGTCCAGCTGGAGCACCTTCCCTGCATTCCCGCTGGGAATGGCTGGGAATGGCTGGGAGCCAAACCCCTGCTCCTGCCCGGGAGGCTCCAGCAGAGCCGTTCTCTCCTGGCACCGGGAGCTGTGGCTGCAATCCCTGAGCAGCAGCCCGATCCTCTTTCCCAGCTCCAGGGATTTTCCATCCCACTGCGGCGGAGCTCCTCCTGCAAAGGGAGCTCAGAGAAGGGGAACAAGTCCCCAGCCAGAGCTGCTCCACCTGGGACAAAACAAATCCTCAGGGCCTGGTTTTCACACCCCGAGATGCCCAAGGGCTTCACCTCCTCCTGCCCTGCTGCTGCCAAGGTTTCCTGGGGCGGGAATGCTGAGGGAGAAACTCCTGTGCAACATCGAATGATGGGTCCTGCATTGGGAGCCCAGCTGGGATCCCAGGGCGGCTTTTTCCTCAGGATCTGCCCAATAAAAGGGCTGGGAGAGCTGGGAATGTTCACCTGGAGAGGAGAAGCTCCAGGGAGAGCTCAGAGCCCCTTCCAGGGCCTAAAGGGGCTCCAGGAGAGCTGGAGAGGGACTGGGGACAAGGGCTGGAGGGACAGGACACAGGGAATGGCTTCCCAGTGCCAGAGGGCAGGGATGGATGGGATATTGGGAGGGAATTGTTCCCTGGGAGGGTGGGGAGAGACTGGGATGGAATTCCCAGATTTGCTGTGGCTGCCCCTGGATCCCTGGCAGCGCCCAAGGCCAGGTTGGACACTGGGGCTGGAGCCGCCTGGGACAGTGGGAGGGGTCCCTGCCATGGCAGGGGTGGCACTGGGTGGGTTTAAGGTCCCTTCCCACCCGAACAATTCCATAAATCCCTGATTCCATGATTTTAAAAGCCCTGCAGGGGATTTAACCCCAATTTCCAGTCAATACCCAGCAAGCTGGAGATGCCTGAGCCCAGCAGAACAATCCAGGGGCTGCATCCCTCCCCAGGGCCCGGAGCCTCTGTTTGGCAGCAGAAATGTCCAATAAAGAGGAACATCGGGAATGTCTGGATGCAGTTAAAGTGTTGTAGCAGCTTTCCCCCAAACACGGATTTGCCCAAGGCTGACAGATTTTCCCTCCCTGTCAGACGCAGGGATAACAAGGAACCCTGAGGGAGAGGAGCCTCTGGCCCCGAAGCTGCAGCCAGGGCTCTCCTGGGCTCATCCCAGAAAATCCCTAGGGTAATTCTGGTTTTTCCAGGCTCAGCAATTGCCTTTCTCTGTTATAGTAAAGCTGAAAATGTGGTTTTGCTTTTTTTTTTTTCCCCCTCCCTAGAAAAAAAGGGAAACTGTACATTTCTGTAGAATCTCCCCCATTTTCTGCAGCACAGCCCATACCGAGAGCCCCTCCAGAAGAGACCCACGGTCAGCAGGGCCCTGGGAGCGCCGGCCCAGGGCTCCTCCCCGTTCCCTCTGCTCTCCTCTCCCGGCTGGGACCCACTCAGACACAGTTTTGTTGTGATTCCTTGAATTTTGCCTTCAGGCAAAGCAGATGAGAACCCTTCCCCAGAGGCTCTGGCAGGGCTACAGATGGGAAATGCAGCCTGGGAGCTCCCAGTAATTCCTGCAGCAGGGAAGGGGCTGGGAGTTTGGGATAATGCTGCTCTGGGCACTTGGGTTTGATGGCCACGATCTCCTCCTGCTCTGTGGGTTTTTGTTTATTCCCTGGTTTCCAGCTCAAGGGCTGTTTCGTTGTGCCAGGGGAGTGTTTGGGGTGGGTTTGTTACACTTTTCCTCTCTGGGATTTGGTGTTTTCCCCAATGAGGGGCCTTTTTCTCATGAAAACAGCTGTTCCCAGCACTCCAGATTTATTTATTCTGAATCTTTTGAGTCAATACTCCAATACAGCTGGAGCACGAGGTCATCCTTAATATTTTTCACCTTTTCTTGCAGAGGGAGGATGAAACAGCAATCAAATATTTATTTTAGATCCCAGCAGTCTCAGCTTTACCAGGGGCTCTCAGAGCCTTTCCAAATAAACGCCCAGATATTTTGTTGGGTTTTTTTTTTTCCCCTCCTACTTGGAAAAACACAGGCAATCTGCAGCCCTTTCACTGGGGCACTTCCCAAGCTGTTCCTGCCTGTTTTCTCTGTGTGTTTTCCCTCCCTGGAAAGTTTGGGAGCAGTGAGGGCGTTTGAACGCTCCCTCGCTCGCTGCCCCTCTCCCATCCCACCTTCCCATGAACCACACCCGCAGTGCTGAGCGGCTCCGGGCCATCAAACCCCGATGCTGCGGCAGTGCCGGGGGGAATTCAGGGGTTTTAATCATCCTTGGAGCCCGGGATTTGCGGATGATTGACGGGAACCTGCAGCCTGGCGGAGATAAAGGCTCTCCCCACCCACCGCTGGCTCCCCTGGCCAGGCTCTGCAGGGGTTAGTGATGCTCATAAAAACAGCATTTTCCCCAAATCCTGGTGCCCTTCCTCACCTCGGTCCCGATCCAGCACCACCCCCGGGCGTGGCTCCTGCCAGGCTGGGACCCTTCGGAGCCAGGATTTGGGGTGGCGATGTGGGGGAGCAGCTCAGTGGAGTTCAGCCCCTCAAAGAAATGCACAAGTGCAGCTGGGAGGTGCCAGGGGTCAATCCCTGCTGCAGCAGGCTGCTCCCTGCGCGTCTCCAGCTGCGTCCCATGGAAAGAGGGAATATCCTGAGCTGGAGGAGACCCACCAGGGCATGCTCAGGGATCACAGCCCTCTGCTCCCAGTCCTAATTCTGGGCTCCCTTCAGCCCTTTTTGGCAGGGAAACCGAGCAGGAGGGACAGAGACCTTTTCCCAGAGCCCCTTTTGCTACGAATTCCTGCAGAACCCAGTCCAGAGTCATCCCCGGGTGGGTGCAGCTCCTGCTGAATCTCCTGCTGAAATCCAGAGGGTGTTTTCCCACCTCCCTCCTGCCTCCAGCCCTGGCACTGAGCAGGAAAGCTTTTGACAGCCTGAGGCTGGAGGAGATGGAGCAGCAGCAGGAGAAGCAGGATCCCAGTGCTGCAGAACTGGGACGTGCTGGGAACCGCCCCGTCCCCCTCAGATTTTCTTCATTGCCTTTACTGCTTATTTGGGGAGCAATAATAAGGAAAAAATACCAGTTCCAGCTGACAATCCTCAAGTGCCAGGGGAGGTTTGCTGGGAAGCTAGATCACTACAGCCCTGCAGTGCCTGGTTTCCCTGAGCAGGAAGGGGCTCACGGGGGACTCGGGATTTGGGGGAGTTTCAGTGAACAAGGAGACAAATCCAGCCCTTCCAATCCTTTTTGTCCTCTGCTAAATATTGCCCTTGAATTCCCTGCCATGCACTCAGCCAGGGAAGAGCTGATGATCCAAGATGTAAACATTTCATTCCCCGGCTCCAAAGCCAAGCACAGCTTTAACCCTTGCTCAGCAGAGTTGTCAGGGAAGCTTTTCTGGGCTGCAGGGGCAGGATCCCAGCCCTGCTGGAGTCAGTGAGCTTTTGGCATTCCAGGGAGGGATAAGGGATGAGGGAGGCGGCAAGGCCAGAGAGATGATGGTTGTCAGACGGAGACCCTGCTGCAGCCCCAGACTGCCACCCAGACCCTGGGAGAAGGCACTTCTCAGCCCTTCTGGCCTCCAAAAGTGGGCAAGGACAGCAGGAGGCTCCGATGGGGCCGGTGATGCCTTATCCTGGTGCTAAAACTAAGAGCTGGACATGATTAAGGGGAAAAATGGTTTTTACCTTGGTATTTAGTAAGGATCCTTACTGGTGCACCACTTAGCCAAGGTGGAATGCCCCGAAATCCCCCCCCCACAACAGGTTGCATATACAATTTTATGGACCCAGGAAATTAGCACATCTAACAAAGATTCCCCAGTGAGAGGCTGGAATGAAGAGCGTGATATCCCCCCATCCTGAGGGATTCTCCCCTGGATGGGCCGCAGTTTACAGGATGTGTCCTGGAGAGGCCCTTGGCTTCTCAGGATAGCGAGGGGCTTTCCAGCCTCCAGCTGCGAGGCCTTGGGCGGTTCGGTCTCTTGGCTTAAGGGAATATCAGGACTATGCCAACTTATCGGGCTTAAGGAATCACAGGAATTTCAACGTGCATGTTAAAAGCACTAAGGGTGTATAGAAGGTACATAAAGAGTATCTAGAAGAAAAGGCAAAAAATCATCATGGCATCGCTGGGAAGGGTTTGGAGGGGCCAGGTCCTGCCTGGGCAGGGCTGCTGGGAGATGCTGGTGGGAATCAGCTCAGCCCAAAGCAGGGGCTCCCCCACCCCAAATCCCACCACCTCCAAAGGCCCCTGAGCAGCTGGGATCCCCTGGCACAGCTGCAGTGGGGGACTCTGAGGTGGCTCTGGCCCTTGGAGGGGATAGAATCCAACCTGGGGTTCCGAAGAGAGCTTGTGCCCACTGGAATTTGTCAGCCCCCTTTCCCTCCGGAGCCACCTGGGGGTGAGGGGCTGTGCCAGGGATCATCCAACCAAGTGCTTGGAAAAGCAGGTTTTGGGCTTGGCCAGGAGCCATCCCATGGAACTTAACCCTGGGTGGAAGATGATGCTGTTGCTTCCCCCTTTCCCAGGATTTTGAACGTTTCCAGGCCTCAGCAGCTCCTGTGTGTGCACATTTGGAACCTTCTCCCCTGTGCTGTTCTGTTCTCAGAGGCAGCTGAGAGCACAAAGGACGAAAAATGAGCAGCCACAGCACTTAATTCACTCCCAATCATCATTAGTGGAAGGAAGGAGAGAAAAATGCCCTCATCCAAATGAAGGCACTGTTTGTTAATATTTCTGGGCACGCCAGGACACAGCTGTTGATTATTCTGAGTAAGTGCAGGGCTATTTTTGACCTGAAGGATTTCCTGCTGATTGTGCAGCCTCTGTCTCAAGCACTGAGTCTTCTCCATGTCCTCTCCAGATTCCTTGAAGGAACTCAGCCCAAGCCAGGACTAATTTTGTTTTGTTTACTTGGCCAGTTAGGGGCAAGTTAATGAAGCATCGGGTGGAAAGCAGCTTCTCCTGCGCTGTTGCCACAGCAGCAATTACAGATCTCTTGGAAGGAGCGGAGGGAATTAATTGAGACCTTTTGATGCAAAAAATAAGCGGAGGGTCTGTGGGAGCTGGGCTGAGGAGCTCCCTGGTTTTGTGGGAAACCTTCCCTGGCAGCTCGGTGGGTTCAGCCCTCATTCCCAGCTGGCTGAGGGAGCTGGGAAAGCAGCAGGAGCTGGGCCAGGCAGATCCTGGAGAAGGGATGGATGTGCTGCTGCTGCTGCCTGGAGCCGCTGTTGGGGCTGAGGAGCAGCGGGGGGACAAAGCCAGGCTGTGTCCAAACCCTGTCCTGGCCTTTCTGTGAGGGACAATGGATCCGGGGGCAGAACCTGGAGACCTTTTCTCCATCGTCTCTGCAGCCCCCAGGGCTGCCCCAGCCCTGACAGGGACTGTCCCCTCTGTGCCTGTGCTCAGGTGAGAGCTCACCTGCAGGGCACAGCGCGGGAGGGACCTGGAGCTGCTGGAGAGAGCCCAGGGGAGGCTCCAGGATGTTCCAAGGGATGGAGCAGCTCTGCTGGGGGGAAAGGCTGGCACAGCTGGGATTGTTCAGCCTGGAGAGGAGAAGCTTTGGGGTGAGCTCAGCGTGGCCTTGCAGGGCCTGAAGGAGCTCCAGGAAACCTGGAGAGAGACTTTGGACAAGGGATGGAGGGACAGGACACAGGGAATGGCTTCCCACTGCCAGAGAGCAGGGATGGATGGGATATTGGGCAGGAATTGTTCCCTGTGAGGGTGGGCAGGCCCTGGCACAGGGTGCCCAGAGCAGCTGTGGCTGCCCCTGGATCCCTGGCAGTGCCCAAGGCCAGGCTGGACACTGGGGCTGGAGCAGCCTGGGACAGTGGGAGGGGTCCCTGCCATGGCAGGGCTGGCACTGGGGGGGTTTAATGTCCTTTCCAACCCAACCCATTCCATGATTCCATGAAATCGGAGCAGCCTTTCCCCTCCGGGTGCCTTCGGGCTCAGCTGTGGCTGAGGGAGCTCCCTCCGCTGGGCCCTGCCCGCGCTGATCCGAGTTTGCTGCTCCCAGAAAATGCTCTCCTGAATTGGAAGCTGAGCCAAGATTTCACATCAGGGGCTTCCAGGTGACCCCATCTTATGGGATCATTTTAATTAGGGAAAACTCTGAGACGTTCTGGAAACTGGGAAAGTCAGGAGGGCAGAGAAAGGCATTGTCGCGGTTGTAGCACACGAAGGACAGCCTGCAGGCTGCTCAGACGGCGGTGAGCTCTGTGCTTCAGAAATGCCCGTCTGTTGATAGGACACCCTGCAGGAACACACACCACTGGCTAAGGTCATTCACACCCCCTTAAAGCTACCGGTTCATTGTGAATAACTGCTGGGTTCCAACCCCTTCGTGGGAATTATCAGGTTCCGAGTGCGTTTGCGTTCTTGTATTTTGCCGTTCTCGCAGCAATCCTGGTAGAACCACGAGAAGAGTTTATCTCTGCACCAAAGACTGCAGCAAATATTCCGGAGCTTCCTCCGCCAGGCTTCTGACAGTACCCACAGGGCATCACCTGCAGAAGTGGAAGAACTGGGGCACCAAGCCAGGGGCCAGGGCAGGGGCTGGGCTGGGCTGTCCTGAGGGAAAAAAAAACCACCTGGAACTCGTGAGATTCCCTGAAAGCTGCTCCAAATGCCAGAACTGTGCAGGGCAAGTTTCTCCTGTGCCCATCAGACCTGTGCTGCTGCTTTAGCTGCTGAGGAACAGGACACGGGAGCCTCTCCAGCCCGGGGGGATTTTACAGCCAGCGCTGAAGTTTCCCAGAGAATTCCCCAAAGTGCTGAGTGAGGCAGTGAGAGGATCAAATTGAAAAGTGAAAAGTGCTTTGCCCCTCCCTGGAACAACTGCAGAGCTCTTTACAGGGATCGGCACCAGAAAATCTGCCCCTGCGGGAGGCCTTGGCACAGAAGGAAAAGCTCCCCTGTCAGCCCGAATCGGGGTTTTCTGCCTCCCCCAGCGAATTCCCCCCCAGCAGCTCCCCAGCGTCACCCAGAGCAGCTGGACGTTTGTTCCCAGAGGAAGTTCCCACAGCTGGCTGGGGCTGGCTGGGGTTTCTCTGCTCTGCCCGAGCCTGCCTCAGAAAGGAGAGGAGAGGTTTTCTATTCCCAGAGCACTGAGGATCCGCCACAGAACAGGGGCTCCTTGGGCTACTGGCAGGAAAACGTCCCCAGCTGTTCCCTGCTTGGTAAAAGCCAGGGAGGCTCCTGGCCCTGAGCTCCTGCCCAAAGTCCTCGAACTTTGTCTGAGCCAGCAGAGCCCCAAAAGTGACATTGGTAAAACCACAGAGCCGTGGAATCCTTCAGGCTGGAAAAGACCTTTAAGATCATGGGGTCAACACCCCCCAGCACTGCCAGGGCCACCCCAGCCACGTCCCCCAGTGCCACATCCACAGGGATTTCAAATCCCTGCAGGGATGGGGACTCCACCCTTGCCCTGGGCAGCTGTGCCAGGGCTGGACACCCCTTTATGTGGAGAAATGTTCCCAACATCCACCCTGAGCCTGCCCTGGCCCAGCCTGAGGCCGTTCCCTCTCCTCCTGTCCCTGTTCCCTGTTCCCAGAGCCCGACCCCCCCTCACTGCCCCTCCTGGCAGGGAGTTGTGCAGAGCCACAAGGTCCCCCCTGAGCCCCCTTTGCTCCAGGCTGAGCCCCTTGCCCAGCTCCCTCAGGAATTCTCCAGCCCCTTCCCAGCTCCCTCAGCTCTGCTCCAATCCTTTCTTTCCCTTCCAGGATGATTCCTTTGCTCTTGCAAAGCTTTTTCAACATTTCAGGCCTGTTCCGAAGTCCCTGCTCAGAGTTCTGTCCCCGCAGCCGAGCAGCCCAACTTTGGGAAGGGAAGAACAGCAGAGATTGTGAATCTGCACCAGCACAAAGCCCTGAATTGAACCCAAACCCTGCGTTAGGCAAAGCAGGAGCCAGGAAATGCCACCGGGCCCGGTGACTTCATCGGCAGCCCTTTGTCCCTGCTCCCGAAAATACTCATTAATTGCATCATCAGGGCTATTTTTGCCCCGTGCTCTCTGACTCAGAGCTCGGGATGAGCTGCCCTGGGCAGGACGAGGCTGCTGCCTGCAGGATTCTCTTGCGTTGAGGGAAAAAAAAAAAGAAAGAAGCAACAAGAAAAGAAGCAATAAAGTCATGTTTGAAATGGAGGAGATATTTCTGAGCAGCGGCAGACAATTCTCCCCTGCTTCCTACATTATAAATGTCCTTTCCATGCCGAATAGGTGGGGAAATAATGGCCTGAGTGGTTCACTTTTATCTGGCAGGTTTTGTTTTCAGAGATGGGGAGAAAGGAATGAATTTTTAAGCTAAAGAGATAAAGAGAGATTGCAGAGGGGGGATCAAAAGCTGTGACAAAGCAGATTTGCGGAGCATGGCCATGGGAATGACCTCCCTCAGTTCCTGTGTCCTCTGCATTTGTCCCTGCCATGCCTGGGCAGGGAGTCAAACCCTGTGGGGATTTGGGGAGTGACCTTGGTGGCCCCAGCTGTGGCTGTCACCTGCAAAGCACAGCGGGGAATCCCTGTTTTCAGCATCCCCCCTGTCCCTGGGGACCAAACCTCCTGGGGAATGTTCATAACCCTTTTCTTCTGCTGGAAAACGGAGCGTAAATAAAATTTCCACCTGCTCCACAAAGCCTTTATTGATGTTGATGAATTTCTTGGGGAGTTGAAGACTCCCTAAACCAAATATTCATTTTGCTTTCTGTTGTTCATTTTCATTCCAGTGCTGAGGGAAAAACTTCTTTGATGGAAACTTGGAGCTCAAGGCAGCTTCGAGGCAGAAACTGCTCCCTGAATCTTCCCGTGTCCCAGGAAAGCATCCCACAGCCCCCAGCCTCTCCACATCCCTGGGGGCTGACTCCCCTGGCTCCACCCGAATCCCTCCCAGACCACGGCCTGGTCCCACTCTCTGCTCATCCCTACGCTACATCCTTGTTTTCCAATAGCAACTCCCATTTTTCCTAGCTGCCTCTGGCCTTTCAGCTCACCCAGGGAGCCTCTGGATCAACCTCAGGTGCCCCCTGAGCAGCCAGGAAATGAGATGTTCCTGCTGCTGGACTGTGTTCCTTTGGCAGGAATCGATCCCCTCTTTCCTTTTCCCCCCTGTTCTCAGCAGAGCTGTGAATTAATTCACTTCTCTGTCACCCATCAGCTTCGCTCTCCCACTCGGCGTCCTGATGGATTCCCAGGGGTCAGATCCCTGCTGGTGCCCAGCACAGGGCTCTCCGTGCTCCCTGCCCATCCCAGCTCCTGGGAAACAGCTCATCCCATGCCTTGGAGCTCCCAAACCAGCCCAGCTGTGCCTTAGGAGTGAGTTCCCTGCCCTGAGAGCCCGTGGGGACAGCCAGGTGCTTCCCTGGGGACGATCAAATGTTTCCCTGGGGACAAACAGCGCCGGCCTGGGCTCTCCCATGGGCTCAGGGCTCTTCCCATCCAGGCTTTGGATGCTGCCAGAGCCCCCCGGAGCTCCCACTTTGGGGCACCAGGGAAGGGACAGGGACAGGGACAGGGACAGGGACAGGGACACAGGGACAGGGACACAGGGACACAGGGACACAGGGACAGGGACAGGGACAGGGACACAGGGACA
>WEKY01020408.1:18512-53617 GCA_013390045.1 Picathartes gymnocephalus | reverse complement strand
GCTTCTGCTGCTGCTATGAAAAAAGGAGGATTCAATGTAAATAAAAGTAGTATTCTTCACAATCCTATGTAATTGCTGGTTAGAGGCAGCTTCTGATTAGTATTCTGTTCCTGCTTTAGCTTTTCACCCAAGTTTTTGGGAATGTCATTAACCTACTATATAATTTGCTTCTTTGTTCATTCAGCTCAATCATTCAGTTTACTGTCTTGTGGAATTTAGTCATTTTAGTATAACATTTTCCTGAGAAATGTAATTAAAAAAAAAGACAACTGAAAAGGCAAGCGAAAATTTAGAAATGCACCAGGAGAAAATAAAAGCGAAGCCTTATCCCTATTGTCAACTAATCAATTCNATTGTCAACTAATCAATTCTACAGAGTAATCCACTATCCTTACTACACTTCTAAAAGAGGTAGGAAGAGATGAGATAATGAAACAATGAAACAATGAACAATGACAAAAATGCATTCTTCCAAAGACATGAATATAGATGGAGAACAATGTAACTGAGTTGATTCAGTTTTAATGAGTTTAGTTCTGCCTTCCTGATTCCACTGGAAATTAATACTTAAATTTTGGAAGTACCATTAAATAATGCTTTCTTATCTTTTATTTTTGCACCTGTATTTAAAGGAGAAGGCTCTGGAGGAAAAGACTATGCACTCACACTTCTCTGTTTCCACAGAGAATTTGTAATGTGAGTATGATCATAATCAGTCCCTTGTATTCACAACCATGGAACCACAAAATGGTTGAGGTTGGAAGAGTCTGCTGGAGGTCATGTCCAGTGCCCCTGCTCAAGCAGGGTCACCTAGAGCTGCCCCACCCAGCACCACATTCAGACAGCTTTTGTACTTCTTCGTGGACGGAGACTCCACAACCCCTTTGCGTAGCTTGTTCAACTGCTCAGCCACTCTCAGGGTAAAAAAAATATTTCCTGATGTTTAGACAGAACCTCTTGCATTTCAGCTTGCCCTCCTTGTCTTTTCTTCTGTCACCAGATTCCACTGGAAAGAGTCTGGCTCCATCTTCTTTACCCTTACCCTTTATGTAAGAATCTCCCCTGAGCCTTCTCCAGGCTAAACAATTCCAGCCTTTCCTCACAGAAGAGGTGTTCCAATAACACAGTCATCTCCACAGTCCTCTGTTGGATTATTTTTATGTCCCATATGTATTTAAAATTACTATTCATTAACAAATGTGTGCCATTTATTGCAAACCTTATAACACATTTTTCAAAATCTGAATAAAGATTCACAATTTGTCCAAGCACTGTTCTAAACATTCTCCTCAGAGCCATGTACTGCTCAGATGAGGTACAGCTAAGCCCCTGATTGCAGACTGGTGCAGTTGGAGAAACTCAGATCCTCAAGAGAAGGAAACAAGGCACTGATGATCTCCAGCATTTTAGTATAGATTCACTGTCCTGTTCATGAAGCCAGGAATGGTGGGGTGTGAGATAGGCTCAGTTCACAACAAAACAAGGTGTCCCATGTATAGTTCTGTGCTTTTACAGCAGGTTTAAGACTAGACTTGATCATTCATCACACCTATCCTGTTTTTATCAGGTATATCTTTTGGACTGGATTTAGAGTAAGTGGGACATTAAAGGGGAAATTTCTTTCCTGTAGTTATATGCTGCTCATCTCCCCTTCATGTATTGTCAGACCAATCGATGCCATGCCATCAAGCTGTGCAGACAAGACAGCCAATGTCTACCCTGGAAGCTCTTCCACATTTTCAGAAGTGTGGGATATACAAAGATGGATATGTACATCCAGATCTTGAGACCATATCACACTTTAGGAAACCTGTGGGACTACTCACCCCATGGGACTACTTCAAGTACAGTGCAAACTTAGCCCTTGAACCCAAGCTGTAGTCAAAGTACAATCAATTATGTCCATCCAAAGTATATTAGTCCTGAGAGCCCTGACCTTCATCCCCCTCATGAAGTGTATTTTAAGTCGATGTTTCTCATTTAATATATACTCACTAAGGGACATGGAAATTCTTTGGCCATCATCACCCACAGCAGCATCTGATATGACCTGAACTCTCATTTCACACAGTTGTTTGACCTCCACCTTCCCTCATCTCTTCAGTCTCTTTACATCAGGACTGGATTTGCCCTTTTCTTCCCCTTTGTTAAGCATCAGAACTTGCATGAGTAGATTCTCTGATAGCATTGTAACACTGTAAGACATAGAAAAATACAAAATCTGTCCTGATCATACAGCAGAGGAAATAAAACAGTCAGATTTGGCATGATGATTTCAATGAACTGTTTACAAACCCTCTGATAGCAAATACCTTTCCATTAAAATCAGTAGGTTCTGGATTAGGCATTGGATATTTAAGATGGCTCATGGCACTTTAGTGTGGCTTTTGTGGTTTTTAAATTAATTGAGAAGCTCTTAAGAATCTGTTAGTCTTTAGCTCTGTTGATTCCTAGCTATATAATCTAACACACTAAGAGATAGCTTGATCCCTATTCATGCCAGATTAATCTGAATACTGGCGACCTCTGAGTTGGACCAGGTGTCTCATGTAAAATGTGTCCTTATCGGTGTGCACTGTCAAACTTACCTCCAATCTTCCTTTCAATTAGAGTGCAAGTCCACAGACTGAAGGTCTACAAAACAGCAACAAATTAATCCACAAGGTCACAAACACTTCATGTGCCTTCCCATGATAAAAAAGTTGCACCTAAGAATGGGTGTTCATTTTTTAGGTGCCTGTAAGTAATTTCAGACTGCTGATTTGGTGCTGCCTGCCAGTCTTCCTGCTTTAGACACCAAGTCAGCACAAAGTCGGATAGAATTGGCAGTCAAAGGTATCTGTAGGTATGTATGAAACAGGGTAGGAGAGAAACATCTTGTTTGGGTTTTTGTTTTGTTGTTTGAGGTTTTTTTATACCAAACATATAGATTTTCTTTCCTGATTTTAAAGGATTTAACCTTTTTTCATTTGGAAAAAATTTTTGGTTGGGGTTGCTGCCTTTTTTTTTTTTTTTTTTTTTTTTTTTTTTTTTTGACCTTTGCTTGCTCATCTCGAGAATAACAACTTTATTGAAAATTTTAATACCTCTGTTTTCAATCCATGACAGACTTCATTCTGCACAATTCAACTCAGTTATGTAAGGTATGAGTTTAATTCCAAGTAAAGGGTACTGAGATTCCTCAGCACCTACACTCAGTTCTTAGAAAAACAGAGAAAAAAAATGCAATTTTAGTTTAATTTATAAGATATTTTTAAATTATCCCTAAAATTCTCATCAATTTCAATAAATATTTCATTTGTTCAATGTTTGATTTCCTCTAAGTGATCACAGAGAATGTTTAAAATACAGATGCAACAGCTTCTAAAATTGGGCATTATACTAAAACGAATTTATAACAAATTTAATAAAACATATCCTTTAAGCAATATGAACCTATTTGATCATATAATAATTTGAAAAATCCCAGTACTGGTGATCAATATTGATCAAAACCATATGGTTTTTATGCCATCTTAAACAAAACATCAATTGTATCCTTTACTGCAAAACCAAAGAGGACAAAACACGCAATCCAGTTTATTTTATTGTTGGTAGAAAACATTGGCTCAACAGCTCCATTCTCTTATTGGAGGTGAGCAAACCACCTCTCTGAAATCACAACAGGCTTCGAATATTAGGCCACACCAACACAGGATGAATAAATTAAACATAAGTGAGTGAATAATAACCACAAAGAAGAGGCAGAATCTTTCAGAACATTGAGACATCCTTCAAAATCCATGCCTGAGAGAAAGTAACAGAAAGAGAATAAAACTGTGGACAATAGTAAACCACTAGTACCACTAAATCAGGATGAAGTCATAAACACCAAAGAATCACAGGGCTTAAAAATCTATATAATACCAATGTACAACAGAGATATGGCCACTTGGTTTGTTAAGGTTTTTTGTACCTGTGTCTGGCTTGCTGGTCCTTTGGCTTGTCTGACAGCATCCTGTTATATCCTCCTTGCCTCATTTGCTCATTAATAACGAGGTACATGTTACTCACTACTGTTACTATATGTCACAAGTTGCCCAGAGAGAGTGTGGAACCTCCATCCCTGCAGATACTCATAATATGTCTGGGCACAGACCTGGGCAACTGACTCGAAGTGACCCTGCTTCAGCAGGGGGCTTGGACCAGATGACCTGTCAATCTCAACCATTTTGTGACATAACATTAGCACAAAAGTTTGCTTGGTAAAACCAACACTCTATAACTCCACAAGTAACAGAAATGAAGCCATGAAATGTACAGTTCCAGGTTTCAGACTTCAGATGATTTTGCTAATTTTTTGCTCTGTCAATTTTAGAATATATAAAAAAATCTCATAATACTTCCTGTCATCTTCTTTAAGTTAATATAAGGCTCAAGAAGATGCAGCTGTGACAGTTCAAGGAAATCAAACCTTCTTTCCACACAAGGGTACATTAGAAACAGCCATGTGAGCTCCTTAAGCAAGATGGATCATTTATTTTCAGAACTTGTTTGACTCAGATTTTAAAAAGCAGAGCTTCTCTTGGGAGCATGGAAGAAATCATGGTATAAATCCTACTTCTGCCAAGCAAAAGATTTGGGCTTAAAAAATAAGACATTCAGGAAATATTCTTTTTTTCTGAGGAGACACATCTGGAACATGTCTTACTTGTCAAGTGTAGTTATGATAAGATTCTGGTCACACAGGAGATGTTTTTCAGAAAAAAACCTACTAGTTCATATCAGAGTTGAAAAACTCTGCAGTGGCATTACCATGAGTACTCCCTTACAACCTAAAAGTAAAAGTCACTGTGGTCTTTTACTGACACAATGAACCATATCTGTCTTGCAGGTCACAGTTTGAATTTCTCAGTCTGTATATAAACAAACAAAAAAATGAGTCCATAATTTTTTTACCTTGTACGTCATAGTAAGATCTGAACAATGTGTTGCAGGATATTCCTTCTGTTCATTACTAAATGTGTTAGTCTGTCTTTAAAATCAATACAAGCTGTAATTAATTTCAGTTGTGTAGCACGTTTCTTAGTGATGCTGTTTGCTGTGGTGGACATTTAATGATCTCTCTGCATATTTCACTCCTATCTTCATCTGATTTTTCTGACTGGCTTGGTAAAAATCTCACTACAAACTGTACTTCTGGGAACCACAGTTAACTTTAAATGCTAAGGTTTCCCTCTCCATTTTTAAGAATTATGGCACCAAACCACAAAGACAAACATAGCAACAAATCTTACAAGGTGCAAACAAGGTAGGTGGCATCTGCCATCTCCATGGGAGCTATTCATTGAGAATCCATATATGAATGGTTTTTTAGATGCACCAAATATCACAGAGCAGAACAAAGAAAAAATTAATAAAATTTTGAAACTTTTTGTCTACCATTTCCGCAAGTCTTCTTCCAAAGAGTTCTTCTGAAAAGTATTGATCAAAACAGTGGCTGTTCTGATGAAGGCAGTACTATAAACTTTCTCTTTCCATTTCCAATGCACTTTTGCTCTTATGTATGATAAATCTGCCTTTCAGTGAGCACACTCCTCTGAGGAGTGACCAAAGTAGCCACAGTTCTTTGGTGTTCCTGAAGTGTGTAAAGTACTAAAGAAAAAGAAGAAATTAACAGATGCATCTAATCAAAACCAGTAACTAAGGTGAAGCATAATCAGTGGCTGTGGGGTATGTGACACAAATATACATACATCAAGTATTAAGGAGACCAAGCAAAGACACTTTCTGGCTATACCATGTCACGCAGATGCATGATCCACACTTGATTTTGTTCTATCATCCTCTCTGAACAAAAATGGAAGGGGAGTCAAAGAAGGATTCTTGACATAACAATCCTCTGGTTAACTTCCTTGGGATCTTTTTGTTCTCACAGCAATTTTTGTGGGACTAGGGCTTATTTCTTTGTGCAAATAGTCCTTTTTTATCTCCAGCTGCAGCTCTGTACTCTGGGTCCACACAAGCTCTTCACTACACCAATCTGTCAAGACGTCCCCAATGCCAAACTATCCAGAAAGATGTAATGTACAAAAGCCAACCAGTTTTGCTGAAATGCATATTAATTTTTCTGCTCCAAACCTGGATTGTAGGATAAAAAAATATATGTCTCACACAAGAAATTATATATACCTTAATTAGATTCCTACAGAAAAAGGATAATCAGCCTACAGAAAAGTCAGACTCTTCTCTAGGACATGTCTGCAGAGACTAAAAATAGGAAGAAAGAGGTTTTCTAAAGGCTGTTGAACTCAGTTTTGCACATGGAAGATTAACATGCAGATCTGGGAGACTTATGCTATTCTAGAGGCATTAAATTTCCTGTGTTAGGAAAATCTTTTCAGTTAGATTTTTTAAGCATTTCTCAAGATGATTTGAATCAAGAGAAATGCCCGAGATGGTACAGAAAACACTCTCAACAATTCAGTAATATCAGCAGAGTGATCAGATAGATATGTGGCCTAAGTTTTGCATTGTATTGTGCTGCATTGTATTACACCATTTCATATTGTATCAGATTGCATTGCACCACCTTCAGTTGTATTGTATTTATTTTTGCCTATTAAGAACAATCAACCCTAAATGTTGTGGGAACAGAACATTCCATGGGCTTCTGTGCAATAAGGACAGATGTGTCAGTAATGACTATCTCTCACATTAAACCCATTGACTTTGCCCACATCTATTACCCCTCTTGTCTATAATTAATAAGAAATTGACAAATAAACCCATGGATAGTATTACTGTTTTTACTTAAGGTCTGATTCTTGAGGCACTGAAATTAATAGCAAAATTCCCCCAATTACAGTCAGTGGAGGTTTTACACTAGCACTGCAGTAGCAGAAAGGACTTTGTTTCATTTCAGTAGTTAGTTCCACTTAGACAGAAGATTTATAATTCCTGCAATCATCTTTTTGCAAAAACAAGCTGCTCATATTGTTAAGGAAGAGCAAATATCTCCACAGGCTGAAAAGAACCCTATGACCCAAAAAATATCCTAGCAATCATTCTACCAAGTAATAATTATGCAAAGTTCAGGGACTTATTATTGTACAGTGTCTAATTCATTGCCAGAGTACAGAAAATTATATTTATACTCAGGTTGTGTTTTAAATACAGAAGAATCTGTTTATAATCATGTCATAGACAGTCTCACATTCTAGTCTGTTCATTAGTTCCAGCCGTGCATATGGGTAGCCAGCTTGGAAAAAATAATTGTCATCTACAGATTATTTCAGATGTGTGTTTAAGTGAAGACTGTTTATACCAAATATACAGGGTCTGAATACAAACTGCAGCCTGTGCTTAAGGCACTAGGCCCACTGGTAGTTTCACCATGGACATGCACTAGCTGATTATTGTGTAAATTTGGAGACAGTGGAATGAGGTATGTTGCTGTGCTGCTCCTGTATGGAGCTTCTGAAAGAAGCTCTCCCAGATCATCATCTATTATAAATGTCAGCAAATTCTCCTCTAACTTAGATCTAAGGTTCAAATTATCTTCTTTTTTGTTTTGTTTTGTTTTGTTTGTTTGTTTTTTGTTTATTGTTCTCTACAACTTGCTAACTAAGGCTAACTAATCTAACTTAGCTGTCTGTATATAGTAAATATGAAAGTAAATATACAGGAACCTTTCTCTGGCACTGAAAGCAGCTGGCAGATCCTGGCCAAGAGGTCAAGAAGCTCTCCCAGCCTCCATGAGAAGATGGCTGCATGAAAACTGCCTGCTGCCAACAACTTGACTGGCCCATGAACATTTCTGTCCTGTGCCCAGGAATTGCTTAGGGAAATACTATTTAGCTCAAGCCAAAAACCATGCTGGGGACTGTACTAGCAATTTAATGATGCAGAAAATTTGAGTTCTAGAGCCTGGGAAAATGCCTTGAGACCGTTTCATTTACTAGTGTGGCTGTAGCCTCAGACCTCAGGGTTTCCTCTAGACTTTTGCCTCCGTGGAAGAGCCAGGTAAGATCCTCGATATTGTGCACTTTAAGAAAACATTGAGCTGTATGGCACTCCAATTAAATTTAAACATCTGCTGCAGCATCTATTGTTAAGAAAATAAGTAATAAAATTTTGGTTTTTGTCTTTACTGAACTGCCAAAACATAGTTGCTTATGGAGTTAGTTTAAAGTGATTGATACTTTTCTCAGGGCTTCAGGATCACTTTTCAGAGGCACCCACTACCCTCCATTAAGTCTACAGGGAGAAGGGGGCTGGCATTGCTGCTCACATGTCACCCAAACTGCGTGTTACTGTCTGAAATACCAACCACAGCTGCAAGGCACTTTGCCTAGGGAGGGCAAATGTTGATGAGAGTCAGCAATATTACATAAACTGATTTGGAAGACTTGTAGCTGAGCATATCACTCCACAGCACTTATCAAAATGTGCTAGCCTGCCAGCACTGCAAATTCTGCCCTTCCAAAAGGTACAGCAGAGATCCTTCCCAGGACTGCTTTGGGACTAGTCTGTTCAGCCTTCTGAGAGTTCCTCACAGTACACATCCTTCCTGCAACCTCTTACTAGAAGGAAGAGTTTAGTTTTCAATTACTTACAATGGTGTAAACATGAGTCACACACAGAGCCAAAATAAATGTCACTCACAGTCCTTGCTCAGTGTTACATTCCCTGCAAAATGCCTCATGCTGTCAAGTGACAAACCCATGCTAAATGCATTGCACCTGATAATGCAAGCTTTCAAACAGTTTTCTTACTAATTTTAACTGTAAACGACTACAGAAAATAAACTTTGAAATAACTACATTTTTTGCAGTCCAGACTAGTGCCTAATTATATTCCAAGGAAGTAGTAAACTCTTCTATCACTGTTGAATGGTTGGCAACATTGTTTATTTTAATGGATACATATTACTTTGAACTAAGTCTTTGCCATCTGTTCTGCTTCATAATTGGTAATGTAAAAATAACATATTTCCCAATTGCATCACTAAAATGTATAATGTATGTGTCTTTAATGCATATGTATGCTCTCTGTACAATGTAATATGCATCTGTGATGTTTTTACCATGTTTCAGAAATAAATCAGGATGGACAGAAGCTACTTAGTCATTACATAGTAATTTTCTTGACTGTCAACTTTGTTCACAAAATTCAGGACATTATAGCAGAAAGATTCCACTGTATAAGCACTTTAAGCAAGGTAAATGTATACATGTAAAAATGGGAATATATCCAATAGAACCATTTTAATTTCAGTGTGTATAAAAAATAAACTTATCAAGATGTCACTGCATTTCTGTAACCATATGTTTCCTGCTGTTTAATGGACAGCTCTAAGATTTTACTCTAATCTCTTGGGATTTGTATGAAGAGAGAAACTGAAATAATGACTGATGTAGCATTAGTATACCGTAATGCAAATAAGAAATCCTGGGGCAAACTACATATTTGATTCACCTATATTCCTTATATAAGTAGTATTTTCATACTACTGTGCCCCGAAGAACAAAAAAAAAGAAGGAAAAAGGAAACAAGGGAAACAAGGAAACAAGGAATGAAAAAAAGAAAAGAGAAAGAAAGAAAGAAAGAAAGAAAGAAAGAAAGAAAGAAAGAGAAAGAAACTATCAATTTTTAAATTTCAATTGTCTTTATGTATTATTACTTGTTTCTCTTTTTCCTTACATGGCTATTGGTGGAGTTACTCTCCATTCTTAGCAGTGGATAATCAAACGTGGATTCTGCATTCAGCAAAAGTGCCATCAAAACCGTATCAGGGAAGTCCTTATGCTCAGTTGGAATTTGGATATTAACAGTTAATTTGTTACAACTTTTCAGTAACAATGCATTTAAAAAAAGACAGTATTAATTAGACTGAAGTCCTACAGAG
Source organism: Picathartes gymnocephalus (assembly GCA_013390045.1). Lineage (NCBI taxonomy): Eukaryota > Metazoa > Chordata > Aves > Passeriformes > Picathartidae > Picathartes > Picathartes gymnocephalus. The sequence continues at coordinate 43,728 of WEKY01020408.1, read as the reverse complement.
ATATATGAGGGTTTCTGCAAAAGCTATGGAAATAATTTTTTAATCATAAGCCAACTTCCTAGTGCCTAAGCCTGAGCCTTATGAAGCCAAGTTTAAAGCCCTTCTTAGTCCCACAAACCCTCAGTGAGGGTAATGGCATCATATGCAAAGTATCTTCACAGTCCTACTATACTCATTCTTCCATAAGTACTTCCATAGAAGGATATCATTACTTTAATATCAAGTAGAATATTTTGAGTATCAAGTTTCTACCTAACACAAACAGGACAGCATATGGGAAATGCAGCAAAGTACATGCATCACACAAGAACCATGGTACTGTGGTCATTTTGTGAATCTTTCACACTAAGGGTAAACAGTGGAATGAGTCATGCTTTCCACTTCTGCCCACTGTGTGTTAACTGTATATTGGAAAGCACCTTGTTTATATTGTACTGAAGATTTTGGATAATTCTGAAAGGAATTCTCTCTTATTGTCTCAGCTTGAATGCCATTAGTGAAAATGTTTGTACCGCAAAAGAGACTCATTGTGATAATAAAAGTCAGGTGCTGGGAATCACAAGGCTTGAGATTGTATCACAGACTGAAGATGACACTTTACCATATCTTACCAGTGCCTATGGATTAACCAAGGTCCCCGTGTGGGTAACCAACAGCCCTATGGTTATGTATGCTAAAGTATTGTTCTAAGGTAGTCAAATTGACTGAAATATGAAGAAATAAATATCTGAAAAGAAAAGCCCCTAATTTCTGCTATAGAATGAGGAAAAAAGAGGGAAAATCAAAAAAACAACCCACAATCCATGTTTCCTGCTCAGAAAACAATTTGAAAGCCAGAAACAGCTGCTGCTGCTCTGGGCAGCATACTGGATATGTTGATCATTTCTGACTTCAGCAATCATTGTCAGTGTATCCAAGAGTACTACCAACAAGCTCAGGAATACGTGGATAGTTTGTCTATTTAAAATGGATTGAGGATGCAGAAGATTTTTCACAAGTGGTAGATTACTACCCTGGAGGTGTCAGATAAATATCTGGTAGGTCACTGTTTAATGTTTTTTAAATAGTGCACCTGCCATGCATACTACTTCTCCAGGTGTTGTGCTCTGACATTTTATAAACAGACCAACTGACTCAGTACTACTCCTTTATGTTTTCCTCATCACTGATATAAAAGCAAGAATCAAGGTTGAAAGAGTGATGTTTGAAAACCAGCAGAACAAAGGGTGAGGTCAGGCAGCATCACGTGCAGAAGAACTGTCTGGAGGTCAAAAGATTTGTGTTCCCTGTTCAGTCTCTGTCACTGGATTCAAGCTGTTGATCTCAAGGAATCCACTCACTCCTTGCCTTTTGTCTCTGTTTCTTGTTTTCAGATTAGAGAGTGAATTTCATTTCATTTAGCAAAGGTGCCAGCTGAAAACTGGAAGGGCCCTTTCTTCATACCATGTATTGACTCATTCTGCTACTAGAAATGAAGACCCATAAGGTGGCCCCATGGGGTACCAAGACAACTACATTTTTAAGGTCACTTGGTGTGTGATTTTCTATCTACCATAGTCTCTTAGGATTAATTTCCTCTTTTTTCCCGCTGTTAAAACCAAAACATTAAATTCTTATGTTTAGTGGCATTAAGACCTGGGATGACTCTGACAAGTACTTGCCAACAACTTTAAAGTAACAACTATGGTTTTTCCAAAAGTTCAAAACTGCTGTTTACACCTTCAGGAGGTCTCAGTGACAAAAAACCCCAGTATCTTTGGCAGAGGAAGCAGCTTATCTTGCGGACAACATCTATGTATCAGGGATGGATTTGGGCAAGGGGGACTGTCAGCTTGTAACTGATGCTCAGTTGTCTCTGAAATCACCCATCCTCAACTTACCTTTTTCTAGAATTTTTGAGGTTTTAGGCCTGTTGAGCAATTAGAGCTGGCCACAGGAAGAGTAATCTAATTCTTCTTAGATAGACTTGAATAAGGCAACTTTTGTTCCAGTTACTTTTCTTGATGCCATCAAAGATATAGATCAGAGGCTGTATTATCTGTGTCACTTTATTTAATGGTGTTCTAGCTACTGGAATTTTACACCAGGTAGACCCTACAGACTGTGTTATACTGACATAGCAATAACGTTAACTGAGTGTTGCAACTGTTAATGTGTACTGTTCACAAAGGGTTTAACACCTTCTAGAGCTTACCTCTTTAGACTGAGAATGAAAAAATTATGTTTCAGTTTGCAACCATATTACATTTTTCAAGACTATTCTGCTTCTTTCTGTGACATTTCCTACAGAGCACTATCAAAGGACATAATTTTTAAGCAGAAAAAAAATATGCAATTATTTACCAATTCATATAAATATTGTTGTTAAGAGATTATTGTAAATCACGTGCACCTCATGCACATCCCAGCGGGGGACCCTTGCAAGGTTCCAGGGCTGTTGCTTAAATACAGCACTCTAATTAAGAAAATGCTCAAGCTCTGAATATTTCAGACGTGATTTTCTTTGCTTTAAGCCATCTTCTTACATGACAAGAAAAATGGTGATTAAATGGGTAACATTTAACTTCAGAGTTAAGAAGAAAATCCTACTTCATTTGATCAGAATTCTGCCCAGAATTCTCAGCTCCAGTTCACTCACTGAGCTTATTCATAATTCTGAGCTCCAGATCATTCATTTTGTTGCAAATCTTTAATCTTGGAGACTGATTACAGAATACAGTAGTGAGAACTCTAATGTGCAGAGGCTAGACTTGTCAATGCAGCCCTTTGAAACCTCCTCCCCATTTCTCTTTTGAGATTTGTCTAACAATACTCTTAATTTTTCTAACAACAAAAGTCACATTAAAACTCTGCTGGAGAACACAGACATACAGCATAAATTATCAAGATCCATTCTTTGGTATGGTTTATTTTACATAGAAAAAAGACTAATAAAAGAATTAAAGAGTAGACATAAAATATTTTTAAGGTCTTTAACAGAAAAAACTCATGTTAAATCTTGTTTTAATTATTTTAGGCATTGGTCTCCAAACTGACTATCCTATCACCTTCTGGGAGATTACTGTCTTTGGAAAAGACTTACAAGAATAAATGAATAAAAGTCGCTGAATAAATACAGAAAAAAAGAAAAAAGTCAAGCTTCTTAAGTGTCTACAACCATAGGTTTGACCAAAGCTATGGGGTAGTGTCTTGGAGCAGGCAAACATTCTTTTCTATTGATTTTTTTGAACAGGACAATCTTTGGCAGAGAGGTGAGAAAACAATTACATTACAAAACAATTACAACAGTGTTGCAGCATGGACGCAGGCTGCTCAGCACCGCAACCTTCCTGCAAGCGTCTCCACTGAGGAAGGCGCTGCGGTCGGGACGGAGAAGGCACAGCGCTCTCACACACACAGCCCATGGAAATAAGGCTACGGAGGCAGGAGGGGTCCTCGTGTGGGCTCCCAGCGGCGATTTTTAGAGGTAGAGGTTGACGCCTACACAGCGGCGAACCTCAGTGCCCAGGCACACACTGCGAGGGACCAGGTACAAAGACAAGGAGAGGTGGAGGGTACAATGTTTAAGTACGGGTGCAAATGGGGGAGGACGCAAGCGGCAGGGACCAATCAATGGGAAGGGCAGGCGGGAGGACAAGTACATTCACCAATGTGGAAGCAGGCTGGGGAGAACAGACAGAGGGACGAACCCATGGGGAAACACAGAACCGAGAACTTACTGGAAACCAATCTTGTATGGTAAACTGGGGGCGAGCCGGCCAAGGGGCCGACTACCAGTGGGGTTACGGGGTACAGAACATGGCCATAGCAGGCAAACAGGGGGAGTGTAACTGGGGTAACTGACATCTGGTCCTTGGGCTTCCATGGGAGAAGCCAAAGCCTAGGGGGCGCCCTTCCGGGGCATCCACACAACAGGATTCAACAACATCTGGTTGATCCAAGAAAGGTACAAACATGAGGAGAACAAGGTGTGCACAACTGAGATACTGTTTTGAGCAGAGGAACAACCACTGTAGACATGGTTATCCCATTTAAAGAGAAATCTGTGTGCTCAGGCAGAGTAAAGCAACACTTCACTAGCCTTTAATCATCATATATGGATTACAATAGAATGTAGCATGCGGAAAAGAAATCAAAACTGACTTTGGTATACAGTCGAGTTAGCTTAGACCTTGCAAGTCCAGTCTCTGACAAAAGGACTCCAGTAATCCTTTTTAGTGTGGTTATTGCAGGGCATCTGCTTTCCGAGTACATGCACTAATGCTGTGCTACAAACACACACGTATCTGCAAGCAATTTCAAATATACAGGACTTTTGTCAAGACCTCTGTTCACTATTTGGACTTATCTGAAGGTATATGTATGTTTTACAAAAAGTCATTTATTAACAACAGGGTGATTTAAGGACAGGCCGTAGTCTGAAAGTGCCCTTGCACCTGCAGATTGAAGTCTGATACTTAATCTTAATTGATAATATTTTGATAGTTTAAGAGCATATATCAGAGCATATGTACATGTACACATGTGATTTTTAGAACACAAACACTAATCTTCCTGCATAGTTAGAAGTTAAACTGTCTTGTACTAGTCCAAATTCTGTCATTTTAAACTACAGATTAGTTTCCAGTTAGACTAAATCCATTATTTGTGCAAAACAATGTCATAGCAATGACGTAAGCTGAATGTTAAAAAAATCAATTTTAAAACCCAAGACATAAACAGGAATATTATCTGAGTTAGAGGGTATAATAATGGGGGTTTTCCAGTTTTATGTGCACTCATTTGTGTAACAAATATTACTTCTGCAGTTAACAACTGCCAAAAACAGGTAAGAAATGTTCCTACTCTAGATAAGACTTCAATATCAATTTTCTATTTTCTCCATCAAACTGTAGAACATTTTCTCACTCACAGAATTCCAAAGAGATTATGATAATTTTTCAATATTTTCATGTGCTTTTTTATCACAAAGGAAAGTATCCTAAGCTATATATTGATACTTAGTAATAGCTTTGACTAGAACTAGAGAATGCTCTGTGCTCTACAGCCTTCAAAATCTATTATCAAAAGACAATATTTGGATCACCAAGTGCAGATTTTTTTATATAATATTATATAAACTTCTTCTTAAAGTGACCAAGCTCATCTTAACAGTAGTTCTTTTTTTGCCACCCAGAACACCACTTCTTTTTTGAAAAAGTCTTTCAAATTCAAAGTCTAAACTGATTTATGACTTTTACCTTGGGCCATGACCATCCTTTTCCCTTTTCCACCCACAAGTAATTAGCTCTTTGATACAAGAAACGTTCCAGCCTCCCTTAGATCTTCTTTGGCTAGCCTACATTTGACATGATCTTGGAGTTTTTCTTACAGTAGCTCTTTATGTCTTCACTTACTCAATAGGCTTTGAGCCTTGCTAAAGGAATGACTGTAGCATGAATTCATTCCATGATAGACACTGAGAGCAGCAAAAATACTATATAAATACTTTCAATTACAGCTCACATTTCCAGGAAAACAAAGTTAGTCAATTGCAATCATACAAAAGCAAACAAACAAACAAAAAAAAAAACCCCACAAACCAACAAAAACAGCAACCCATAAACAAACAACCCAAAACAAAACAACACAAACAAGTTCTCATTTTCTGGTACCCCTAAAAGCAGTTAAGCAGTTTCCATGAGGCAACTCAATTTCTGCTCTTGGGAAGAATCAGCAAAAAGGAGAGGGCAGTATTTCCACTAGATTTCATGTTCTTCCACTTTCTTTTCAAAAAAAACCCCATTCTTTAAAATTTCCTATTTCAGGATGACATCAAAGTGACTTCTGAGATTTAGCAAACTTTTAATGTTTATCCGCCCTATTAAAAAAGAAAGAACACCTTTACAAGCAAAACTATTGCTAATGTAAAGGAGCATTTTCTTTCAAAAGCATTGATGAAGAATACACAACCTCCCTTTCCAGTCCATTTCCCTAGAGTGGGACTGCTTTTGTCTTATTCTAGCTGTATAAAGGTTGAGATGTTGGTCTAAGGTAGTTGGGTAACCAGACTGCTCCTACAGTCAGCACAGAGATATACATCTTAACAGGGCAGTTCAGTAGGTGTATAAAATATGTGCCCTAGGCTTTCCCTTTCCTCAATGCAAAAAAGACAGACACATTCAAAGATCTACCACAAATGAGGTGAATCTCATTTTCTTTCTTCCACCACCTTCTACGATGTATAGGAAACTGGACTGGATCACGATCTGAACAACAGTGTACACTAGCCGTTGTTCCAAAATAGCAACCAGAGAAGCATGAGCGTAACTCCAGCGCAATTCAAATCATCATCTGGCCCCCGGTGTTGAGTAACTCCCATACTTTCAAAATGAAACCGTTTGCAAACCACCGAAACTGCAAGCCAAAACTTGCTAGGTTGGCTTGTCATCAGAAGAGTTGTTGTGGGAAAGTGCTTAGGGAATATAAATCTGCCAATCTATCCTTTTACTCGTAGTAAATCACGTCTCTGTCGGTGGCCCTAATGTTAATTCTGGTACAGTAATGCAAATGAAGAGGATATTCCTGCATGAAGAACTGAATTCAACTAAAGGCCTTCAATTTTTTCTCCAGTTATATAGTGACAGATGCCTGTTTCCATTATAAATCTATAATTCTTGTAAAAGTAATTTTCTTCATGGAGAAATCCTTTTTTGGCAAGGTAGTAAACGGTACAGAAATGCTGCACACATAGCATAGTTTGCATATTTAGTGCATTATAATTGCCCCAAGGTCTTTTGGACAATTCTTCTCCTATATCTTGGCACTATTCAGACTGTGCTCTGTTGCTTCAACATTTGAGTTTTGCAACACTCCACATCTATTTGTTGTATACCCTAGAGTCAGCTTGAAATGCACAAAGCTTTCATCAAAGTTGGCTTTGATTTCTGTTTTAAGTTCTATTTTAGATAAAGCATTACTTCCTTTTTAAAAAATTATATATATATTTGTGCCTTGAGGGATTTTTTGTAAGCATCGGTGGTAATGAATAATCTGTGTAATTAGAAAATATGTCTTCATTTTTGGCAAATTACTAAATTGCCCACTCTTCCTTCTCCATTAAAAGATGAACTGTTTAGAAATGAAATATTGGAGAATTTACCAACACAATTAAACTGTATATAGTGATCTCAATTAGTATATTTTACAAACAGAAAATAGCTGTTTCTTCTTTGATTGGCCAGCTAGAATTCATTAACATAATTGGCCTTCAATAATGGCAAAATTTATACAGCAATAATCTACCAAATCTACCATAATACTATGCCAAAAATAGGAAAAAACAGTCTATTCAATTTATAGGATAAAGATATTTAAAACACAATTCACTAGACAAACTTTCCAAATTGCCAACAACTTCTTTCGTGTCATCTTGCAGGTCATCCCAATGTAAAGTCTGAGAAAATTTCACTCCTTACAACTCACCAAATGCAAAGTGGTAGCAGTTTACACAATAAATCAACCTGCTTTAGACATGCAACACACAGGCATAGTACAGAAGAGATTTAAATGAGAAGGTAGTATTATAAAACTATCTCTTTAAGAGACAGTTTGAACACTTTTATTCCTCCAGATGACAATTATTGAAAAATATGATTTTATATTCTAAAATCCTCTTAAATTTAGTGGCGTTGAAGGACCTCGCCTGATGCAAGACCTTAATGAAACCAGGAGGGTTCTGATTCTGATTTGTGCCTTTAAAGATCATTTGAGTGAATAAAAAGGGGAACAGAGACAAACACAAACATAATTTTAAAGAATCTACTATGGAACTACACAATATCAGATAAATCAGATTAAGTGAAGACTAAAGGAAAGAAACATAACTTGTTTAAAACTGGAGCTACATAGACCTAGAAAAATGATAAGCTGTAGTTTCTATTGATACTGATCCAGAAGGTCCCTTTTCCATATTGTGTTCTGGAAAATATCATTAAAATGAGAAAAAGAGTAGATGATGAGGACAGAAACTTCCTACACCCAGTAGTTTGCTGAGAATGTGCTGAGGTGGAAAGATTCTTCAAGCATTAATACATACAGAAAGGGACCCCCTGTTTACAGTAAAAGAAAAAAAAAAAATTCAACAAAACCCCCATTCTGAAAAATACCAAATGGAGAAGGACAAGGTAGAAGGGGGGACACTTCACAAACCCTGTGAAACCAAAAGTACAGTTCACAAGGTTCACAAAACCTCAAAACAACACAAGGTTTGCCCATCCCTTACCATTAGTCATCTACAAGAAATGTTCCTCCCTGACCTCTGATGAATCCACTCCCTTGCATAGGAGTTCCTTCTGCTTTTGGATATGGTGCTCTGTGTTAGGGTGCTACATACACTGACTTAAAGGAATCTTTGTTCTGAGAGTGAACCTACATCTAGCAAAAAGAACAGGTGACTTTACTGAGTAGACATGGAAACGTTTATGACTGAGGAGACAGGCCATATTCTCTGTGTGTTACATTGGAACACAGCAAAATCCTGCAATAAATTAATTTTCAGCAGCACCACTGAAACATGGAACTTTGTTCTCCAAAAAGGTAAGAATGTTTCAGTAGCAGGAAGTATACTGACAGCTTTCCAAGGAGACTGATAATTTACCTTATTTTCATCCACCCCCCTCTCTCTCTTCCCTGCTATTTTGGGACTTGAGGAAATCTAGAAATGCTATAAGAGGTCTGAGCACAACAAATTTGTATGGGCTCATGACCCAGTTTCACACACAGAAGTAGTTAACAGGGCTGATTTTCCTTTTCACCCACAATTTTCATGAATCTACCTTTGTCTGCAGCTACTGTTTTACACTAAAGACAATAGAGTCGCATCACCCTGCAGGGAGTACTGGGATAGAAGGAACCAGATTGCTTCCTGGAGCTCTACATTTGCATTGGAAACATGAGGTGTGATTTGTGACACCCTTAGCATAAAGCACTATTTCCTTTCAGCATGAGCAACCACTTCTGGTAGCCTGTCTGTGGGGGAGATTAAGGTGTGCTTACATGTACTGTCAGCATATTCCTTTGAAATACTTTCAGGAGATGAAACCCACACATTATTAAACACAGCAAATACAATCCTGGATGCATGCAGGCCAACAACACAGTTTGGAATAGAGTGAAAGGGACAATTTATTTCCAATTAAAAAAGGAGTAGTATAAGAATTTTCTCTCAATATCACATTTTCTTCCAAAGAAACAGATTTTTGTAGTCAAGATACAATGCTTACAATTTACTCTCCAAAGTCTTGCTCTGAAAGGTATTAGAAAGCAACTTGACACCAGAATTCAACATAGAAACTCTCTAAAGCAGCCTTGTATCCTTGCTGGGTAATAATGGGCAAGGGTGGAGTCACACACTATTTGAACAACAAAGCAAACTGTAAGCTATGATAAATAAATGCCTGAAAGAAAACACCCTGGCCCCACCTTTGTCTGATTCAAATGAAAAAATACCAATTTCAACCAAACCACAAGAGCATACATGTACACGCACATACACACAAACACTGCAACCCTAACTTCCATGATTTGATGACTGAGGCATTTTGAACAGGTGAACTAATGCATCATTGAAGACACTGCCCTGTAAATGAGATCTTACAATATTCACAAAATGCATTTCTTTAATGCTTTTATTTTCTAAAAATTTTTAAATTTCAAAAAAGAATTTCAGAATTTACCATCTCTATTTTTTCTTAAAATCCTATCTAACGATTTTGTATTGCTTTTACTAGTTTGCTACAGTGCTGGCTGCTTCCCTTTGACATAGGGTCTTCCTCAGTTAGTGCCTTGACTTACTAATAGATTCTTTGCACCTTTGCTCTTTCTCTATCAATGAACAGAATCTACCCTACCTCTTCATTGTATTCCCTGCTTTCATTGTCTTTCCTTTCTTCCTTGAATGCTTATGTGTCCTCTATAAGTGGAAAGGCCAGATACTATTCTTCACACTTTTACAGATTTCTTCAACTTCTCCCTCTTCTTGACTGCACATGGCCAGAAAAGTGAAAAGTGTCTCCCTACTGAACGACAAGCTGCAAAGTCACAGAGTAGCTGCTCTCTTCCTGGAACCGTATAGAAATAAACTAGAACAGCCATAACAGGTAAAACTAAATATCTCTTTAGCCTACTATTCAATTCCCAACAGTGATGATTAGCAGGTGCCTAGGGGAGAGCACACAAACAGGGCAAGCATAGAATATATAAGTTCTGTACATTCTCACAGCCTCCAGTAATCTGTGATTCAGAGATATGATCATGTCTTCCATCTCCAAAGAGGCTGAAGAACCCTAGGGAGACAAAGAATGAAACATGACTCAGAGAACATGCTGTTGAGTGAACCACAACTAACTTGAAAGAAGGAAAGAAAATGTATCTATAAATTAATCAAAATATTAAAAGTTGCTCTAAATAAGTCTACTTCAGGTACAGGATGCAGTCTAGCCACAGCAGATATAGCAGTCTGAACTCTGTAATGTAGCTGTGCAGAGCTACAGGCTGCCACTTTCAAATACACACCTAAAAGGAGTACCTAACCCACTCTGGTCAAGATAACCAAGTTGTTTTAAAGGATTTAAATAGCAGGTCTTGCTAGCACTTTTGCCTGAAGTATGTTAGGGAATACTCACAGATTCACAGTCCAGTTGCATTCAGAAGAGAAGCAGTAAGTTCTTCAACTGGCATAGGCAGGCATAACTGGTGCTATCAATCCACAGCATTACAGAGCTAGGAAGGAGAACAGATATACCCTGTGGCAGTCAATGGTACAATGGTTCCCAGTTTTCCATCATCACACTGCCATTGGAGATTGCTACATCTAGAGTTTTGCAAAATGGCATGCTGTATCAATGGACAGTTAATCTCCTGCTGGTAAAGAGAAAATTCATTTGCTTTATGAAACGTGGGTGTCATTAGCAGAACAGCATCAAGACTTTCCAATGACAGCTCTCCTTTACCAATTCTTCTTCTCTAAATTGGACAAAGTACTTCCTTGCTTTCTTTAAGCAACACCAGCCTTCACATTGTTAAATAAATTATTTGAAATAATTTATCTGATTTTGTCAGATCAAGTAGAAAGAGCACATAGAAATTGCCAGCTGAAGTCCAGGACAAGATAAAGTATAACAGAAGGTAGCAGTATGCACCTAGAAAGCCATAGCAGGTTATCTTCCTTCAGTTGCAATAGCTATTTGTAAAGCATACCTGCAATCATAATGTCACAAACAAACCAGTACAACTCAGATTTTTACTTAAGGCACTGTCACTTAGAACAAGTTTTGATCACTGATGCAGGTATTGAAAAAAAAAAAAAAAAGAGAGAGAGCATAATTAAATAACTCTTAGAGATTTCCCTCCCTGCCCAAGCTCATATTAAGTCAAACATTTCTGCTCCCAGGCTGCTAGTCGTAACTACTGTAACACTCATTGTGGTTTACTAGACATAGGCTGGATTTTTATGTTCAATACTTCTTTCTGCAATTTTCTTCTTATTGGATTCTATCTACACAGTAGAGAACTTGGGCTTCTGCACAATTACAAAACCTGGAAACGGAATGTTGCAGTGTTTTGGAATTTGGACAAACAGATTTCCTCCTACTATTTCCGGGATCTGAACAGGGTGTTTATATTGTTCTCCCACAGAAGACGAGAAGTAAGGAGGTTCCACAGTGAAGGATGGGGTACGCTACCTTTCTGATTCCATAGGAAATTCTTCCATATTGCTTCAGCTTACTCCACATTTGACAATCCAGAAGGAATACTTTGTGGTACAATAAGTATTTGAAGTCTTGAGACAATCTTATGTGGGGCACCTTCTAGAAAAGCATGAGGGCCAGTATAAAGGTAAAAGTAAAAATATATAGCCAACAATGGAGGGCTGGACCACAGTAGCTTTGGCTTAAATTATCTCTTGCTGCCACTAAACAAAACTCATAAACCTAGCTCTACTGCAGCCTAAGTGAATCTAATTGTTGGATCTTGCAATGTTACCTTTGTCTTGCTGCTCCTGATCATCTTTGATGACTGACTTAGACAAGGTATGTCTAAGTGCATTGAGTCTGGTTATTTCTTTACTAGTCTCATCTCTAATGACAAAGGGATAAATCAGCCATGGTTCTATTGCATGCTAACATCAGTGCAAGAATGCACTGGGAATGGTGTGGGTAGAAGCAGGTAGGAAAGGAAATAAAGCACCTCCTTCCACAATAACACCCAATCACAGTCAGGCATATTAAGGCCTATTAGAAAAATAGGTATTCTTACAGGAAAATTGATGGTCCATGTTCAAGAAGAGACCTACAGTTCTAGCAAAGGTGTTACTTACGAAGACAGATGAAACACTAAGATGGTTGAAAAGAATCCTATTATCCTAGCGCTTCACATACTTTAAATAAACATACTGTATACTGATGCCATCAAATCCCAACTTTTCTGAGTGCTTCAGCATCTGAATTCAAGAGTCTGCTCTCTCGATTTCTCAGAGCACAAGAACTTCAAAGCAAATCCACAACCAACCTAGACATATTAGGGTGCCCTTGAAGAGCTCACTCCAGCCAACATCAGGAAGTTTGTGCATGATTGTGCATTCACACCATATCAATGTACTTTGGTATTTATCCATTTCTTATTTCTTAAAAAAATCCATAGTATCTGAGAGACAGACAACCCATCTTTTTTCATAACTTAGTACCATTGGGTCAGGTCACACTACCAGGGATCTGCAGCATGACTATTCTGGAAGATTTTAATACACCATTTCTCTCTTGCCCTTCTCCTTTCATACAGAAGAAAAACAAGTAAGATAACCACTTTGCCAGAGCCAATTATTCTTACAAAGCCAAAAAACTTCGGTGGATGGCATCAATACCTTGCGTACAAAACGTTTTAGAGCCTTTTACGTTCCTGACAATGCATAATCACATCTTTGGGAAGAATAGGTATCATCATGAAAACAAGACGGAAGCAATACTGAACTGTTCCACATTCAGGTATCTTGAGATAGAGAGGTAGAGGAGAGGTACCCTATTTGGTAATGAAGCTGTGGATGCAGTTCTTCACCACTGGTATAAGAGCAGGCACACCAGGAACCTTTGCAATTAAAGGCAATTTAATAAGTTTACATTTGCAATTTACTGAAGTAGTAGGTATAGTCTGTAGTAGACACTTGGTCAATCACAATATCTTGTTGGGAGTATGAAGACATACCGAAGGCATACATAGTGAATTTGGAATACCATATTTTTGCCTTCTTGCTTCTGTATGAAGGAACTAGTAGGCAATATTTTGCCTTTTTCTGCACATTTAGGGGTACAGTTTAATACACGAGTGTATCAGACGTTTCTTGTTCCTTCATACATGTCTTGTACTTTCATACATTATGAAAGTTAGTTTGCTCCTGGACTTGGTATGACATTCTTTGTTACTAACATGGCTATGGCATTAAGAAAAGACTCAATATAGTGACAACTAGTCTAAGTGGAAAGTTTTTCCATTCAATTCAATGCATTCTATACTTCCTTATCACATTCTTAAAGCACATCATTCCAGTTTCATGTTATACAGCAGATACAATGTGTTATGAAAATGTTATTGGCAATGTAACTCTGAAACCAGACCAGGCAATGAATTGCATTTGTTCTTTAATCCTTACACTTGGTTGTTATTTCCTGTCAAAGGGCAAAGTTCAGCAATATGGATAACCATGGACCTACACAAAACAAAAACAAAAACAAAAACAACCAAAACCAAAAGTGAGCAATAAAATATAACTTGACACATGACATGAAAAATGAAACAAAGTACAAGATATTTGACTGTACTCATTTAAATCTATTTTTCAGATATATGACCCTCAAGACTGATAAATTTTTATTCTATTGGTTCTTTGATGTGAGGTGAAAAAAGGGGTAAAAAACAGGCTCCTTTGATCCAGAAAACTTAGGTAAGAAATTGGAATGATAAAAAAAAACCAATGGGACAGCAAAACCACAACTGCATAGATGTGTCTGCAATTGTCTTATTTAAATCTCTCTGATAGCAATGGAAATCCTTTTTAATTCAGAGGAGAAAAAACATTATTTGAGAAATTAGAACTGAGCCTGTGAGGTGGGAACAAACACAAAATTGTCAATAATAATACACCAATAAATGTCAGTAGACATAATTTCACTTGGGAATAAGATGTAGTCAGGCAGAACAGGTACCACTATAATTTGCTGCTTTTTACTTGCACAGAATTTAAATAAACCATAATTAGATTATAATTTTTTATAACAGAAGACTTATTATTCTTAGGGAAGTTCTCAGCTAAAGAGATTCAGCCTTAAGATGCTTTATGTTAATAATCAGACCAACAGGTGCATCAGCCACCTTAGTCCCAAGAGTGGCAGTGGCTTTCTTAGGGGCAAGGCACAAAACTGAAGGAAGTAATAAATATTAGATTTTAATCTGGTGCCTCAAGTCTGTAAGTATTCTCAGACACATAGTTTTTACACACCTAAATAGGGCCTTCAGCACTCATGTTGTGAATTTAAATCTTCTATTTCACTGGAAAGTTCATCTTCTAGGAAATGGTATGAAAAGTAACTGTTTAGCAAGCAGTTCAGCATTGATTCATTCTCTTCTTTTTGACTACGGCACAGATTTGCAATTAAGAAGGTTTAGATTTAAATTTCAGAGACACTACCTTCAATCCATGTATTTCACACATTTTCAAAATGTAGGAAATTATTATTTAGTTTCTCACATTTTTCTTTTTTTAAGTATTAGTAATACAGATAAACCAAATTTCCCTGCAGACAGATGGAAAAGAACAGTAATTAAATATGGAATCAAAAATATAAAACATTATGTTAAGAAAAGCAGGTAACAGGGGAAATTAAAACTATATGCAGAAAAATCCTGCATTCAGTAAGAATAAAATTTTTAATAAAATTTGGGAGTAAAAGAAATCCTAGTTCCTGTGATTGTTGTTAGAGTGTAGCATGAATATAAGTTACATCAGAAAAGAAAGATGACAAAATTGTTAGTGATAAGAGAAAAGGCAGAGGTGTACAGTATGTTTCTGTTCAATATCTGGAACATAGCTAAGTGTGCTTATGTTCCATAAAATAACAGTGATATATATTTCCTTTTCCAATATTAGCTAAGGATGATGTTGAAGAGAAGCAAGTAAAAATTATCACAAAAAGATAAAGAGACCTGAATTACTTTCTCACAAAAAACATGAATCATCTGGATCCTTGAGAATTTGAACACATTTTGAAGACTCCAGATTGCCTTTTGTTTTGCCTTTTGGAATTTTATTTTTTGCCAATGCTTCAAAGTAGGACTGTTATGATGCAAGGGAAACTAATGGTACAGCTGCAACAGGACATCAGTTAAATGGGCAATTGCTAATGTGTATTATTTAATCTTCTCAAATAATATTTCTGCTCCTAGTATCATAGAATCATTTAGGTTGGAAAAGACCCTTAAGATCATTGAGTTCAGTCATACATTGCCAAACACTGCCAAGTTCACCATTAAGCCATGTCCCTAAGTGCCATATCTACATACCTTTTAAAAACCTCCAGTGACGGTGACACAACCACTTCTCTGGGCAGCTTCTTTTAGTTTGTATTTATATGGGCTAAACTGATGCGAGGGCAGTATACAGATAGGTGCATTCCTGTTGGTTGCCCCTCTGGAAGCATGGTTGATATATCACTGAAGAGTTACAGCAAGATGACTGCATTTATCCTGAAAAATTGACTCAAAATTATGTAGTTCATTGCTAGCCCACCTAACTAAACTAATCAGGACTTCTGAGTGAAGCAAGAATAACAAGAGAAAGACACAGAGGCTCTCCCTGTGAGGAGGTAACCCAAACTCTACATAGTAACAGAAGCCACAGTTCTTAACAGAAAGTGCTAGATACCTTTGTCTCTGACCTTAATTAGAACTGTCTGTACAGGCTTTCTCACACGTATTTTAAATACAAATCCTGGACTACTAAATATTGTCTGTCTTACTATTGCAACCAAAGTCTTCACAAGCAGGATACTGTAAACTGCTCCTGCTCTTTGTGGAAGAGAGAGAGAGGTGCTTGTCATCATGAGTGTCATCCAGAAAAAAAGGTCTAGTCACCAAGAAATGCTGGGTACATCCTTGGCTTTTCTACTCACTTTCTTGCAGTCAAGACATTCAATCTTTTATAGTTTCCAGCTCCATCAACCTAGTAATTATCTGTAGCTTCTACGCCAGTACCAGCTAAAGGATATTTTTAGCGGCATGTTCAACACTGCTACCAGCTCCTTCAATACGTGCTTTTTTTTTTCTGTATCTGTCTTAAATGCAAATAACTTTGCTCCTTTTCACCTCATGACATATACATTTTACATCTTAGTATAAGTGTCCTTTTATACAACAAATACAGAAATAACACCTCTGTACTAGGATTTGGAGTCCAGTATTCCTCCATCACACAAGATTACCCTAAGCAGGAAGGACACAGTCAGAATGCCTCAATTGTGATTTCATTTGAAATTTAAATACTCAAGGCTCAAGAATAATCAACACTGCCTACCCTCAAGAATCACCTTACTGTTGAATATACCCAAGATAAATAAAAGTTATTAGTGGACTCCACAACGGTGTACATGGAATCTTGTGCTCAAAACTACACACCCTTCATTTCAGAGGGTGCTGCACTCAAAGTATCATTAGCCTGGTAGAAGATCTTCCTCAGAAGCTAGAGCTGTGCCTCTTCTTAGTGCCAAGAGTCCAGAAAATACATCTTTCCTTCTTTCATAAGGCCTTAATCACTGGGGTATTGTAGTACTTTCATCACCAAGCAAATTTTCATTCACAAGCGGATGTTTGTTGTTGCCTGCTGCCAAACTCTATTAGGTGCCTTTTTAGACATACACTTCTTCTTGATAAATGTCCACAGCAGTACTGAGAGTTGGTCAAAAGTGACTGTCAAAAAATTCAAGTAATACATGCTCTTCTTCAACCAGGGTGGATTTATTGTCTTCTATGTCTCAGCTTTTGCTGCCAAATTGTGTTATCTTCTCTTGTTTTTCCGAGGACACATTTTAGATGGGCCTAAGAGACTTACCAGCTTGAAATATAAGTGAAATCATCCTTTCAGAAAGTGTAATAGCATGGTAGCATATTTGTTGCTACATTTTCGAATTTAGAAAACAATTTAAAAAATTATAAGACCCTGATAAACATAGACTATTATATTCTTTATGAAGTCCATGGAAACACAACAGAAAATGAGATATTATTATCTTAAAATTAGTATACTGCTACAGATAAGACAAACAGTAAGATGCCCTTTGATCATAAAGTCATGTGGTTTATGGTACATACTTTAGTTATCTATGAATAAAACACTGAGCAAGGACAGTCACTATGTTTTTGATTACAATACAAATACTGGAGTGCATTCAGCTGAGCCTTGATCAAAGATCATTTAAGGATACTCATTCCTTCCCATTTTTTGTTATTATTATTTTAATAGTACATTAACAAATCAGGTACCAACATTTTGTATATGCTAAATGGAACTGTTCTTCTCATAGACTTAATCTAACTTCAAAAAATAGAAAAGGCAGCCTATTCTGGAAAGAGTAATTATACTTACAGAAAAGTTTACTCAATACATAACCTCCTCCTCCATGTGAACTTTTGTTTTCAATTACACACACTAGCACAGTATTGAGGATTCTCAGCTTGCTAATGATACTGTTCTGTGTCCAGTACTAACAACAGTAGCAGTGACTGGTGGCAGTTCTGCAGAGAACTACACGTGGGATGCACGTGCAGGAATGGAGTTTTTTGCTGGTTAATAATTGAATCTTTTAGATTAGCAAAGAACAGGAACACCAGTCATTTGTCAGAGAGCTGGGGCACACCCATACAAAGCAATCTGGTGGTTCCCTCCTGTATATAGTTCAAAGGACAGATCTTATTTCTGTAATTACAGTAACTTCATAGTATTTTTCTCATTACAGAGTGGTTGAGAAGCCAAAGTGGAGAATGTGGAAGTGGAAGCACACAGGTAGTGATGCTAAGATAGTAGGAAAGGCCTGAATGCTCTATACCTGTTGTATTTGAAAAGTAAACTTTTTCCATTATGTTCATATTACAACTAGATATTATTGTAACAGTTCATTTAACACGCCCACCAACTGTCTTTTCAGTCTCCTTTAAATTACTCCTCTTGCTTTTAAAATTAGAAATGTATCTATATATTGAGTAAAAATTAGTAGCACAGGATCATAGAAACATAATATTTTGGTTTACAATGTTGGTATTATGATTGAGTTTAAATTTAGTGTCAAGATTCAACAAAGATCAAGTGGAGAGCTGACAGCTCTGTATATTATCTCTTTTTGCAAGTCGTCAGCAATTTTATTACTTATTAAAATTATAATTATTGAAAACCAATTAAACTTTTCTATCCATTCTCAAATACAAAAGGACACATTCATATTGGTACTCTGTGTTATAATGAATTTATTATTAACAAATTGCTGAATTATTTTACTGGGTCTACAGCCTTTTGGATCAGGTCACAGATACAATGGAATGATCTAAATCCTAAAACTATGGTTGTCACAACTCAGATAAGGCTTTCGTATCTTCACATTTCAAAGGCAAGGTAGAACACAATCCAGTTTCATCTGTATTCTAACATTTCTATAAAGCTCAAACACAGTCATAAAAACAATGAGTTTTTGCCTCATCTCATACAGCAATGATGCAATGATACAATAAATGTGCCTCTAATTTTTTTACACAAATCTTGAGATCATCTGTTCCAGTGTTTCTTTAATTTTAATTGAAGGATTATGTATTCACCTACTTTTACAACTTGATAATTTTACAAAATAAAAGATAGTAGTAAACTTTGGGGTTTTTTGCTATTACTTCCTTTTTTTCCCTCCTTGATTTTATTTGGTGCAGGTGGGCAAACACAAAAATCATTGAACAGTTTGCAATGTCTTACTATTTCCATCAATACATAGATAATACGTATAAAAACACTCATTTTGACTATCCCATTGAACAATCATTGAATCCAGATCAATTTTCACATCATTGCAGCAGTTCAACTATAACACTACTGGCACAAAGAGAATTACAGGAGAAAATATAGGACTTTATTAAGAAGTGCCTTGGTACACAAACTACTCTACTACTTTGGCTCACTCTATATAAAGACTGCAGAGCAGGCACAGGTGGACCATATTCTTTATTCCTTACTTACATTCTTTATTCATTAATTTGCTGATGACAGTATCAACTCATTCTACAAGACATAAAGTAGGTTTCCACGTTGAAATTTGATACTTAATAGCCCTTCTACTATTTTTATCCTCCAATTATAACTCTGAATATACTTGTTATCACTAAAAATACAATACTCTTTTTAATCTTGTTACATTCTTGGCCTTTGTGACTTGGCAGTGAGTTCTATGGTCTAATTACAAGTTTTATATGTAGAGGTAATTACAGGTTGGGTTTGGGTACTTTTTCTGTTTTGAAAGTTACCTTTTAATTCTCCTTGATGTTCCTCAGCTCATGTTAAATGAGAGAGAACAGTCATCTGATCTGTGGTACCTAGACAATTATTTTACTGTATCCCCTTTCTTTATCTTCCCTCTAAAGTGAAAAAAAAGGCCTAATCTTTCAAGAGGGTTTTTTTTCATATCCTCAGTCATTCTCATTACCTTTCCTTGATCCCACTTTAGTTCTTCAATACATTTTTTGAAATAGGGAAAACAGCTGCTGAAATTGTGCAATCTCTCTACTGAATACAAAGTACCACCTGCATAACAGTGAAAGATGAGGTCCTGAGAACTCAGTTCTGTACAGAGCCATGCTTTTTGAATCATAAATACTAATGCTCCAGAGACTTTCCAGTCTGACTTCACTTGACACAATATCATGATATCTAAGGCAAGTTGTGCATCAAATATGTAAGTTCTTTTTACACACAAGCATATCTTCTTGCATTATTTTAAATCCAGCTTCAATACCAGGTCTTCAATTACCACAGAACTACATCCACAATGAGGCTCTGTAGCCTGCCTGTACTTTACTTCTAGAGTTTGTTGTTTTCTCTCCCAGCCTGGGAAATTCTTCCTGTGTGAGACCTAAAGAGCTAGCAATCACCAGGTGGGGAAAAAATAATGTATTGTAGATACTTCTGGACTGTTATGGTAAGAGGACAAATAAACAAAGTAGATTGAGCTAGTAGAGCTTCATGTTTTAAGATACCAGCCCTAAACTTTGCCTTCTCTTTGAAAGTCCTTTCAGTTTTTCAATTTTCTTTTAATTGTACCTCAATATTGGTCTCTCTAATGCTTATGGTAGGAGTCAACTTTGAATACACTCAGATATTGATTTATAAAGGGAAAACAATGTGCCATATGTGGAAATGTACAGTGTGTTACTGATGAAGTCATCAACATCTTTCTATTGAATATGAGTCAGCAGTGCCCTGGCAGCCAGGAGGGCCAACCCTGTCCTGGGGGGCATCAGGCACAGCATCACAGCTGGGCAAGGGAGCAGAATGTCCTGCTCTGCTCTGCACTAGGGCAGCCTCACCTCGAGTGCTGGGGGCAGTTTTGGGTGCCACAACATAAAAAAGACATTAACTTCTTAGAGACTGTCCAAAGGAGGGCCATGAGGATGATGAAGGGTTTGAAGGGGCAGCTGTATGAGGAGCAGCTGAGGTCACTTGGTCTTTTCAGCCTGAGGGGAGACCTCACTGCAGTCCACAACATCCTCATGAGGGGGAGCGAAGAGGCAGCCGTTGATCTCATCACTCTTATGACCCACGACAGGACTCGAGAAAACAAGATGAAACTGAGTCAGGGGAGGTTTAGGTTGGATATGAGGAAAAGGCTTTTCACCCAAAGGGTGGTTGAGCACCTAACAGGTTCCCCAGGGAAGTGGTCAAAGCACCACTCTGACAAGAGTTCAAGAAGCATTTGAACAACGCTCTCAGGCATATGGTGTGAGTCTTTGGGTGTTCTGTGCAGGGCCAGATGATGATCCTGACGGGTCCCTTCCAACTCACCATATTCTACGATTCTATGATTCTCTAATCATTCATAATTCCAACAACATGTTCTTAAAATGCAAAGAAATAAAGGGAGGTCATGGCTTCATAAGACACACTGGTCAAAAGAAAAGCACTGGAGTTGCTGAAAGAAGTGGCCTAACAGCTGATCTGTAAGACTTGGCAGAGTCATTCATATCTCTTATATGTCCTAATTTGCAAGCAAACAGGCAAATATAGCAGAAGCCTTCCTTAGCAGCACAGGGTGTACATGACTGAGCTCAACAACAGAAAACAAGCATACGGGAGGTGGAAGTGGGAACACAATGAGTAGGAACACAGGAGCATTTCCTGGGCATGCAGGGATGGAATTAGAAGGGCAATGCTTATGTGCAATTAAAATTGATCAAGGATATCATGGGTAAGGACATTTTTGCAGCAAAATAGGAGACTGAGTAAAATCTAGGCCAGCTGCTGAATACAGCAGGTGACCTTGTGAAACAGCATATGGGTATTCATTTTATCTGTTTCTACTGGCATGGTCTGCTCTCAGGGATCCCAGAGTTCCATGTCAAATAGCAAGGATCAAGCCAGGGTCTAATAAAATAAGCTAGAAATATCATACACATCCATGGGATTGGACAGGATACATCTGAGAGTACCAAGAGTGCCAGCAAAAGTCATTGGAAGGCCATTCTCTGTCCCTTGTGAAAGGTCACAGTCATCAAAGGAGGTTTCTAACAACTATAAAAATGTTACATCTGTCTTAGGATATTGCAAAAGGAGGATATGGGTGGTGAAAAACTGATCAATGTTCTCTCAGTTGCTGGGAAATTTATGGAGCAAGTACTCATGGAAATCATTACCATGACAAAAATATTATTGAGAACAGCCATCTTGAATTTCCCAAGGACAAACTGTTTAGTCATTCCGATTGTCTTCTACAACTACATTACAGGCTTCTTTGGGGGAGATTAGAGTAGGTGTTGCTCCCCTTGTCTTTAGCTAGAGCTTTGGTAGTTTTCCAGCATCTGCAGCCAGATTAAGAAGATATAGGTACACGACAAGGTGCATAAAAAACTGGCCAGGTCATGGACCTCAAAAGGTAGCTAATAACTATTTCAAGTACAATTAGCAGGTGATTCCAAGGGATATTTCTTGGGATCAATAAAATGGCTGACATTATTTAACTTTTTCACCCATGTCCTTTGGAATTACGAGGTGACACCAAATCAAGGGGGGCTGTTGGTATCCTGAAGGGTATAGCTGCTATGCAAACCTCAACTAGCTGAATAAATGTATAACACATACATCTGTACGGGACTTCCAAAAACGAGAACGCCAAGATCCCACATCTGGGACAGGATATAGTTAGGGAGAAGTGCAGGCTGGAACTAACAGTTCCACAGGAGAAGACCCAGTGGACCACAAACCAACAAAGTCAGCAGTGTGTGCCTGTGGTAATGAACACTGACCACATCTTGGAGTGCCACAGCCAGGAGGTCAAGGGACATGATTATTGACCTTTCTCCAGCACAGATGAAGCCACATCTAGAGCACTGTTTGTTCTCTTGCCAAATAAAAGAGAGACTGAAGAGAATCAAGCAAAGAGTCATTAAGGGAGCTAGGAGCTCTGACTTACAAGGAGGTTGAGTGACCGAGAAATACCAATATTCTTGTAAGTTTAACGGACATTTACTGCCAGAGCATTCTTAGCAGCATTCCTTATGGTCACATTATGAGCACAGATGCATTTTGGTAGTCCCATCCAGAAGACCTACAATGGCTGTAAGAGCCCATTAATGTCACTGGTGGAGTGCCTGATGATGTGGCACAGCAAGCTTTGAGCTGAGTTCCAAACAGACATTAAAAGGTAGCCTGAAGGTAGTATTGTTCTGCAAGCAGAAACTTCCATGGATCTTCTGTATTTCTGTGCCTGACAAACTCACTCCTGTTCAGGGACTGTTGCACAGGAAAATGAATTCTAAATCAAACTGGCATCCTACTCATGAATTATTTTCCATTTATAGTTGCAAAGCCACTGTTAAAGTGGCCAAAACTAGTTTATAAAATATTTCTTCAGCTATAATTGTTTAGGACCACTGAACTGCATCTTCCAAGCCAGATCAAAAGGAGCACCACAAACCCATGAAAGGCTCATGTGTAAAGACAGGGTAAATTTCATGTCTGGGATCCATCTGTAATTCTGTCAAACCAAGAGTGCTTGTAGCTGTATACAAATTAAATGTCTGTCTGCCAAAATTAAGTGAATGAAGATCAAATACCCCTTTATCACTTTTTTTTTTTTCAGTAACTACCTTGTTTTCTTTAATGTTAAATGTATAATAACCTCCTTTTTACACTGGTGTGAAAATACAAATCAGATTGGGAGTTACATCAATGCCACGATTAATCCCAGAAGTTTTAGATTACCATTTTGCTAAAAATGTAGATGTGGAGAGGTATGTCATGGTTTTCTTGACAGCTGACACTGCTGAAGATGTAGCTTATACGCAACAGGATTTTGGTTCAAGGCAAGTGTACTGCTGATTTCCTATAGATTGGCCATACACAGAGACAAATTTAAGAAATTTCAAATACAATTGGAATGACAAGACCTGATGTTTCTACGTTTGCAAACTAGTGATACATGCATGATTTTTCATGTCTGGTCATGTAAAAAAAGCAGGAATTAGTAACATCTTGAAGTGTTAGTTCCCTAAATAATTAGCACTTACACATATTACACATTAACTTTTATTCATCTGAGACAGCCAAAATGCAGGGTCTAGCACAAATTAAAAAAAAAAAAAACCAAAACAAACAAACAAAAAAACAAACCCAAACCAACAGCTTTTTTATTGCTTTATCTCATAAATCCAAATCATTACCTTTAAGGAAAAAAAAAAATCTATAAACATGAAACTTCCTGAATTCTTCAGCTGCGCAATAAACTCAATGGTTTATTTTGGAGCCTCTGGAAATTGGTCTGTACAAGAAGTAGTAACTTTTATAGCCCAACTGATCTATCTTCAAAAAATACATTCTGGGACATGAAGGGTTGAAACTGCGCCTGCAAACTTGACCTTTACATCAAGCGGTCTAATCTAATAAAAGATATTACCTCTCCCTAGAAGCCCTTGCTTTGTTTATGGGCACGACTGCCCGAGATTACAGCACTACTATTATCAGACAATGCCAACTGCAAGGCTCTTCCCGAGAGCCCAGGGTGGGAGGGGCTGCCAAAAACACCCTTACGTCGGGGATCCCTGCTGAGCACTGGTTCCTCCCACTGCGCTGCTGTTGCCGGCCCCGCACCTGGGCCGCGGTGGGTGGCAGGGCGGCGGTGACGGGGCGGCGGTGAACGGGTGCGGAGGGGCGGCTGCCGAGCTGTCTGCAAACGGCGGGCGCTCCCCTGGGAGCGCATCTGGGCTGGGCTCTAAGTAGCTGCTGGAGCAGTTACTCACATACTGTTGCCCACCCAGCACCGCACTCATTAATTTCTAAAGCAGTGGCCCACAGCTTTGCTGGACAGACACTCGGCAAGATCCGCTGGACGCCCTCGGGCTTCTCCCTCCGCCTGGGCGCTCCCAACTGCCTCAGTGTCCCTTCCGAAAGGCCGGAGTCGCGGGCCCGTCAGCGGCAGGACCACGGTGACGGGCCCGGCCGCAGCCTCAGGGCAGGGCCCCCCACATCGGACGGGAGGCGCGCCCATTCCTGTTGATGCAGCGCCCCCTGCGGGGCGGGGCTGGCGGCTGCAGCGCCGGCAAGTGGAGCAGCCCCGTGTCCTCTCCCGGCGCGGCGCCTTGGCGGGGCGGGCACCCTCAGCTCCTCCGAGCCGCGCCACCAGGCCTCCGGCGCCCGCCGTCGCGCCGCACCGGCCCCGCGGGGCTTCCGCACAGGGGAGGTGACTGACAGAGGCAGGCGCGGAGGGCAGGCGCCAGCGTCCCCCCGCGCTGGCACGGGGCCGAACTGCGCCGAGGCGAGAGGGCAGCGCTGGGGAGGAGAAGGAATCGCCGCTGAGGGCGAGGGAGCACGCCGCGTACTCACTGGGGAGCACCAGCTAGCAAAACGAGCGGGCTCCGACCACCGCGCCGGGGCTGCCCGCGGCCCACCGTG
>WEKY01020408.1:6016-16496 GCA_013390045.1 Picathartes gymnocephalus | reverse complement strand
CCCCGGCTGACCCGCGCCCCTTTTTCTGCTCAGAGCGGTGTCATGGTACCCCTGGAGATCGTCCTTCTCAAGAAGGTGGGCTCCGGCTTCAGAGGGGTCATCAAGCTGCTGGACTGGTACGAGCGGCCCGACGGGTACCTGATCATCATGGAGCGGCCCGAGCTGGTGAAGGACCTGTTCGACTTCATCACGGAGAAAGGCGCCCTGGACGAGGAGACAGCCCGCGGGTTCTTCCGGCAGGTGCTGGAGGCGGTGCGCCACTGCTACGGCTGCGGTGTGGTGCACCGGGACATCAAGGATGAGAACCTGCTCGTTGACCTTCGCACAGGCGAACTGAAGCTCATTGATTTTGGCTCGGGGGCCCTTCTCAAGGATACAGTCTATACCGATTTCGACGGTACGTGCCCCCCACCCTTCCCGTGCCCCTCCCGGCGTGATGCCCTCCCTAGAGCCGCCGCTTAGTCCCTTCCCAGTGACCACCCACAGCAAGCAGAGCCCCTGACGCAGGGGTTCGTATCAGGTCTATCGGTAATGGAAACCTGTGGACCCGAAGCCGCTTAGGGGTGTTCAGTTGCGTAGGAAAGAAGCGATTCCAGGCAGTGACGCAGCAGTTTATGTTTCCCTGTCTTGGAAAAAGCGGGGTTTTTTTCCTAGAGGGCGATCTGTTTACATGGAGGTTTTGTCAGTGTCGGATGTTTCCATGTGTGGATATGCAGTTTTTATATGCGGTGCTTTTTTTAACTCGGAGTGGTACCTCCCCCGCTCCCATTCCGCCACTGTCCTGGAAATCCCGCATTGCAGATTTTAAAGCGATGAGGACAAATGCAGTCTGTCTCGAAATGACTTGCTACAGGGGCTGGGGTCGATGCTTTAGAGGTGGGAAAGCTGAACATAAGCCAGCATGTGACCAGAGGGAGCATTTCCCCTAGTCCTTGGAGTGTGACTGATGTAACACCGGAGTCTCGCTCCCCCCGCCCCCAGCTGCCGCACTCACATCTGTTTGTTGTGAAACCCGAAGCCCCGCCGCACGTGACCCTCAGCATCACGAATTCCCCGTTTTGTTTGGTATCCAAGGAGCCCTCGAGCACTGGAGGGAGGGGAAGGGGGGCGGGTTGGGAAAAGCTGCCGCATAGAAGCCCCGGGGGGGAGCCTTAAAAACATAGAAATCGTAAGCGGCCCTATTTTGTTTACTGCCCTGTGGAATTGGATAAAGCAGATTAGCCCCGTGTAATGCGGGCAGACCTGAGTTTCACCTTCTTGTCGCCCTCTCCTCCTCCCTGCCAGCCCCCTTTGTCCTTTTGTGTCTATTTTTGGTGTGATGCTGCAGACGCCACGTGGTCAGTGAAAGGGAGCTTGCCTTAGTAAACAGTCAGCTGATGGGGCTGTGTTATTCCTTGCAACAAAATAGAACAACCGGATGGGCCAAGTCTGTTGGTGGTGTAACCCTGCAGATGACCTGAAATTACGCTGCTAATGACTTTGGCTTGTAAAAAATTTAAAGCTGTTTAGTTTCCTGTTTTTTTTTTTTTTTTTAATTCCTAAATGTCAAGTTTTTGAATTTAATTTAGCTCTGCCAGAAGGAGCTGAACAATGGGGAAACACTTCAAACGTTTGCTCTAATTGTGGTTTTGTGTCTGTTTTCAGGAACGAGAGTATACAGCCCTCCAGAGTGGATCAGATACCACAGATACCATGGGCGGTCAGCAACAGTATGGTCCCTGGGAGTTCTGCTGTATGATATGGTTTGTGGAGACATCCCTTTTGAGCAAGATGAAGAAATCTTGAGGGGACGACTATACTTCAGGAGAAGAATTTCACCTGGTAAGCTCTATAGAAGTCAAATGGATTTTCTGGTTTTGGGTTTTTTTTTTTTTAATAGTCTTGCACACGTGAGCTTGCGTGGGTGGATTTTTGTTACTCAATCTTGTCTTTCTTTTACTTTATTAGTCTAATACTGCTTTCTGGTTTTTTTTATACAGAATGTCAACAGCTGATCAAATGGTGCCTTTCACTGAGGCCTTCAGACAGACCAACACTTGAGCAGATTTTTGACCATCCATGGATGCACAAATCTGAAGTAGTGAAGTCTGAGGACTGTGACATAAGGCTACGGACCCTTGATACTGATGTATCTAGCACAAGTTCAAGTAATGAGAGTCTGTGAATTACTAAGGACCTCGCACTGGGAGGGGGAGCTTCAAGCAGAAAGACCACAGTGCTGCTGCCAATACATAGGAGGGGCTAGAAAAATGCATTCATTATTTTGTAGTTGAATCTTTGTCTGAGGGACTTGATTTTGTTTTCCCCCTTTGCTGGTTTCTGCTTTGGAATGAGAGATTTCCTTTGGAAACGCTGATGTTTGGGAGTTGCAGGCCAGTACTTAGTCAAAGACTGACGTTATTAAGAAAGCAGTGACCTCTTGAATACATGGTAAACTTTTTTGCTCTCATAGAGCCTGGACTAGATTTTATTTGCTTTTGAGTGCCTTTTTGAAAGCTGCTTCAGTGGGACTTTCTTTTTGAGCTGTCTATGTCCAAAGAAGATCCAGTTCATTATAGGAATTTGCTCCCTTTAGACTCAGTGCTGGAGGAAGCGGCTCCTATGATGTATTGGAGAACCTGTTCGGTGACTGAATGAAGTAGTCCCATCCACTGGTGATGGAATACTTGAACACAGACATTTCACTCCTGCCCCCTGCCCTTTACAAATCCAACCCACCTCTGCTGCTCAAAATATTTCCTATAGCCTGCACAGAAATATGAACAGGTATATCGGCTTCTTTATCAGAAACATTTATTCATGTTTCCTTTTATCATCTCTACCATTGGGCATGAGAAGCCCCTTTCTCAACTCCCCCCAGCCTTTTGTCACCCTGCGAGTCTTAAAGTGTGTATGGGCATGTTGAATGCACAATCAATGCAATATTCAAGGACTTCTACTTTTTTTTTTTTTCCATACCTGTATAATGTGTTTATGTAAACTTGTTTTTTTCCCATGTACTATACAGTTATTTATTGTTTGGAATTTAGAAGACTTCCCACAGTTTTCAACTGTGGCTATTTATTTGGTTAATTTATTTGGTTAGAGTTATTCAACACTGTGCTTTCCCCTCCTTCTCCCCATGGGAATTCTAGTGGTTTGCCCATGGCACTTTTTTTCTGCATTCCTGTCAACTTTTGGTTAAAAAAAATTAAAAAAAAAAATTCTGACCTTACCAGTTTTTTGTTGGAAGATGGGAAATTGTTGTACAAAGTCTAATTTAAGGGAAATAGAATGACTTTTTGAAGTTAGTCAGTATGCCTTTTGTCTGGTATTATTGTACCAGAAGTGTAAAGTAATGCTGTTTGGAAGGGTTTTAAGTTATTGACATTGTACAGTCTCCGTGCATTGGCTCTGGAAGGTAGAGTGGCAGAGTCATAAACCTTAATTTATTTTAATAGCTGTGTTTCTGTGATCTGGTTGCATTTATGCAGCTTGGATTTGGATTTTTTTCTTCTGTTCAACAGTGTGAAATGTATGGAGATCATATTTTTTATACAGGTATTTCAATTAAACTTTTTGTATATAACAGTTCTGTGTGTACTTTTATCTTCACTGTTACTTGTGATGAGCTGGGGAACACACTCTGTTACCATCTCAAGCCTTGTTAAAGGGCCTGCAGCAGCTGACCCAGAGTTAGGAGATGGTCTATGCCGTTAAGCAGTGACCATTTTGAAAGAATTAAGCAATCCCTCACCTGAGCTCTGTCTACTCAGTCACTTCGTTTGATGTTGGACTGGGGAAGGAATACAGTACAACAGCACTAATGGCCTACATAAAAGGGAATTGGCCCTGTAATTGTGGGACTTTCACCTCCTGTAAACACTGAATATCAGTGTACTTGTCCTTAAGTATAACAAGGAAGGATTTCTGTAGCTGCTGGTGGTTACTGTTTTCACAGTTGATACGTTTACTTTTCATTACATTCAGTTTCCTTCTTCCCCCTTAACACCTTCCTACTGTGCCCTTACGGGAAAGGGACAGCATTCTTGGAGATCAGGGCAACTGTTTTCCTTCAACTCCCTTAGATTACCAGAGATTGGTGTGTCTGTCACTTGATAAGAGTACTGGGGAGCATGTGCCGTTCTCACCTATAGCAAAGGACAAAAAAATGTCCTCGGCATTCATCTTCACACGTTGGTACTCAACTCCTGCAGATTAACGATTTCATCCTCGTTTCTCTGTAGCCAGAGACTGACCTGACTTGGTCTTGTTGCGAGGGTGGTAGTGATTACTAGGTTTTAACTACTGCAAAGGGATCTACGAGGTATATTTAAGGATATGTTCAGCCATTAAAGGTACTTTGTAGGTGTCGCAGTAAAAGGCTAGGCTTAGGAACTTGGTTTTATGTTATTTCCATTTCTGAGGATCTTTCTGCCAGCTCATCTGCTATTATTTTGGTTCCCTGTGGGGAATATCTTGCTGACATCACATTAAGCTCCTGATGCTAACTAGTTTAGACTCAAAATGCCAATGAATAGCAGGAGGTAAATCTGAAGAAAAAAGACCATTTTTAGGCTGTGCACTTTTCTGATGACATGGAGGGAAGGTGTGTAGGTTTTTCTTGGCCATAAAAAGGAAGCTCAAGTTACTCTAATTGAGGGAAAAAAAGCTTTAACCACAGTTCTGTCCATCAATTTGTTTTCTATGTTTTCTGTTTTTGTTCATTTTTTGTTTTAGACTCCTTTGCCCAGTTTTTAATGAAAATGTACTAAACCTAGTCCCTGAAAAACTCAGTTCCCTATTGTTGGAACTCTATTCACTGAAATAAAAGATTCTACAGTTAAGATTGCTTAGAAAAATCACAGTGTCCTATGAGAATAATACTTAAAACTGAATATTTAGAATTTTGCTTGGGAATGAGAAATTCCTTTTGCTTCAAAAGGGAGGATTCAGGTATGCTACAGGAGAGATGATCCCAGCACCTAGTGCACTTCTTTAGACAAACATGTTTCTAACCACAAGTGGTCCCTGGAGAAATTCCAGTAGCTGACAGTAATTAACATCTTCCACTCCAGTGGCTTCACATGTTCACAGCTGTTCAGAGGGATGGCAGCGGGGCTGTATGGGTGAGCTTCAAAAGGCTACCAGAAAAGCAATTCTAAAAACACATTTGTAAAGCTATTGTTGTTCGCTGAGTTAGGGACTTTCAACATTTCCACAGGAGTTGATGTTACTTTCCTTAGCTTGACTGAGAATCAGCATTGAAATGCTCTGTTTTGAAACATAAAAACTAGGTTTTCACCTTTTGCTACTGAGGCAAAATGCATTAAAAGGATAAAGGTCAAAAGGACAGAGGCAGGAGTGCTGAGTCCCCTCTGGGATTAGCTCAACATAAAAGGCGCAATTTCAGTGCTGCACAGGCAGCTTTGGTTGTGAAACTCCCCAGTACACTAATAGAAGCCATGTGGCTGAAACACCATATACCAAAAGAAATGATTTGTAAAAATAGCTTTTCATTGCAGTTGAAAGTTGGAAAATGATGTGTTAATATAATTCCATTAGCTGAGTGTTTCTGCCAAAATGAGCAGGTCGGTGACAGCTCTTGGTTTCTCCTGTGCTTTTATCTGGTATCAATATCATTAAATATTATTTCTCTGGGATCTTCCTCGTCATACTCTTTCCCCACTAGGTTGGTTTTCAACGGCACAAATCTTGAAAAATAAAATTCGGCAGGTCATTCAAAACACTGTGATTTAAATCAGGGCCCGTTTTAACCTTGAAAAATTTGTTTAGCAATATTCACACATATGCATGTATGTGTGCTACTGGCTTCATAACAGATATTTTAAATAAATTCTAATACTGAAATATCTTTAACAATGTAGTGTTTTGCGTAATTCATACCCCTAGTAAAGCTCATTCCCCTGAGTGCATAAGCATACACTCTCTTCGGATTTTTTCTCTTTTTGTTAACTGAGTTTATATTTACTGAAGCAGCTGATCTAGAGCCCTTTGAAAATAACTATCGAAGGATGTTAGGAAGATTGACTAGGGTGTGTTCCCACCAAACACTTACGGTTCTCTCTCAGTGGTTTAGTGACCTCTGTTGGTGAAATTAAAGTACATGTTCCAAAAATAATCGTGCATAAATTGGGGAGATTGTAAAGGACCGCTGGCTGATATTTTTAGATATTGGTGAGTATGTCTGATACTTATTGCTTGAAAGCATATTTCACTAAAAATGAAAAAAATTAAATTACTACAAATGTGAAAATAACTTCTCAATAAAAAGGAGAGAGGGGCGTATGTATTCAAAAGGTTGTCAAATCTGCATCTGATGTTACAGTGCTAACCTGCCTAGTGTGCCCCCAGTCACCTACACGACTCTTGGCATGAGCATGTATGAGCGTATTAGCCCTCATTTTTCCACTTCATTTCAGTAACCATGAGAAGCACTTGTCTTCTGGCATGCAGATGGACCATAATTCTCAGTGGTGTAACTAAACAACAGAATGTTGTGGCCCTATCAGCCTATTATTAGCGGAATTTTTTCTACTAACAGCAGTGATGCTACAATTTGCAGCAGAAGTCAAGATGGTGGCATTTTAGTTTCATTGCAATACAGTTTTTGATACTGTCCCAACATATTCTTTGCTTGTAAATTTGCAATTACTTAGTTTCATGGTTATCTGTGATTTAAAAATTTAATATGTTTTTGCCTACAGCATTGCTTCAGGTTGCTGAATTACCAGAGACATACTAAGCTTTGGTTATATTTCAGAACTGCTGAACAAAGTGATGAGGAGGCCACAAATCCAGGCAACTAAAAATGAATTTAAATCTGTATAAGACAGGATTCCTAATTATTTTCAGAGAAAATTTGTCTCATAACTGGTGAATTCATGTTATCACTAAAAAATGTGTCCACATAGACATACCAGCTCTTTTTTTTGATGAAGAGAAGTGACAAGAGAACTCCAGAGCTGTGGTGTAACTCAAGGCAAAATGAGGAGTAGAAACCTTACATCCATTAAATTCTTACAGACATTTTCTTAGCTTGCAATTCCATCCCTTCTCTTCCAATAAATTTAAAAGGTATTCAATCTTTGTGTCCTTTACTGCTCGTAATTATTATTTGTAATACAGCCTGGCACACTCAAGTTTTAAGAAACATTAAGTGGTTTGTAATACTCTGATAAAATCGGCATGTTTATATCTCAGATGCTAGGGCTTCCTTTTCCTTAAAATGCTATGAAGGAAATTACTTGCCTACGGAAACATTCTGCTTACATAATAGCATAAATTCAATATAGGTCTCAGATTAGCTGTGTTTAAGCTCTAATTAATATGGTCTTAGTAAGAACGTTATCTATTATAGCTAATACTCCGCTAATTGACTACACAAACCATTATGTAAAAAGCTGCTTATACTAGTCCCCTAAGAGAATTAGTGAGATGCATACTTTGACTTGCACTGTTTCTCAGGTAAGCCTGTGTTAAACATCAAAATTAGAATGAAGTCATAGGCAGAAAAGTAACTTGTGGATCAATATGATTCTTTGTTTACTATTAATGACTCAACAGTCACTTTAAGTTTCCAATTAGGCGTACGGAAAGATTACAGAAAATTATACTGAAAACTGAAGTATTTTGGTATTTTCCTCTATTACGTACAGAATCCAGAAGCAAATGTTTTATTACTTTATGAATAATTGTCTGTGCAATTCCTAGATGAATTTTTTTTTCTGTATGTTAGTACTACTGCAGAAAAATGTTTTTTGTAGAAATAAATAAAGTTTTGCTTGAAACACTTATTTTGGTAATTATGAATGGCCGGGTTTCACGGTTGAAGTTTCTCTCTCCCCTTTTCTGCTTCCTTTCTTTTAGGACAGGAAAATATAAGCATAAAATATCAGTCTATTTGAATTAAAATATATAAATATGTTAACAAGCATATGTTATAAAAGATTGGAGTGGTGATTCCCCACAATTTATTTATTTTCCAGAAATTTTCAAGCCTAATAGAGTCAGGAAAGGGAACAGTCTCTTTCAAGATCATCCTGAGGAAAGATGTCCATTACCTGTTGGGAAATACTCCTGTGTTCAGACTCCATGCAAAGATTTTGGGGTGGAGAGAGGGGAGGGGAAGAGGAGGGTTGTTTGTTTGTTTGTTTCTTTGTTTATAATGTTTAAGTAATATCAAAAGCCATAAAATATAAAGATTTACATCAGCATAGAAAAATGTAAGAGATCACTGCTTTACAGAGAGAAATTTGTCTATTGTCTGGGCAGATATAAATAGATAAAAAACTTAATCCACAGGAAGGCAGATTAAGTTGTGGTAAGGAGGAGTTTTATGTCTGTAAGGCTATCTGAACACCAGAGTGAACAGTCTGGAGTACAGTAAATAATTTTTTTTAGAAGCAAGCATTTTTCATAAATAATCTAGAAGTTACAGTTAATTTAAAACTGCTTTGAATTTCATGAGCCCAATGATCTTGAATTACAAAGACAGATTTCAGGCACAACATTCATCTGCTTCTTGAAGAAATATAAAATTTATTGACAGTCCTGGTTTTTCTACTGGAAAAACCAAAACTTTTCAATGCCAATTTGACCTAATCAATAGAAGTGGTGACAGATTTTCTCATGATGGTGAGGCTATGCAGCTACTGGCCTTTTCTCGTAGCCAGCATCAGCTAAATTGTCCCTCCCACTATCCCTTTCTTTTGCTGGTACACTGATATTAAGGTCAATAAAGTGATGTCTCTGATAGCAACCCAGCTAAATGAAGGCGTATGCACAACCGCTTGGGCCTGGGATGCAATGGGAGAGAGATGGTACTGCTGAAGGAAGGATATGTGTAGTAACAAAATTATCTCTAGTTGGTACCATCAAGCATACTGTCTAGTTTCTATGTGATAACTTCTGCAACAAGGAATTTGTAAGGAATATGACAAATCTTGCTATTTTTAACCTGACATGCAAATCATTTTAAGTGGCTTTTCTTCAAATCAGGTGCTGAGCATTTGCTTGCAAAGTATACAGTACCTCAAGTACTGATGAAGTGAAAGAACTAAGGTCACTCAGAATCCTACACAGGTCAAAATTTAATTCATTACTATATTTATATTTCTCAACAGTATGCCCTACTTTTTAACCAGCTTCACAGGTACATTTGCAAATGAGAGAATACATTAAATATTTCAGAATTGTCAATTGGTGACCACACTTTACAGCTATTCATGAAGAAAAGATAAGTTGCAGTGAGAAAAAGTTATGCAAATGAGTTGAGAGATCATAATTGCATTTACTGTTTTATCTCAAGATCTATGATTTTCCTATTTCTCTGTCATTTTGAGTCTCTTCAGCAGGCATGAGCTCCATTGTCCTCTCTAGGATATTTTTACCAATACTCAAAGTTTAATATGTAGGATTCCAATATACTTAAAGGAAAACGTCAGCAACTGATCTTGAAAATCTTGATCAGTCCCCATGAATTTTGAGTGCATTTTAAAGATACACTGTTCCTAGTTTAGTGCTTGTTGTGGTGATGCACTCAAGTAGCTCTAATAGCTGAGGATCAGCATTTCCCTGACAACTCCTAGCCAAAATACTGTTGGTGGTAAAGGACCCAATCTACAGTCCTTGTCCAAAAATTCCAATCATTTCAGTGGAGATTTTGTCTGTGTGATGACTACAGAGCTATCCCTTAGCTTGTAACAAAAGAATGTCTGCCCTAGAGAGAAAATAAATAAGAAAGCCTGAAGGTGTAACGAAAACCGCTCCTGCAATGCTGAAAAGCAGTAGAAAAAGGAGAAAGGAGCCCTTCTATCTTTCAGAAGCCTTAGCTGCACCTCTCTGTAAGACAACAAATGATATTTGGAAAGCAAGGGCAAGGTAACTTGAAAGAAAACTAGAGCATAAAAATTATCTCAAAACCTGAGTCCTTGGTGGCATTTTTGTTAATACCACAAAGAGCAGTTGCTCACCCCTGAAATTAGCTCAATTGGTTAGAGCATGCTAAAAACACCAGGCCTTTTTCCCCGTGTAACTGCCTGTTGGTGTGAAAAAGGGTTCATAACAATGTTGATCATAATTTGTACCTCTCTTTTCCTCTGATGAACAGACTTTCTATGTCACCAACGGCACAATCCAACTCCTTTTATGGCCTGTGACAAGCACCTACTGATACAGGTGATGAGGGGTACATGTGTGAGTCACAGTTTCAGAACAAATAATACACACTTTCATGTTCTTTACTAAGGTACATTCTTATTATTTAATATTCTTTTAAAACCAATGTCATCAAGGCAAAAAATGCACTGGTGCCAATGGTTCTTTTCACCCAGATAGTTTTCATAGTCCTTTAGAAACTTCATTCACTGACTATGAATATATATATATATATGATTGCAACTTTGGTCTACATCTTACTGACATCTTACAGCATAACTTTCTCAGTTCCAGAACAAAGTAATATAGTTGACAACACTGA
>WEKY01020406.1:35441-95533 GCA_013390045.1 Picathartes gymnocephalus | reverse complement strand
GTTATCCATTAAATACCACTTGAGCTTTTCTTGTTTTAAAGCATATGTCAACATAATCTCAAATACTTTTTATAAAGTACTAGTAGTAAGTCATTAAAAATGACAAAAATGTCTTTAATCTATAAAAAATATTTTAATCAACTGAGATATCTTTTTCAACATAACAAAATAAACACAACTCAGACTAGGCTATCTAATCTTCAGCTCACAGTGGGATGACTTTACAACAGAATGTCAGAATCACCAGCTAAATTCATTGGGTGCTTTCTGCTCTCAGGAGCTTTCAGGTATGTTCTCCTCACTACTGTGGAATATCCTAGTTCTTTTTAAATATTTACAGATGTCGAATATTTATGTGTTTACATTTCCTCAGGGGTAAATCCTTGCATTTTCTGAAAGATGCCATGATTGAGAAATAGGGAATAAGTTTTTGGTGGCCATTGATCAAAGGTAAGATAATCATTCAATAACATGGTGAGCAGCCATTCAGGATTCTCATCCTCTTCATTTGTTTAAAATGACCTGAAATCTTGGAAAAGGCAGAGGACTTTGGAGAACAGGGGAGAAACTGGTAATTATATGAAACGGAAGATAGTTTGGGATGACCATACATAGCATAAACATATAGCATTAATAATTTAAAAGTAATGTTTATCCATGTAGCATACTGCATAGTTGAGAAGCTACGCTGAAAGGTGACCTTCTGTTTTTAAATAACTCTAATTGAAGCTGATCTGTATTTTATATGGTGAGGCCATAATAAAGAGCAAGATGCAGCATAAAACTTTATGATAATTATGCACATGGTTCACAATGCGTGCTTGATCTCCATTCATATTTCATATTTTATTGTATGACAATTATCAAATACTTCTTTTCTGTGATCCTTATTCCCTTTCATGCTGCTTCTAATTGAATATAAGACAGCTCCATGGAGGGATTTCTACCATTTAGTCATATAAATAGAGATGGAAGTCTCTCTGTGGTATTTCCCCAAGTAAATATTTGCTGAGATTTAATAATCACATCGTCTAACGATGGACACATTTAACTTCCACTCAGACCAGTTTTGTAAATTAAATGCCATAGATTCATCTCTTCTCCACAAATTTAAGCTATTTTGTGTTTTTAATGGAGTCTCTAATAGATATCTGGCTATCATAACCAAATGCACAATTCGATATGTACACTTGTTTCCTTGCAGGAAACCAATGCAAGACTCAGAGAAGCTTGATCTTCTCTTGAACTGAGGGACTTCTCTGAAGCTCTCTCTTCATGCTCAGAGATACGTAGGTGATACAATTTTGTGGCTTTGGTCCACGTGGTGGTTGACATCTGTGGCTCAGAGTGTTGAGAAATTTGCTCATCTCTAACCCAGGCTGTTTCTTCTCCTGAGGACCAGGAGGACCTGTACATGTGATGCCTGGCAAGGTACAATCACCGCAGGCAGTGACACACTGGCTTTCACCTCCTGAGAATTTGCAGGCACAAAGAACCAATATCTCTCTTTGCTAGTGAGGGTGTGACAAGAAACTAATTCTATTTGCTGACAGTTGCTGGTGCTCTATCCTAATTTCTCCATTAAAACATTAAGTATACTGTGCTTTATGTGTATGTTTCACACATTTACACAAACACAGACAGATTTCTTTCTCAGTACAGGCAGTACAGAAGCCTTTTTACACCATTACTGCAATAAAGGGAGCTGTAGTAAAGGTGAAGGAAAGGTGAATCACAGCTAGAAAGAGCATGCTGCTTCTTATTTTCTCATACACTAAGCATTCAAGGGTAGACACAAGTCACTCAGTATTCATTTTATTTCTGAATTATTTCTTCATAATTTGTTTGTCTCTGTTTTCTTCAGAAAAGGGTTTATAGTTTAAAAATTTTGTGATTTTTTTGCTAAAATTGCTTATTTGTGTATGAGTTTTTAGCCATGTCTGTTCTTGGAATGTAGCCTGTCTCCTCTGCAAAACAGTATTCCAATAATGCCTGTGTTTCTCACCTCTGGGCTGGAGAGACTATTAAAAGTATCTCCCTTTTTAACAAATCTTTCAAAACTACTCAGCCCCTTAATTTCATTATAAATTGGACTTGTACAAATCCTTACAAGTATGGTTGCCCTTTGACAGTTCTTCCTGCTTTAGTCTTAGAACAGCAATGGGAACAGAACTCTTTATCACAGCAGGAATGCGTTTATGATCATGCATTGCTCAAGTCTGTTTTTATTTCTCGTTTTATGTAAAATGCTGCAGTAATCCCTTTAGAATTCCCCTCAGCTTAAATCTCAGAGACTGTTCAAGACTGCCTCTTAATGTCTCAAGAGCACTTCAGCTCACATAAGCCTCATATTCAACAGGTAAAGCCCACTTTGTTCTATAGAGATGGCTGAAGTAATGTAAAATTAAAGATTTAATCTTCTGTGGTAACTCAGACTGTCCTCAGTGCAGCACAAAGACACTAAAAGTCTGTTAACTTTTAAGTAAGTAGAAAACTCTTTGATTGACATTGGTCTGCTGTGTTGATCCCAAAAAACTATGCCACAACAAATTTTATTACAATTGGGTGAGAAGACTTATTGGACACTTTGGGAATGCAAAGGGATTCATTTCACTATTAACAGGTTTTCTCCATTTTAAATTTTAATTGACAGGATTTAAAGGCAATTGAGGTTGAGACCAAACATTTTGGACAAATTAAGGAAGGATTTTTTGGGGGTTTTTGTTGTTTTGGGGTTTTTAAAACTAAATTTAGATGGAAGCAGTCAAAGGAATGACTGGGCACTTGAGAGTTCAAATAACTGGTAATTCTATGAAATGGAATATTGTCTGCACACTTTTATTCTCATTAGGAACTTCACACAGGAGCTTAACTGATCTGTACCTTTAATGTGTTTTCTCCCAGCTAGTGGACAGATGTTTGCACAATGGATTTCACCAATTAATGCACCCAGGCTGACATTCAAAGTTGGTTAATATGGACACAACCAAACTTAGCACATATTTCCCCAGCCACAGATCAGTCAGGTTCTTCCAAATCTCCCTAGTCTTACCCTTAGCAAACCAACAGAAGCTGTATTAAAGTTGTCTGGGCTGGTATCTCTCAAGTCTACTAATGAGTTTTCCCAAGAAGAAAAAATGCAGCCCATAGATGACTCCAAAAGCAAAGCAGCCAGGCATTTTGGTTGATGCTTTGGAAATAATTCTGATATTTCAGTGGTACTTTTCTACCTTGAACTGAGACCAAAAGTTGAAATATTAATTTCTTTGTGTACCTACGTTCTGGAAAATTGCAGATGGCCAGACACCTAAATGAAACACTTTGATTTAGAATAATTAATACTAATCTCTTTCCAATGCCATGGCTCCAAATCCTCATCAGAGATGTGGAGGAGCAGGTGGGTCCCGAACACAGGGTGACTGAACAGTTCTGTAGCCTATATTGACTTGACTTTAGGTCAGAACTTTACTG
Organism: Picathartes gymnocephalus; assembly: GCA_013390045.1. Lineage (NCBI taxonomy): Eukaryota > Metazoa > Chordata > Aves > Passeriformes > Picathartidae > Picathartes > Picathartes gymnocephalus. The sequence goes on along the minus strand of WEKY01020406.1, from coordinate 92,062 downwards.
ATGGCAGGGGAAGCTTAGATAGATTCCTCATGTGAATACACAGAAACCCATATTTAAGTATCATAATATGTGACCTGAGTCTTACCCAACATGATTAAACTGCTGTAGCTTCTAATTTGCTCATGAATACCTCAGCCTTTGCAGTCTGTGAGATTCCTTTTAAAATGTAGCACTGGAACATTTCTGACTTGATATTCCTACAGTATTTTAAACTATCTCTCTGAGGCAAAATTCTGAGATTTTTAAAATAGGTATAAAATATTACAAAGAACTGAGGCCTATGGATCAATCTTTTTTTTGCCTCTGTTTTGATAGCTCCTCATATAGAAGAATTCAGTATTTTCCCTTCTCTACCTTCTTTCCTTTGCTTTCTCTTGCTCTTACATCATGTATTGCTTCCAAAATGCCTGATTCAATGTAAGATGGGAAATTACCGGCAATATTCTGAGACTGTTTTCAGTGGAGGTTTGGTGACCATGAGAAGCACTCCCACCCAAAAGGTGACTGGATGCAATGCTGTGGGACTCATTCTCCTCTTTATTGCTCCATTTTCAGTAAAGCATGATCTTGTCATTGAGACTGACACCATAAGAAATTCTCTCTATTGTTTATTTTGGAAGATGTCCCAGATCTGTAGCGAGTGGACACCTCGAGCATGAAGAACAGAGAGTTGCTTCAGCTGCTCCTTCTTCCCCGAAATTCCTGGGTAGCCTGGAAGTAAGGCAGAAAAATTTTGGGGATGCTGTAATTAAAAACTGCTTTGAGCATAGATGAATCCTGACTATGGACCTTGCATAACAAGGCTGTGTTTTACATTGTAAGTAGAAGAAAAGTAAGACTACATTTATTTTCTTTTCTCCAATACCAAAGGTATTTTTAAAATTTTCAAACACCCTCAAGTGAACAAAAAAAATATATATTTGGGTAGTTATATCTTTTGCCAAATCCCTTAACACCCCAAAGTAAAAACCTCAAAAGTTCACCTAGGTTTGCCCAGCAGCACTCAGAATCAGGCACTCAGCTGTCTCAGAGCTGCAGTTTTAAATGTCTTGCTGAATATGTGCAGCCTCATAGGCAATTTCATTTTGCAAATGTAGGCTCTGTGAGGAGTGCCAGGATGAAGATAGGGCTATAATTACTTAAAGAAAAGGCAGAGGTTTGTCCTCCAGCATTCATCTCCCTACCTTGGAGCTTTACCCCTGTGCCCATCATCATGGCAGCTGAGTGCTTGCTCTGTGAATGATCATAACTGTCTGGGAAGGCTGTAAAGAAAAGGGAACATGTCTGCAAAATATCCCCAAGCCCAGCTATCATCTCACTGCTCTGTTGTGAGATTCTTTAGTCTCAATAAATAGCTCAGAAACATCTTTTTGAACGTACTGTAATAACACTGGCAATGTTACCCTACTTAAATCCAGCCAGTGAGAAATGTTGGGTCAGAGGCTCCTATTAGCTCATTTTGTTTTAACAGAGGGTCTCAGATAAGTTTTTGTAACTTTTCAGGCACTCAGTTTCTTATCCTCAAAGTGAGAGTGATGCTGTAGTTCATCTAGAGTCTAATACAAAAGCCAGGAAAAGCTCTGGGGCCAGGAACCAAACCTGAAGTCTCTCTCTGCAGTTCCCAATCACTGCATTAGACTTGCTATGTCCAGCTTATTTCTCATCTCTCCCCCTCCAACATATACAGACTTGAATTTTGTATTTTCCTCTCTAGCAATAGGTCAAAAAAGGAGAGGCAGAGTATGACCAGCTGGTGTGTACAAATCCAGTGCTCATTTTGGGATCGAATGATTTCAGCCAGGAGACCAGACCTGGTTGAGCTCACCCCTGCCCAAAGACTGCCAGGATTGCCTCTTGAGGAGTCTCTGCTTCATTTTTCTATAAATACCCAGTTTCTAGTGAACCTTTAGGCACTGATGATGTCACAAATACCTGCAGCCCAAAATCAGTTTAGATACCTGGGTTTTTTTCACTGTGGCCCATGAAATCTACATTTAATTGCTGAAATGCTTGTTTGGCTGTTACTGCTTTTGACATTCTCACCTCATGCGAATGAGTGTGTGTTCTACTACTGACTTCAGCTCAGCTGGAATTTTTTCTTAATGTCTTGGAGCTAATAGCCTGTTACTTTCTACCAGCTATGACTGGGCAATTTTTGATTTATCAGAGGAGATGAAACATTTTTGATGTACCAGCTAAAATTTTTAATCAATCCAATGCAAAAATCCTCTTCTTCCTAATAGAATATTCTGTTTCTCTGCAGTCCCTGGGAAATTCCATTATCTTCTGTCATGTGTCAAAATATATCCGCTGAGTATAGATATCAAGCAATTATGTGAGACAAAATCATTCTTGTATGGTAAGAAAGCAGAGGCAAATGACTGCATTCTGAACTGCCTCTCTTGGTAGCAATGTGGCAAAGGCTTCACACCTCACATGGAAATGAGAAATGCATGTAAATTACTTTGTCTAAATGGCTTTTCATTAGAAGCGAAATCCAAGCAGTTAAAAAATCACTAATGTTCACTGGCAAGAGCCAAATGGCTGAGTCAACATCACTTTTAGTCTTTAGTTCTTTTCTATAACGCTGAACCACTGAAATAGTCTGATCAAACTTGGCATTGCATTGTGCCAGATTAGTTAAGTCATAGACTGACTCATCCTTGGGCTAGGACAAGTGCTAAACGAGCTGCTGATCCTTTGCACTGCTGGGTACAGCTCACATGAGACTAGGACACAGACCACAGGAGATATTAATACTGGGTGGCTCTGTCCTCCTGTTTAATCATTCTTATTTATTCTGCATAGGTTCTCTTCTTCACCCTAGATGCTGATTATTTTTACCTGTGATGGAAAGGACAGAAGTCCAACACTCTGAACTGAAAAACCTGAAGGGTCATCAAGATTCCAAACATCAGTTTGAGCAGGACTCCAAGTGTAGGCCTACAATCCTACATCTGTACATGGTACAGCCTCCAGGACATGAAGAAGGAGGTGTACCACAAGATCTAAGCAGGATTATGCACTGGAGAGATAAGGGCTGTGCTCTGCTGTGCATCCAAGAGCATCTCTGTGCTCAGAGCTGCCTACCAGAGCTGTGCCCCTCAGGCAGCCAGGCAGGGGGGAGCTGCTCCTGTGAAGGCAGATTCCTCAGGAAGATAGCCTGAGATCCAAAATACAGATGCTGACTGAAAGCCTAAACTTTCAGTGCTCAGCTAGGGCTTTTTAAGTTATCTGAAGTCTGCTTGTGTGGAAGATATCCTGATGTGCATCCATTCAGGTGCAGAGCAAAGAGGCAAGAAACATGGTGGCAACGGTGACTTTTCCCAGCAGTCTTTCTCACTTCCTCTTTCAGGATGCACAAGTTTTCTCTGTAATCCTGTGGCTACAACTCTGTGAAAGGACTTGGAGTTTTATGGCCTTGTGTTCTGCATTTGCTTTCCTCTGAGGAATTGCTTTGGATTCAATCAACAAGATATGCTAAATGGAAAGCTGTTCTAGGTATATCTCAAGGTAGTTTAGTTTGCATTATTGTCCTCTGGGAATATTCTTATCATGCTATCTGTGTGCAGAACTGTCATAACTAAACACAGATAGGCCAGGCCCATCCTTGTTCCCCTTAAGCTCCATGACATCCAATACTTTTGAATCTGTACAGAACATAGGAATGCACAGTTCGCCTTTGCAGTATTAATCGGATGACAGTGCACTTAAATTTGAAAAAAAAAAAAAGAAAAAAAAAGAAACAAAAAACATTTGAAAGCTGACTTGGTTTAGCTTTTTGTTCATTATCAGAGAGCTAAACTGTTCTGCCTGAATCCACCTCAGTGATGCTCCTCGATTGCTCTCCTACATGAAATGGGAGATTTTTCCCATTTTAAAAAAGTAAAAGAGAAAAATATTTAACAAAAAGGGATGATCTGGAATACCTGCTCAGTTATGAATTGGAGGTCCCTGTCTCCAGCCCAAAGACAAAGCAACTGCTCACAATCCAGGCAAGAGACTGCACTGAGCTAAAGTTATCTGCACTGTCCTGGTACTATATACAGAAGGAAGAAAACAACTACAGCTGGAATGAGGCATCTGCAACAACTTCTCAGCTGATTAAAGTCTTTTTAGACAGATAATATCACCTATTGTTACTGGCTCTCACAGCTTACACTGAAAGCTCAGGTACAAATCCTCCTCCTGCTTTCTGAACTGTTACATGGGACAGTTTTAGGGGCCCCTAAACTGGTGTTTCCAATAGAACCAAACATTTGAAATGCCTGAGAGTGGTGATGCACTGGCACAGGTTGCCCAGAGCAGCTGTGGATGCCCCTGCTCAAGGCCAGGTTGGATGAGGCTCTGAGCAGCCTGGTCTAGTGAAAGGTGTCCCTGCACATAGCAGGAGGGTTGGAACTGGATGATTTTTAAGCTCCCTTCCAACCCAAACCATTCTATGATTCTGTGATTTGAGAAACATGGATCTTCTTATGGGGATGTCTGCATGACTGTGCTCCCTGGATCTTGGGCTGAGTCCTGGTTTTGCTGTTCCTGCCCAAGTTGCACCAGACCTGGTTCACATTGCTGAGGGGAGCAGCCCCTCTGAGCTGCTCTCACCTGTAGTTTGACCGAACACCTGCAGGTGTGATTGGGGCTGTAGTCTCTGGGGACCTCACTAAGCTTAGCAAAAATAAACATTGAAATTTAGTAAATTAACTGCTACTTATGCAATGTTCATTTAGGACAGCAAAAGTAAAACAAAAGCTTATGGTATCTTTCTTTATATCCTGGAGATCAAATTGGGTTTGGTCCATGACAAGTTCTCCCAGAGTAATAGCACAAGGTCTGAAGTGTACTTTCAGGCTCTTGATAGAGGTTTGAATAGCACCTCCTGGTCAGCAATAGCAATCCTTCACTACCTCAACCTCTGCCAAATTAATTCCATAAATGCTTTAGTACAAAAATATTTGTAAGCTGGAAAAATTAGATCTGGAGAATGAGGTATTGTCTTAGTCCAGGAAGGCATGTAAGCCTTTAATGAAGGCAGGTGTGATATCAAACTAATAATCACTCATTTAGAAACTGTTAAATGCTATGAAAAACTGCCCTGGTATCTGGAGAGTTTAAGACAGACCCACAAAGTAAGAAACAGCTATTGCTACTGGTGGCTTGTGAAACCATGAAATATGTCTGACGTTCACTTTCCAGGTCTGTGAGTCACACAGATACCACATCTTGCTTCAACCAGAAACAAGACCCACTTTACCCAATAAATTGACCAGGCAAGGCTGTTCATTTGACCTTAATTATCCAAGTGTTCATCCAATATTATGCAGACAGACAACATCAGTTGACACATTGGTCCTGCTAATAAGTGATACTTAGCACTCCCTGCCATTTTTCATCTTCAAAGCACTTTCCAAATTTTACTTAATTAATATCTTTGAAGATGCCAAACTGTTTGCTGATATTTCACTGATAGTTTCTGCTCTTTCCAGAGCAGAGGAAAAGATGCTATTTCCTAATTAGGTTTTAGTAAAGACACCACTGACTTCCCCTTCTTCTCATCTGGTTTTCAGTATCCTTCTATTTCCAGCAATCTGACCTCTCGCCAGTCGGCACCTGGGGAGTTATTGCCTTCCTTGCCTTTTAAATGGCAGATAACAAATTGTTATCAAAGCAAAACCTCTCCATTTTTCTTTCAGACAAATTTAAATGTTACATGTTTAAGTCTCAGAACTTCAATCCTTTTAGTTGGCAACAAAGTAGGAGTCAATTAGTTCCAAAAAATTCCAAATAATTTTCTATCCTTTAAATATGTTTCATAGGTATAGTTTCCTGACTTTCTGCTTGTTAGAGTCTTACTAACATTTATCAGATGCTTGAATTATAGGCCACTGTTTCAGAGGAAGCTTTGTCAGGTTCTTGAAATATGGATGTGCTTCTGGACCTTTCATGTTTTCATGGAGCATCTAAAGCCACATACCGTATACTACATGTGGTTAGCACTGCTGCATCTGTCACCCTCAGAGGGGAGCTGGCGACTGGCAGAGTGCACTCTAAAGTCTCAAACAAGCATTTCCACCAAGGTCATGAAGCTTGTAGCTTTTACACACAACAGTGTATTTAAGGAAAAAGATATCTGCAAAGGATGACTAAATCCTATAAAATTAAGTGTGAAAGGGAGATTTTCAGTAGGTGTGAGGACAGAGCATTGCTCAGACGGTTTTACAAAGTAGACAGAGAGCAGGTTGTTAGGATACTACTTCAATACCCTCCGGGCCACTCAAAAATCGTGCCTTATACTACATTACAAAACACTCACTTGTTGAATTTTAAATGACCTAGACATTAAGGAAGATTAATTTCCACCTAGTCATTTTCTTTTCATTTTGTTCCAGCCTCTCAACTATTTCTTCTAATTCTGCTCTAGCTATAATCATCCTTCAAATACATATCTGTCAGACACAGTACTGTCCATCATTTGTCACAGCTTAAATACAGACACACACACACACACTGCACACTTATGTGTGTGTCTGGCTGTAGCTCCTTCATCTGCAGTTCTGCAAAGAATTGAGCCTGCTTGCATTCTGTTCAGCAGAGCACTTAAACATAAAAGTAAGGATCAGGCTGAAGTAAAGCACATTGCAATTAGAAATGCATTGTTTAATTAAAGGTTGAGATGAATGGTACTTTTCGATACCTTATAAACTATAGGAAGAAACTTCCTTCCACTAACTTTCTGGGATAAAATACACCCTGTTTCAGTGGGTACTTCTGCCAGCAGAAAATCCATCTGGCCTAACTCTAATAGGATGCTAAAATCAGTAACAGTGAGAAACACCCAGAGTAGAAATACTTGCTAAAGATGTGATCAGCAGCCAGCGTGCCCCTCAGGGACTCCCTGTTTACTCCTCTGGAAGTTTAGGGTGGGTTTTTCCAAAAGAATAAAATCTTGATAAAAATACACCCACCCTATAGAAAAAAAAATAAAGGGAAAAAAAAAAAAAAAGGCAATTTGGAGTAGAAGAAAAGAGAGAAGAGAGATTTCAGGGAGAAACAATTTTAAACCAGTCTACTGCTTCCCCCACCACAAGCCATTCATGGAACAAAAGGCCTCTGAGGAGCTGTGGACTAAGAGAGCTCATAGAGGAGGTACAGGAGATAATTTGTTTAAAAGAAAGAGCTACAAAGCAAAGGTCACTTCAAAGACTGCCCAGAAATGTGGAATGCTGGCCTGCTCCTCCCTTCCATACTGCAGTGCTGCCATGATAGCGCGCTCTATCCTACTTGTGAAATTGTTTCTAACCACAGAATATCTTGGTACAATTTTCCCTGTTCTCTTCATGGTTTTCAGGATCAAACTGTTCTCAAAGCTCCACAGCTGAAAGATGATATATTTAGTTGCAAAATGAACTATCTTGGTTTGTTTGTTTGTTTGTTTGTTTGTTTTTGACAGCTGTATTTATAATTCTTTGCAGATTGCTCAGCTGGGGTTCAAAGCTTTTCTTTAATTGTGCTTACTCTTCTGGAAGTGACCTGGTACATACTGCACTGGTTGAAACTGGATGACAAAATTAAAGTGAAAGAAGAGCTTTGCTGTCCTGTAGCAGCCAATTATGAAGCAAGTACATACACTATGAAGAAAAAAAGCTTTCTTTAAAAATTAAGAAACTAAAGCCATAGTGTCCTTCATGATTCTGAGGTATTTTGGTTCATTGTCATCAGTTTGGACACCTCTTCAAAGCGTTNTACACCCTTTTAAAGTGTTTTTTTTTTTTGTTTTTTTTTTTGGTTTTTTTTTTTTTTTTTTTTGTTTCTGGCCATTCATAGTATTTTAGTTCATATTTGTCACAGCAGAATGCATCTCAAGGTGGGTCTCCATTTGCTCCTGCAACTGAGATGGATGAAAATGTTTTACATGAAAACAAGGCAGTTTTCAAAGGATGTTTTTAATAGTTTCTTTTTCTGACCATTATTTTCCAAAAATTCAAGATGACGAATGCATTGCAACCATTGGAAACTTATAATTTTAAGTAAAAATTACGCTGAAAGAGGATTGAATTGTACTAGTATATGCAAAGACATTTAGTTTTTTTTTTAAATCCTGCTTCTGCTAAAATGAAGAAGTCTGAAGAAGATGCTACAGACTTTTACTTATCTAGGACTACAGCAAGTCTGGCCCTCATTGGCCATAGTCTACTGCATTGGCCTTTGGTAGCATTATAAAAATACAAAGGAAAAGAAAAAGAATTATTTGGCAGTCTGTTGCTTACTAATTCTGCAGATTTATTTTTCTCCTGGTATATGTATTGTGACATTTTCAAAATGAAATCAGCATCCAATCCATCCATGAGTAATCTAACTTGTAGGAAAGAGAGAACAAAAAGAGTGCTTTCAGATAAATCCTAATTAATTGTACATGCAAATGTCTTGGATGGATGTGGTCATGCAGTTCAATTACATGACTAATTATGTTGGAATTACAATACCATATTTAAATAGATAAACATATATAAAAGTGCCTGCCCAGGAGTTTGCATGCTGGAGACTGGGAATAGAATCATTTATTGGCTCTTTAGTGCCACCTGTTGAAAACTGAAAACTCATGCAAATGAATCTGTGCGCCAATTAGTCACCCATTTAGAAGGGGCATGTCCACTTCCTTGGCTGGTGTGAAAGTCAAAACCTTCAGAAATTTAACAGCTGGGGTGGAAGTATTTGAAACAGGGTTGTCTCTCTATGAAGGAAAGTGTCACATACCATTGGGGATGCTGGGGAGCAGGAGCCAAGCTCTTGGGACAAGTGGCACCTTCATAATGTCACATCCGTCCACAAACTGGGCTGGTTGCCCTTCTCGCCAAAAAACCAACTCAGCACATACCTCAAAATAGGCACCCTGATTGCAGAAGCCTCTTCTTCCATGAGTAATTCCATAGTAGTTCTTCTCTGCTAATTAGGAGCAGGATTACTCTGCCCTAGTCGTGCGGAGCTGTGCTGGAAGCAGACTGACCGCTCGGAGTGCAGCGAGCCGTGCCACACGAGGAGGGCAGCGCACCTGCTGCGCCTGTGCGGAGCAAGCAGCACAGAAGGCAACGCAAGAACCTCTGCCAGCGCGTTGTGCTCAGCTGTGACAGCTCCGTGGCCAAGCTGCTGACATCATCTCTGGGGTCAAAAGAGCAGATCAGAGTAAAAAGCCTCCTAGAAGTTCAGTTTTCAGAAATATTATTTCTTGCCTGCTTTACTCATTTGTTTTAAAAAGACAATCCATTTTAGACCATATTTCCCCTTTGGATTTAATTTATGATCAAGATCTATCAAAAATGTAAAATATGGTCAGATCTGGGATTGGGGCTGTGTCTTTCATCTAATATCACATGGTTTGCCAAAGATGAAATAATGTAAGATTTCTTCTTAAAGAAATCAAATCCTTTTCTGTTGCAAAACCACTCGCTTCACCCCCTTATCTACAATTTGAAAAGCTACTCTGCTAATTCAAAAACAACTTGACTTGACTACGATAGGCAAGGTAAAGGTAAATCACGTGGCTGCTTCACACACCTCCCATGTGGCATCGTGATTTAGCCAAATGGCACTTCAGAAGAGAAAGGAAAAACCATGGTGGAGCAGAATAAACCATAATGGAGATTTTAGTGAGTATTGAGGCATACAGCATGATGCAGGGGAGCTAGGACACTTTGTTCTGTGCTCCTCAGTCTCCAGCTCTGGAGGAACTTCCATCATGAAAAGATAGTGAAAGTTTAAGGCCAAAGTTTTCATTTCACTGTGGACTTCAAGTAGTTTTGAGGTGATAAAGCAAAATCACCATCTCAGTCTCTTTGCCTCCAGCTCTGCTGTGCCTTAAAACATAATGTTTTATGCACATCATAATCTGGATGTTGAAGGAACAGAACCTGCTACCAGAGCTAGGCACAGAAAAGTGATCCCCTATTTTCAGAGACCATATTTTTCAAAATCTGGTGCAATATGGAAAAAACCCTCCACAGGTATTAAAATCTGTCAAGGGGAAGCTGGCAGGCGCTGGCCCCACAGCTGCACACCCACATCCCTGTGGTAGGAATTGCATTCCTCCCCCTGGGACACCCATGGGTGAGCTGACATGGCTGGGCAGCTGAAGGACAACACTTAAATTCTGTCAGTGACAGGTTAAAACAGGACCTTCTCCACGGACTATCTTCATTTCTCCACCTTATCACATTCCCACTCATGTTTGCTGCATTTCTTTGAACCAGCCTGCCCCAGAGCTTTAAGCTCAACACATGATTAAATCAAAGTATTACAATTGTCTACAGCATTTTTGACCTTTCTGGCTGACTTTCACTACCACTGACAGATTCAGCTGCCCAGATGTTTGTCCAGGTGTCACTTTCAAAAAATTGCCAAAATCAGGGGTGTGTCCACCCATTTGGCTGGGCTTTCTAACATTTCTATGTAGGTATTTGAAAGGATAATAAGATACAGAAATCATCCCACCCAAATGAAAGCAAACCTTTGTCTGAAACATCAACTTTAAGATGATGAGCAACCTTAAGCACAATATTTTTGGCACAAAATACTTCCTGTTTCAATTTTAATCCTTTTTAAACATTACTCCATTCCAGTTAAACACTTGTTTTAGCCCTACAGAAGCTGATTCTATAGAATTATATTCAATACCTATTATTCTTCCAAGTGGGAAAGAATTTCATAGAGAAAACTAGAATAGCTATTATGACAGGAGCACTTTATCATGGAGTAGCTTTTGGAGAAAAAAAGGTAAGTCAGTGGCTTTGACAGATAATTATGGACTCCTATTACACAGCAGAATATCATTAAAAGTTACAATATGTAAAATGTCTTTCACATTTCAAATAATGTTAGCTATATTTTCCTCAGTTAAATGACTTACCAATTTAATGAAGTAAAGTTGTTTTAAATGTGAAATACTCACTCTTCAATTTTCTTGCAACATTTATTTAAAAAGTATTGTATATATTGTTTTCTTGCATATTTGGTGCTTGAGGAGAAGGATTTGGAAATGATTCCACACAATCTTACTGATCTTTGTGATGCAAAATGGGAAATGATTTCACAGTCAAATGCTCAACAATCCCAATATTCTACCTCTGTACTAATATGGCTTGAAAATACTCATGATTTCAGGACTAAGCACAAATACACAATGCACATAGGAAGTGCTTTGTGATGACTTGTAGTGCATTTACATTCTGCCGTCAGCCTTTACTCATCTAAGCACCCCAATGTGAGCAGCTTCAGCCACTTAGAAAAGGCCTGATTTGCAGAAATTGAGGGACCATCTCCTTCAATCTACTACTCCTTTTTATTGCATTCTACTTTTAAGGAGTTTCAAGTTGGATACCCAAAATCAATACTTTTGAAATTGGAGGTCTTCAGCTCAGCTTCAAAGAGTCAAAGAACAGGGATCAGATGGCTGTTTTGTGCTGTCTCAATTTCTGGGCTCCCAGTGAAAAAAATCTCACCTTGCTTTTGTAGCCTAACAAAATGCAGACATTTATCTGTGCTAAAATGAATCCCCTTGTGTGATATGTTCCATCTATTTACTCCCTGCAAATTTCTCTTGAAGAAACATAAAATAACCTATTTCAGATTTTCATCCCTATCTTCAGGGCACTATCAGCTTTCACGTCATTGAAGAGGATTTTACCAATACACCCAGAATATAGAGGGTTGTGTCAAAAAAGACGAGATGACATCTCCTCAGTATTGCCTTTGGCATTTGCATTCATGTTAGCTTGGGGTTCGTCAGCTGCTGAAGAGTTGGGAACTGAAGAATGACAACAGCAAAGGGGTAAAGCAAAGTCTCATGCCAAAAATTCAGGAGCTGTGCCAGACTCAGACATAACTTCTTCCACCAAAGAACTAACTCAGAAGAACTATCACCTTTCTCTCTTTTCTCCAAACTCAGCATTTATTAAAAAGACTTACTCTGAGCTTGTCCTTGCTGCAGCAGCCCTGTAGGAGTGGCTGTCAGCTCTAGCAAATGGCAGGAGTATCTCCTGCAAGGCTTTGTGGGGCAGACAAAGAGCTGGAGAGCAGTAGATGAAGACCACTTTGTAGCACCAAATCCTCACCATTCACTGATTTCCTACCTTTCTACTTTTCCATTCCTTAAGGACATATCCAGGGAGTAGCACCTTGGAAGATCACTTTGGGTGGCATCTATAAAGGGTTTGTTTATTGTGTGCTGAGGGTGCCATGATCCCTGCCTGCAATTCAGCATGCTCCATGGCTGCAATCTATTCCACTTCACAACAGTGGGATTTCATTGCTTCCAGTCAAAGAAAAAGTCATTATTGAATTGCATCTTCCTATACGATGCACTAAAGGTACCTGACATGTTAATGGAGTGAAAGGACTGGGGAAAAGATGGAGCTCCTGAATAACAGGAGTTCGGAGTAAGCAGGTGAATTTATTCATATTTCGTTTTGCAGGTAGCACATTTTCTCAATGCTAACTTGGACCACATCTACAAATGATGGTGATAAAAAAAAAACACTCCTATGTTTCAGTTGATACACATCAGAGAACTCCACTACCAAACCAAAAACCACACTCAAACACGTCCCTGGGAGAAAAGTAGGCTAAAGATATTGTCTCCAGACAGGGCCTGTTCATGTGGCTGGTGAAGATTGTTATCTTAGATTTGAAACTGGTAAGAATAACCTTTCCAGCTGCCTGAAAGAATATGAATGTTCTTAAAAATATAGTAGCTATTGCCTATACACGCCTGTTATTTTCAAAGAAGTTATTGATCTGAGGAAGATAATTTTTTCAGTTGTTTTTTTTTTTCCTAGTTGAACAAGTAACTTTATTAGAAAAATGAAGCATAATGGCCAAGGAATAGCTTTATGTCAGAGTCATAACTATAATTGCAGTTGGAATTGCAGGGAATGTTCACCTGCAACTGTGTTTTCAAAATTATCCTTTTTTGGATGTAGAACATAATGGAACTATGCCAAAAAAAGACTGTGACTCTCTTATTTACCACTGGGATCCACTTTCCCACCACAGAATTTTCTTCCGAATTAGCTCTTCTCTCAAATTGCCTTCTACCAAACCCTTTTTGTTGTACATGGTAGAAACTGGCTGAAGGTTTTGTGCTCCCTCTCTCTGGTCCTGTGACAAGCTGCTGGACAGCCTGGTGATAGAGAAAAGCATATTTAAAGTGCCTGATGTATGACTCTCCCTTCTGAAGCAGGCAATCCACTGACCTCTGTGAACAACAGCAAAATACTAGGATTTCAACAACAACTTGCTTCAAGTATTTGCTCTAGATCACATTACTGACACTACATTCATTAAAATAAGCAGCTGTTTGTGTTAGTACATATGTTTTAGGATTCACAAACAAAGGAGCTTCCCTTCTAAACAAGAGGGACTGGATTCCTGATGACAACCCAGGTGAGGAACACTGCAGGGATGATGACCTGAGATGGGCAGCAGCAGCACAAACCTGATCCTGGGTTCACAGGACTTTTACAGCATCAGGGCTCTTTTAGCCCTGGGGCAGGCAGGGTTAGGTGCAACCATGATTCTGTGGTTATCTTCACCATGAACCAGTGAAGATTTAGAATAATATCTTTCTCCTCTCCCCCCTGTTCTCTGCTTACACCTTTTTCTTACTCCATTTACTTGCAAGTTAACTGGCTGAGACCTTCTACTCAGTGTGGGGGTTCATTCCAGGCTCAGGGATGATACAGCTTTCATTCTCAGGGTGTTGCTTGGGTAGGGCCTTTGCCAGACACTCGGCAACTACAGAGCTAGAAAAGATCTGTAACAGTATTTTACTGAGGCCACAAAATAAATCAGAGGCAGAGGGGAGAACATAGATCCCCAGAGAAGTGCCTTTATTGATCTTGATTTCACTGTGCATGTTTACTTGGCTGCTTACAGACTTGCAGCATGAAGGGCTTGGATTGCTTTGGTCAAAATTCAATTTGGAAGTGTTCACCACAAAACATTCCCTCCCAAATTAGATCCTCAAAATAGGGTTGATTTTATACAGAACCACTGGACCATTATCATGGGCCATACATATGAAGTCCCTCCTGGCAAAAGGTACTTTCTCATTATTCGTTCTGGACCTTAATTTAGGATCATCAATGGGACATTAAAAATTCAGAGGAACAGGACAGCAACTCATCCCTGCAGCAGCAGCCAATTTGCCCAAAAAGCATGAGCATATTTGACTCAAAAGAGTTAATGGCATGACTTGCTGCAGGTTTTTCATAGAAAACTAATCTTCCAAACTTGAGGTGTTGTTTTATCTGCAGAGTGGATGGAGCAGAGAGCACAGCTGAAACCTGAACTCTGACAAAGGCACACAAGAAAGCCTTCGCAGCCGCTCTCTGTTTGCTGCAAGGTTTTGGTTCATTAGCCTTGAAATGTTTCATTAACAGAATGATTTTGGTATGCTATAAACAAACTGCGAGGGCCCTAGCATGCAACAGCACTCTGTCAAAAATGAATGTGGTTTATTCCCTTTTGTAAAATATTTAGAGAGTGAATGACAAAGTTAAGCCATGGTCATGTCTGTGTGATCTAAAGAAAAAAAAGTAACAACATGGTAACAAGCACCTAAAAATACATTTCTTCACTTACAGTTCTCACAGTGCTACACTTTTATTTCTGACTCAGAAGTATTGTTCTCTCTACCTTTTGAGTCCTTATTCCAAAAGTTTTTAAAAAACCCTAAAAATAGTTAAAAACATACTGGTTCATTTGAGCGGTTCTTAAAATTATTTAAGGTTAAAACTTCTTTCTTCATTTGACCTGAAGTAGTTCTTGCCATCCCTGGTCTTGTATATAAGGGTCAAATATTGCAATTTTTATTCTGGTAAAGCTTTCAGTGAAGGCAGACATATTTTGTTTTTTCGTGGTACATAAACACAACCTCCAGCAAACCAGCAAAAGGCAGGTGGAGTTTGGACAGAAAAAAAACCCCAAACTTTGTAAGGACAGATTATTTTGGATCAAATAAATAGAATGAAAAATATATAAGCAAACAAAGTAACTAACAAACAAAACCCCCTGATCTGAATCATAGCTTAGATTTTAAGGTCAATCTTCTCTGAAATTAGAGAAAATTTTGCTCCTTATTCCAGACTTTATGATACTTGCTCGCATATTTTGACAACAAATTGTCGTGGCTCAGAGCAATGAAGAAGCCAAAAATGCTCTAATACAATGAAGCCCAGTGTTCTCCTTGTAGTACTTGAGCCCATGAAAATAGGCAATTTTTCTGAGTGTCTTTAGTTGCATACAGCAATTAAGTTAATAAAAAGTTACCATGCAAACAAGATCTTCTAAAAGAGATTTCATAATATTTTGGAAATGCGTCCCTCTGTATTGTGAATTTTTTTAATGGCTTGAGTGAAACGACAGATCCTAAACAGATAATCCTGCGTATTAACCTTAAGATATGTCGGAGCAGAGGGCATAAATCCAAGGAATTCCTAAATTACCTTGGGTGACTCAGTTGGGACTAGATCCTTTGTAGGATTTAAGTTTTTAGCTCCCTTTTCTATGCAAAAATATGAAAGAGCACCAGCAGTGCTAGGGCAGCTAAGGAAGGTCTAGCATAGGTTGAGAGTAGCTGTTAAATTAATATTTATTTTTCTGCTAATTTTCATATTTACACATCTCCCTGTCCAGGTTCAGCATTGTGGCTTCTTAGTGCCTCCAGAAATCCCCACCGGTGCCCCATTTCAGAGAGGCAAACAGCAGCCATTGCCTTCCAGGATGTGTGAGCATTTCTCAGTGTAGGGATATCTGTGACTCAGATGTACCTTTTCCCACCTGGAAAAGCCTACAGGACTGGGGGTCACAGCAAGAACCATGAGAAACAGCAATAATCCTGTGAATCTTCAGTTGAATTTGCAATGATGTCAGCAATAATTTTGGGTACAGAACTGAGTCCTTTCCTATGAACATTTTTTTTTTCAGGAATTAAACTGTATTTTACCTAATTATACAATTTTTGCTAGGGGTAAGTTCTGTTTCAGAAAACTTCAGAAGAAACAGGAATGGGGTAGGGGAGGGGGAGAGACAGGGGGATTTTGGCCTTAAGTTTTCGCTAAGTAAGTCACCATATAGCACTTTATTTGCATATCTAGCATTTAAAGGGTTACACGTGTAATTATTTAACGTAACTCCAAATAAGCTGTTTGATTTTCTTTCATCATGAGCCAAACATTAGGCTTCGAAAGGAATTCCTTTAAACTTCAATATAAAGGCACGTGGCAATGTGAAAGTTACAACTCTAGCTTAAATGAGTCAGACATAAAAGTATTTATGACTGATATTCTCTGAATATACCAGCTTCAGACACTTTAAAGTCTAGTCCTGCTGTACAAGGAGAGGTACAGAAATATCAGCCATTGCACATCTGCAGAACTCTTACTTTCAAGCAGAGTCCAGTCCCTCAACCTTCTTTTTTTTCCGCTTTAAGAAGAAAACCTCAACATAACAAGCCACACCAGGCCGTCAGCACCTGAAGCAAGTAAAAGCAATTCCTTTATGAACTTCCCACCAGATATTTGTTTTGTGAGGCTCATGGAGAAAAAGAATAAAAAAAAGCTGGTGAAAAAAAACAGTGAAAAGAATTGCACATGAAAGAGAAAGAAATGAACTGAATGTTGTTTTTTCTCGATGAAATAGCAGATTTGATCTTGGGCTTTTTACAAACTCCAGCACAGGTGATCATCATTTGTTCTGTCAAAAGCATTTTCAGTGACACAACCAGAACAATGTGGCTGTGATTACAAGGATCAGCATGGATTGAAAGATACTCAGGGCATTTACCAAAGGGATATTTATAGCAGTGCTAAAGACATTTGCTTTTTTAAACAAGCTCACAAATTCAAGGAACAGGTTTGAAATCAGGGTTGCTCCATTTGATTTTGCCTTTGCCACGCTAACCTGCACAGCCGTGTCCTCTTGCAAATGAAGGCTGAGCACGCCAGTTGAAATGTTATTGTCATAAAGTCAAATCCAAATGCTGAAGAGGAAAATTGAGATCGTTTTCATTGTGAACTTTGATGTGAAGCATCACAGCTTTTGGAGGACAGCCATACCTTTGATATTGCAGAAATTGTGTGGAATCAACCACCTTGAATCCAAATCGTTCAGCAGGTGATTTATAATGTTATAGTAGGACTGAAAGGACTTTTCAAAAAGTCATGTAACCAGCAAAGAAAAAAAAAAAAGAAATGACAAAGATTTAACAGAAATTCAAGCAATTCTGGTAGCAGGCAATGTAAAGTTCACAGCATACCCTTTATTTTCTGGCTGAAATTCTGAGACATCCAAGCTTCAAAATTAGCCTGCCTGACCTGTAACAACACTGAAATAGATAAAGGCAGCCTTTTGGGTGCCTCAGCCCTGCAGGCGGCCACGGCGCTCGGATTGTGTGATGCAAGGAGGAGGCAGAGCCTCAGGGAAGGAGCATCTCCCGATGGCAGACTGGCTCCCCGAAGCCTGTCTTCATCAGGAGGGAGTGGAGAACAGCTGCAGGGCAAAGGCTGCCAACTTTAATTCTCTCCATTAGTGGATCATTATCAAACGCGAGGGTTAACGAGAGTGGGGATTGCGTTTACTGTAAAGGGCTGTCCTGTGCACGCCCAGGCTCCCTTCCCTGGAGGGTCAGGAAGACTTTACTGGCAGCAGCCCTCGGGAGCTGCTGCAAAACCTGGTGGCATGGCCTCTGTTAGATGTGGGGAGTTCCCTCCAGGACAGACCCTTGGCTCTGAGACAGCGCCAAGCAGCTTGTGGGAGGGCAGAGAGAAGGGTCTGGGGTTGGACATCTCCCACTGGTTTTGTGTGTCCCCACAGCTGCCTGTGGCTCCACAGAGGGACTGCTCGCATGCACCCTCACCCAGCACACCTTTCAAATTCACTTCACTCACAGCTTGTCAGGGCCTTTCTGAATAGCTGCATTTTGCTTTTGTCAAATCAGTTGTCCCTGAAGCTCATTTTAATATTTTCCCTGAGAAGGCCATAGTAGGGGGTGCTCACAACACCAGAAAATACCAAATAATGTAGATTTCACATGCTCTCTCTCACTTAGGATTCTAAATCTTTGGCCTCTCAGTGATTTCTCCTATATTAAGTGAGACAAAACTTTAGATTTGAAACATCCTGTTTTAATGATGTTGAATGAAATAAATACCTCAATGACATTTCTACATTGATGTAAGTGCAGAACTGGGTGAAAAACTGTGTTTGGACTGTGTGGTCAAACTAGAAACATAAAACCAAATACCATTTCATTAATCTAGAAGGGAGAAAGGACTCTTCTGTTATATTTCTCTTGAGCAGTTTTTAAAAATTATTCCTTAAGAGCATAAGCAATATCCATAATGAATTTTTATTTAATGCAGAGCTGAACCATGCTCTGGCTTTTTTTTTTTTTTTTTGCAGTCAGAATTATTCACTTTGTTCAACTGAAATCCATCAATAGTTTCAGACAATCCCAAACTGTATTTTGCGGATACAAGACAAAAATTACCTAACTCTATTTAGAACATCAGATCCTTGAAATCATATGTGTCATAAATTATACTGTGTTTTAACTTGTGTCATAGTTTTAACTTGAACTTGAGCACCAGATCTTGAATTTCCTTATGACTATTTGTTTCTTGTAGTTTGAGATTTGTTATGCTTCTTGAGAACTTGCTAGTTTAAGTTTCGAAGTTTTATGATGGTCTGTTTGGATAAAATTTCTTCCTGTAGCCTACAGCAAACAGTTTTTTATGTCATGGCTTTTTTCCTTTTTATTTTTGTAGATTTGTAGGATACAGGTAAAATGTAGCAACAGAAAATTTCCCAGTGCTTTGAGATTCTCCTGCCATAAATCTTCCTGCTGAAATACATGCCAGGCATGTCTTAAGAGAAATCATATACAAGAACATGACTTGATCAGCATCCCAGTGAGATACAGGATATTTTTCAGCTAGGGAGTTAATGGATGATGATACTATATTTGGCCAGTAAAAATAATGACACACTTTCCCCTGGTCTACAAGAACTACTCCCACATTGATTTTAACTTAATATCTCCCTCATTAGGAACCTGCACAGAAGTTTGGCAGAAATACCCAAGACACTTATTGGATCATTCGCTGGTAATAATAGATATTGCTTTTATTTTATTTATTTTTTTTTTCCTGAGAATGTACAGGCTAATCATAAAAAGGATAGCCTTGAAACAAAAGCTTTTTACAAAATACAGATTTTTATCAACTCCACCACTGTTGAGGTTTAATATTTTATGGAGCTAAATAAAACTCGGACTTCTCCACTTTCATGTTGTGGGATGCAATAAAAGCTTGAGAGGCTGATTTGCTCCATTGCTGAACGACATCCATTACACATCAAATGCCCTTCACTTCACAGTGGACTCTGCCTCTGATATGATCAGACTCCCAAAGCCCAGGTAACCTGATATACAATTTCAAAATGGAAAAGCCCATGCCAATAGCTGGGAGTGGCTCTTCTGTGGACCTGCAGTGGCTGAAGAACTGGATCCACAACTCACCAGCAAAAATGCCATAAAAAACACTCATTTTTTTCCTTAAATTGAGCCAAGTATTCAAATATATTTCTACTTAAGAAAGCATCTGCTTTAATTCCACTGTAGTCTACAGAGTGTAAGAACTGACTTGTGTGCTTATCTTGAGTTTTTGGCATGACAAGCACGAACACCCAGGTGCTGTGAGCCCCTCTGAAGGGACAATGAAAAAGTCACCAGTCTCATTCCCTATCTGGGAGACTGAGAGGACACTCAGCCAATTGCTCCTGTAGCTAAGAAAGCCACCAAACTATTTAATGGTGGCACAATTGAGAGTAATAACTTGACTAATAACTCATTGCCTGATTGTTATTTTTAAGTGCACTCGTGAAAATTAAAGCTCTGGGTCTGCGGCATGAAACCATTATCTATACAACAGCTCACAGAGAGGGTTATCTAATAACATGAGAAATCTATTAGACTCGGTGGCAGCAAGAACTAAAAGAAATAAATCATGCAATAACGGTAAATCAGATCTCTAATTATGGCCCCACACAGGAGGCCAGAGGAGAAATATGTTCCTAGAACCACTGTGTGGTATTTCTCGTCCCCTCTCTTGTTTTAGAAGCACTCAATCATATCCTCCTGCCTGAATTCCATCAATCCCACAGTAGTTTCTGAGCAGAACTGGTATGCTTGGGAAGAAGATTACTAGAATGCACCAGCATAAGTCTTTTTCTAAACTGCTCACAGACCAGGATCCTCACAAATATTTCTCTTATTGGTGCTGAAAATGCCAGCACAGAAAACCTCCCAGGTCAGAGGAGCTTCAAGTCCTGTGCAGTTCCTTTATAACCAGCCAATTCTGCCTATGATGGGAACAAGCAGTGCTGGTGTCTGTTCCTACGCATGATCTGGTTGTGTCTGTAGGTCCCTTCCCTGCTGCCCCAGGAATCTGAGCAGTGATCTGGCCTGAGACCCAAAAGACAGCAGTGAGTGGGAGCAGATCCATGTGGAGTTGCAGCACCTTTCACCTCCTCTCAGTTCAAAAGCAATGGAGGAAACCAGCCCATGGCAGTGGGACCCCAGGGTACGGTATTTAATTTCTCCACTGCTCTCATGTGAGACCTCTGGCAAAGCCACTCCTTACTCTGCTTCAGCTCTGAGGGTTTTGCCAGGTCAAGTTTGGCCTGAGCAGGAGGGGTTTTAGTCCTGCTTAGCACTCCTCACGTGGGCACGGGGTGCAGCTCTGCCCCTGAGCAGCCAAGCCCACCACCCCTCCTTCCCACCCCATGCCCACAGGCAGCTGGGGAGGTGTGGGACCCCCTTGTCCCAGACACGTGGAAGCTCCAAGGGTGCCCTGCTCTGTGGTGCCCTGTCCCTGCACACTGCCCAGGGTGGCTGGGTGTACCTGCCTGTCACATCAAGCACTGCTAAAGCAAACAGTCCCACAATATCTTTTCATTATTTTGTTGGAACTGAGGACAAGGTGTACTTGGGAATTGTCCTGGTTGGAAAAACTTCATGCCAACTGGATGTGCTCAAAAGTGGACCTGACTCAGTAGAAATGATGCATAAAAATCATTGCAACCATCTAGATAAAAGTAAATAAGCCACAGAGTGGCATAAATAACAGTGCTGAAAGCATCATCAGACTTTTAATTTTAGCTCAAAGAAACTGTTGAGAACACAATTTACCAGGAAGTCATGATGCCCTTTGCTTTATCTTAACCACTTTTGCATGCACAACTGTTTTGTTGGACATTCACTTTGGTCCAAATCCTGTTCTAATTTCTTTCCTTGGTAATCAGCATTTCTGGCTGACAGGAGGCTGCTCTGCAGCACTGTGGTTTTCCACAGAGAGGTCTGATCTGAGGTCTGTGCTTTTGCAGAGCTGTTCTCGGGTGGCTTCTTCCACCTGGGTGAAAGGAGAGCAGTGACACAGTGGGTGCACTGCAGAGGGGAAGTGCCATTCCCCCTCCTTGTCCCCATATGGGAAGCAGAGTTAGTAAATGTTGCTTTAAGCTGTGTCTGTAAAGCTAAAGAAGTGTTGGGATTCATGCTAAATAAAGCAGCCCTGAGGCCAAATGACCTGGTCAAATCCATGCTGCTCAGTACTTGGTCCTGCCTTTCTTCTGGACCATATTGTGCTCCCAACAGGGACATTAAGACAGAGTCATCATCCTTCGTGTCCTCTTCCGTAGTTCCACGATTTTGAAATGCTGTGAGAGCTGTGCCACTGCCCACCAGAGTGGTGTTTCCATAGCATGAGGCCTTTGGTAAGAATTGTTTTCAACACATAAATGGCATGTGAGTATGCATTTAAGGGTATATAAACCTTCCTGGGAGAGTGCTGGAGCTCTGTGTAAGGTGAAGGCAGTCAGAAAGTTTGCAGTCTCACCCTTCCTGCCTCTTGGGAACAGCCATGGTCACAGGCTGTTCCCTGGTAGGCGTGGGGACATGTCCAGCGTGGTGCCAATGTGCGGTGAAACAGCGTGGATAAAGGGGATGAATTCTCTGAACCTGAGCCCCAGCCTTGCTTCCTTTGCAGATACGAACATATCTGGAGAGGGAAAGCTGTCATTAGGTACAAGCTAAGGACATTTTTCACGCACAGAAGAGATGAGCAGTCACCCAACACCCCAAACAATATGTTCAGAGTGATACTGATGGCTCAGAAAGGGTTTGCACCTCTATTTCCAGGGAAACAGTTGTGCCTATAAGGAAAAAACAGCAAAAAGGTAGCTTTTGAAAGATGAAGTTTATCTTATCTAATGTACATTTTAATGAGAAAATTATATATATATAACTTTACACTGTTTCCTTGAAGCAAGGCAAATTCAGCTACATCTTTGCACAGTATATCTGAAAATGGGAAAGAAATACCCTTTAGTGGAAACCTTTTCCATTTACACAGGAATGAAAGAGAATAAACTCCACATTTCCACACTCACATATTACTGTAGACATAAAAATATTCCTGTGGGATCACACAGTCAGAAATCACCTACTCAAGGGGATATGAATGATGACTTCAATAGAAGATGGACATAAATTTTAATTAGTTGGTTATTTGATCTTGTGTTGTTAGTGATGGAGGATCTCAGAAGGGAATTAAGTATGCTTAAGACTGAAATTGCTGAGAACCAAAACACACTGCAAGGTAAGTTAGATACCACTAAATTAAAAGAAACTTTGCACCTATTAGAGATACAATAAAATAAAAATGGCAATTACAACCAAGCAATCAAAAATGCAATTGAGATGAAACCAGCTATGGGGATAACTAAATTTATCCTTGACTTAATCAGACCTGCTAAGTATTTTCGGCAGATTTGAGAAAAAGTATTAACATTCTTGGGAACATTTTGTCTTGGAAGATATAATTGAGGAATAGAAAAAGTAGGTCCAGGATTCTTTTTGCTTTAATGTGTTTTTCATTGAATTTCTCCTTCTATTTATGTATCCCAGGCAAAGCATCTCTTGCATCATTTATACACTTTGCTTGCTCTCTCCAGTATCTCAGTCTTTCACCTACTATCTGTTCGCTTATGTCAGGAACACCTCTAAAGTTGTCACAGCTTAAAAAAAAAAAAAAAGAGAACTATTTTTTCTCATAGATTTGCAGTCAATAAAATTGTGAATGTGGAGCTTAATGTGAGACTGGGCTTGTAGGACTGCAGGCTGCTTTGGAAGGGGAAGCAGAAAGAGGAGAGATGCTCCAGCCAGCCATCCCCTGATTGCTGGGGCGCTGCTGGCGAGCGCATGGCACAGTTTTGACCTCTGCCAAGTGTCTCGTTTTCCCTGACAAGGTCTGGGCACGGCTCAGGGCTGCTGCAGATGGAGGACCACTGCCAATAAGCAGCAGGGGACAACGCTTCTCTTCTGGGGGATGATGAAAATGAAGCCGTGTGGTTTTGAGCCAGGCCAGGCTGTGCCAGCTGCCCTCCGGGCCAAAGGGAGCTCCCACTTGTTTACTGCTGCCTGTCAAGCTTCTGCACACAAGTGTTTAGGCTGCCTTAGCAGCATGTAATGAAATCAATCAGTCCATTTTCCTGATATTCTTGGTTTTCAGTGTTGGAAAATTGCGACATTTGACATTACAAAAACTTCGGCTACCCGAAATTTCTGTGCCATTGCACAGCTACGCCTTGGACCTCTTTTTAGCATTCAAGTCCATATGAGATAGATGGATATTTCATGATGGAAAATTGTTTATTTTTTTTCATCAATTTAATGACAAAGATCTGTTGAAGCCTTGGGTGAAAATTTGTACGTAACTGAATCATCAGATATAGCTCATGAATGTTCTGCAATGTCAAGGAAACAAATTAACAAGCCAGAATCAGAATGGACAAACACAGTCAACTTAATTAAGGACTAGAGATTTTTTGTAATCACTTTCATCCTTACATATATTTTCCTATTTCCATTCAGAAAAAAAAAAGGGAAATAATTTTTTTTTTATCATCTTGCCACTGACCTTGCATTTTTCATCCTTTTTCGTCCATCTTACAGATCTCTGGCCACTCAAAATGCAAGACCATCACAGTTTGTTGACATGCTTCTACTGTGATCCCATATGACCTTCTCCTCTGGCAGGGTGTCTTTCTGAAACTATTTGTACAATCTAATCCTCCTTTAAATATAATTTCTATTATAGAAAAAAAAGGGCCAGTCCTCTTTTCTAATAAATAACCACAAATCCAGATGCAAAAACATGAACAACATGAAAAAGATTCCTATTAAATCTGAGTACCTAACACCTTTTCTTTTCATCAAATCCTCAACAGTATAGTATCAATTTACATCTTAATCCTACATGTCTAAAGCTTAAACACATGACAGTTCATACCTAAATTAACATTTTTCCCCCAGTTTTCATTATTAGAATTTGCTAATAATCTGACTGCTCCATTGCCTGAGGAAGGGAGGAAGAGCTGACCTCCCTTCACTAGGGGAGAAAGGAACGATTATTATATTGTTATATTGCTTATATTGATATTCTCTTCCTGTTCAAAGCAAAGCAAGTTTCTGAAGACTGCAGAATTGAAGTTCTCTGGGCACTTGCTTTAAAATACAGTAAAGAAGTTAGAAAATTGACAGCCCTATATGTATTCCTGCACATACAAGGGTCTATGCACAACAGTAATAATAATATGGAGGAAATGCAGTAAAAGAGTAAGAAAACAATGTCTTAGCATGCTTTATATTTAAAAATGACTATAACTTCACAGTTATAATTTGGTAAGAAAAATGTGAGTCCTTGATAAAATAACAAAACAACTCTTAACACAGAAAAAAATGACCACATAGACCAAATAATTAAAAAAGCAATGAATAAATCGATAAATAAGTCAAATTTATATATAGATCCTTAAAAGAGCAAATCACACCATAGGAACTGAAAAGAAAATTTTAGTCAAATTATTAATTAATAGATGATTGGACTTTTAAATATCCTAAATTTTCTTTACAAATTAAAAGCTTGCAGAAGAACCTCCAATATGTACGTATACATGGATTGAAACCATATGGCCAAATAGCTGCTTTATGTGTAACACAGTTGTGAGAGTGAAGGGAGTTCTGACCAAAGAGCTGTTAACAACTTCAATCAAAATCACTCTGACAGCCCTAAGCTTGATTTTAAGAACAAATACAGGCAAATGCATGCACACAGCTGTATTTAAGCCTAACTTTGAGGAATCCAGCTCGGAGGATTTGTGCAGAGTAGTTAGGACATAGGTCATTAAGGTCTTATCTAAAAGATAATCTCCCTAAAAAATTATGGAAACCTATTGCTCCAGTCACCCAGCACTGGACAAGGTACTGAAGAACATGCTTCAGGAGTAATCCTCTACTGGCAGGGGAAGAGATTAAATGGCCCAATAGCTTTTTCCATCTTTAGTTGTTATGATTGCACTGTAATCCGACTAGTGCCACTTGCCTGAAGAGGGGAAGAAGACCTCAACCTTGGGGGTAGGGACAGACACAATATTTCATTGTGTACAATATTTCAGAAGCTATTCTTCCCAGAGAGCTCCTCTCAGATTAGTGTTGTTGGGAAAGGTTTATCATTTGCATTCCCATTTCTGCAGTCAATCCAAGTAATATGATTGTGGCATTAAACTTATCCTACAAAAGGTATTTGTTTAAGACATTTCTTTTCCATTATTACTCACACAATGAATGTATGCACTAGGTTTCTAGAAGTCTGCACCAAAAACAACTTTTAAGCCCAGAATCACATTTCCTTCTCCATCGGCCTTAATTCCTCTATTGAAACTTTTTGCTGACTAGTTGAAAGGGGCCGTTCACTCACTTTGCAAAATCCAATATGCGATTTATTCCCACATTTCAAAGGAAGAATGGGAAGCTTTTAAATCTCTACAAAGGAACCGAGTAATACTGATCAAGCCCATCTGACAAGGGGACAGATGTAGGATGATGAGTGAATTCTATAAGACGCTTTAAAATTTGGATCAGTGAAGACAAGTGTCTTCCAGGAGTAGCAATTTGATTCTCCTCAGCACAGCTCACTTGGCTCAGTAGAAGTGACACAGTTCCTCTTTCAGGGTTCAAGAAGCACCAGCTCCACCTCAACAAGGTGGACATGTTCCAGAGCTAAAGCACACTGCAAAAGGAGGTCACCTGCACTGCAACTAATTAGAGCCTCTAACTCCAAAAATCCTGAGGAGCAAATTTATTTGAAATGCTTTCTTATCCAGGAAAGGGTTCCTGTGCTCTTCCCAGCTCTGAAACTCTTTATCAGCTTCATTTATGTGCTACTCATTGTGCCTCAAATTTTGTTAAGTTCTCTCCACTGTGGTATCATGCACAGAATTTTTAACAATAATTTCTAAAAAATACCCCCTCAGCTGCTCACCGCATCATGTGGTACTTCCAGCCTCACAGCAGCAGCATCTATCGTGCTTTCAGCTTCCTGCAGAGCCATATTTTGATTCTTCTGTTATAGCTGAAGGATCTAACTTGGCACTGTTTTGACAAGGAATTTTACGCAAAATTTCCTATGAGATTCATCCCATTAAAAGTGGGCATGTTGCCACGGCCTGCTGGGTCCCTGATCTACTATCAAAGCTGGTGCATCCCTGAGCATTTCTGGTCTCTTTTTTTTTGCCTTCATTAAGGCTCTGATCAGAGTAGAAATATGCCCACGCAAGAGAGAATAAAGATTTTGGACCCCATAGGAAAAATGTGAGACCCAGCTTTGTTAACATCTTAAATCCAGGTCATCATTACAGTTGCACCATAAATAGCTGTTCTTACAGGTGCAAAATGGATGTAAAGGGGTGATTTGGGAGTCAGCAGTACTCTACCAATGTATGGTCACAGTTTTTTTAAACAGTTGCCACCACTGGGGAGTTGAAGTACACAAGCAGTAAGATAAAAATGAGTTTGGCAGTTATCTGTACCCAATACAGAAGCTCCCCACAAGAGTAAATTAAAAAGTGGCTGAAGAATTCGCTTTTTCACCAAACACTGAATTTACCATCATTTTCCTTGAGGAAAAAAAAGTCTCCTCTGACTTTTCTGCTACAAAAAACAATTGGGAGGATATGAAGCTATGTAGCTATGTCGCCCTTACTTTGGGGGAAATAGAGGTAATTATTGCAACAACATTTTTGAAGAGGGCTTCTGTATATACTTTAGGACTTAGAACTTCTGTAGTCATTTTACTACATAAAACTTTTTTGCTGTATTTGCCTTTTTAAAGACTGAATCAATGATTTCAAAATGTCCCAGTTCTCCACTGAAAGCTGTGCAAGTGACATAACCTCACCATCTTCCTTTGGAATAAAAATAAACAACTTCACAATAAAAAACTCCCCTTGCTGTCTTAAAAAATAATGGCTTTCCTTTGTTTCACACCCTTATTATTATTATTTCAGTTATTGTACTGCAAGAATTATGGTGCAGACCTGTAGTTTTGGAGGGTAATGTAAACTATTTTCTCCAGTGAACTCTGATATCTATGCCCAAGAAGTCGTGAGGAAGCATCCTGCCCTGTCAAACTTGCCTTGCATGAAGCTGCCTCCTCCTCCAAGCAGTTCAGTGTGTTTTGATGTACAGTTGTCCTGAAGTCTCTTTCCATTTTGTCCTATTCAGCTGAAGCAACTTGAAATAAAATGGGGAAGTTAACCTAGAAACAGGAGAAATTTAGAGAGTTATTTCCATAAATGGAAATGACTTCTGGAAAAGCAACTATAAACATTAAGGGAAGAGGTAGTTCTTTCAGTTTGTGTTGTTTGCTTACCTTCCTCCAAGCGTGCTAAGGGGAAAAAAAAAAAAAATATAGGCAGAGAGAAAGATGCAGACAGAGATACAGAATGTACCCATTAAGTATCTGCAAGGAATGCTTTATCAGGTTGCTCGTTGTCTGCCGAGTTGTGCATTTGAGGGCATTAGATTCCCAAGAGCAGGGATCTATAGAGGATTCCTACCTTTGGAAAAGAACAAAAACACAGAATAAAAGCCTTAATCTTATAACCCCCAATCTAGCCAACTAAATCCCCAATTAGCAATTCAAACAGATTAATATAGTCCTTCCCTCCATTAAGCACACCCGACATCATGTGGTTGTGTATTTTAAGGTTACATTTGTCTTGTGTGCAGCTCTTTCTCTCACCAAAGTCGACAATTCCTTTCAGACCATCCTATTTTTCCATAGACTGGGAATGGACTCTATCTTTTTGCCTTTCTTTTTCCCCACCTTATTTTTTTTCTTTTAAATGCAGTCAGTCTTGTTGATGCATTCTGGCAGAATCTCTTAAATTAATGCTTTCCTTTATTGAACATGTCTCCAGATGTCTGTCCACCTTGCCATTTCCATGCTGCAGGCTGTTTGCAGCATTCCCACTGAGAGCAATGTAGAGGGTGGAAATGGCTCACTTCTCTGGCTTGCTCGAGAATTCACTCTCATTCCCATCAAACTCATGAGTGCTGTAACTTTAATGACCATTTCTGCTCTTGACTGAGGAGAAACCAAAGCACAGGGCTGTCCCAGCTGGGAAGAAGCACTGCTAATGCCTCCCTGAGAAAGGCACTTTGGATCTTCCCCAGATTTCAGAAAGTAAGCCAGTGCCAAATGCCTTCAGACATATCAAGATCATGTTTCTACCAAGTACGAATTACCTGTGACCACTAGAGGTGGCCAGCAGTTTGTTGACTGACCCTATAAACTATTTCCCCCATTTTTGCAACCCCATTGGTTAGGTGTAGCAGAGGACCACGTATGTCCCTGGTCCTCTCTCATCCCTCACTTCCCTGATGGTGGAAACATTTTGACCATTCTCTGCCCTGTAATTTCACCCCTCTCATGTAGCTTCCAGTTTTAAGCAAAGGTAAGGAAAAGATGACGGTTTTTTCCTCATATTTTGTTAAGCAGACTATTTTGAAATCTCCATTTCCATCAGCTGCAGTGGGTCACCAGAAGGGAGGCTTTTGCAGGAAAGAGTCTTGCAGCAGAGCACCTCTGTGGCCTCCCATAACTAATCAGCTGTTAGACAATTGGAATTGGGAACTCTGAGGTTCATGCCCATGCTACTGGCTTTTTTTGCACAGAGTAGCCCTCAGGAAGGGTAAAGATGCACAGGCTTTTTGTCTTCTGCATATCGCACAAAAGTTTAAAACTTACAAAAATGTAATTGGTGACAACATTTCTCTCACATTGGGCCCTGAAAAGCAAATGCAATATTTCTTTGAAGGTAAATGTAGACAGCTCGTATTTTCTCAGTTCTTGTCTTTGACTCTTTGAAAATCAATTGTGAGACTTGTAAGAAAGTTTGATAAAATAAATACAGACATGAGTGTATGGAGATTATTATAATGATCATTATTCTGCATATACCCAATCCATTCTGCATATTCCCAATCACCAGCAGCATTTCACAAATACTTTGCTGCCCTGCACTTTACATATACAGGTGTGCTTACACTTTATATAGACAACAATAGGGCCCAGTCTGACATATGAAGCATAAGAGGAATAACAAATACATGTCTGCTTTACTTGTCTACCAGGTGGAACAAAACTTCCCTAAACATTTTTGATCAAAGGCATTTTCCATCAAACAAATTTTTGTCTGTATTTTAAAAGTTTGACTTGACTTTTTTCTAGGTTTAAGTTTGCTTTAGGGTTTTTTTCCTTTTTACTGAGAGTTTAAAAATCTAATAGTCAAAATAAAATTCTTTTGCTTTAGACGAATAATAAATATTTTAAGTATTTATGAGAAAAAAATTATCAATTTTGTCAGTTCTTGTCTTAAGTTTGAAAAGATTCATCAAATAAAGAACCTGTTCTTCTTGTTGAACTTACTTGGAAGCTTTGCTACAACATTTTAGAATCCCCCATAGTTTTTTGTGTTGTGTCTCATAGTCACTGGTGAGTTTCTAAAAGCATACTCTGTTAGAATTAGTAGTTAGTTCCAAAATATCTATTTTCTCATTCTATAAAAGTCTTTATCCCTTAAGACTTAAGGATTAAGATGTGACACATGATCAGAACCTATTTCACACACTTTGCAACTATCCAGCAAATCAAATTGCCTGAATGGATGCTTGTTACATTTAATCCTTACAATTTTTTGATAGCTTCACAGATTCTCAGCATTTTATATTGGTCATACTGAAGTATCAGGAACAATTTTTATTGGAAGTGTTTGTATGGCTGTAACAGATGGATATGCACGAAGACGTGTAGTTAAGAGAGGGCCTCTGACCTTCTCACTGCCCAGAACCCCATCCAGTGAACAAAACAGGTTGAAGTGGACAAGAAAACAAGGCATAAGGATTCTACATTTGATGGAAACCAAGTCACTGCAGCTCCTGGCCAGTCAGGTTCCTCCTGAGGGATGGACCAGGCCTCCACAAACACAAACACAAACACAAACACAAACACAAACACAAACACAAACACACATGCAGAGCAAAGAGCCATGAATCTGCAGCCTCCTGCGCTCGGGGAGCGTGGAACCCGCCGAGAGCAGCGCGGGGTGGAAGGGATCACCCAGGGCAGATGGGTGCACGCTGGCCCTGGGGGCACGGGCTGGGGGAGAGGGGAGCTGAGTGGGGATTTCCAGGGCTGAGCTGGAGAAAACAGGCAAGAAGGAGGAAATGCTGGCTGAGCCAAGCCCCGTGGCATGACTCCCAGAAAAGGAGTCAATATCGCAGGGATCTGGAGGCATCAGACGTGGTTTTCAACAGCTGGCTTTAACAGCTGGATCTCCCCCCTTTGCTGGCTGTGAGATTGCGGAGTAGCAGAGATGGGGGCAAATTATCTGCTGGATATCCCAAATCCAGGGGTTACTGCAGACAGCCAGAGTAACTGGGCAGACAGGCTGGTTTTTATTGGAAGTGAAACCCTTGCACAGAAGTCAAGCTCCCAGGCTAAGCTGGCTGTGGGCAGAGCACCACAGGCTGTACTGATACAGCCCATGAGTCATGGGCAATGCTTCCACCAACAGCAGAACTGGTCCCTTTTTAATGACTCCATTAATAGGCTCCTTGCAAGATCAGACACACACGCTTCTTCTTGCTCAGCCTACTCGCTCTGTGCAGGAGTATTCTTCTTATGCCCAGTGAGCTCTTAATTTGCAGTCAAGTTAAAACCTGACCTGGTTCCTTCCACTATCAATGTCCTCTGAATTCCTTGTTGCACAGGAGAGCCAAACCTCACCCAGATGCTGGCAGTTGCTCGTTTTTGACAGCTAGTGGCTTGCAGCAAGCATGCTTTGCTACCTACATGAGGAGCTAGGTTAGGCCCAATCCTGCTAACATCTAATACTAGACAAAGCCCTTACTCACAGAAGTCAACAGGCATAACTCATTGCAGGAAATGATGCCTCTGTTAGTGCTTCACAAAACTTTTTGCACAGATACTGAGATAAAGTTACAAGCATTTTTATTTAAGAATGTATTTGAGGCTTTTTTCGGTCTGCTTTAGTTGTCATGCCATATACTGATGAATAGATCAAGGCTTAAATTTTTTTCCTGTGATGTTGGTATTCTTCTAATGCCACATTTACAGTACAACCCACCATAACCTTCTTCATGAACACATTTTGATAATAATGTCAACAGAGTCTTCGTTTGCAGTAGCAAAAGTTAGAAACATGCACCTTACAAATTAACGGAAAAGTATCTTAATGAATTCTTGTACAGAGAGGAAAACAGTGATCTTAATCTCAATATATCTTCCATACCAGTAGATTTATGTTTCAAGAGCATAAAAAGGGGGAAAGCCACCAACATCTATACAAAGATAAAACACAAAGAGGCTAATAAAAGTGTAAAACAGACATGAAGTGATAGAGTGTTTTGATTCTAAGAGAAATAAGGAATGGGAATCAGCAGAACTGCCATTTTGGACTTCTAGAGGGCAGATTTTGTCCTGTTTAGGAGCCTGGTTGACAGAATCCTTTGGGAGGAAGTCCTGAAGGGCAAAGTGATCCAGGAAGGCTGGACATTCTTCAAGAAGGGAATCTTAAATGTAGGGGAGCAGGCTGACCCCATGTGCTGAAAGATGAGTCAGGGTGGATGAAGACTGGCCTGGATGAACAGAGATCTCTGACTGGAATTTGGGGTATAAAAAAGGGAGTTTCTGAGCTTTTTAAGGAGGGTCAAACCACTTAGGAATACTATGAGGATGTTGTGAGGTTATGCAGGGAGAAAATGAAAAGAGGTAAAGCCCAAATAGAATTTCATTCAGCTACTGTTGTAAAAGACAATTAAAAAATACTTCTATAAAAGCATCATCAATAAAAGGAGGGCTTAGGAGAATCTCCATTCTTTACTTGATGCAGGAAAGGTTTAGATTGAATATTAGGAAAAATTTCTTCTCAGAAATTGTTGTGAAGCATCAGAACACACTGCCCAGGGAAGTGGTGAAGGCACCGTTCCTGAAGATATCTCAAAGATGTAGAGATATGGCACTTAATAACATGGTTTAGTGTTGGACTTGGCAGAGCTGGATTAAAGGGTGTGCTCCATGATCTTAGGGGTCTTTGCCAACATAAATGATTCTATAATTCCATGAAAACAGTGAAAATCACAACACCTTAGTGCATTAAAAGTTGTGTAAGTTACTAGAGACTGAAATACATTATGGCAATATTTTTATCAAAACACAGATAAATATTTTGTACAAATTTAAGTCACCTGCAACTTTTCCTCTTCACATTTTTCTCCACCCTGCCTTATTATGATGGATTTTGTGTCTTAGGCACCTCTTCCTAAAGCAGAGCTCATTGTGCAAGGACACACATACACATATATAAATATATCAAGCCTAAAATCTACCTCTCATGTCAGAGAGCACTGCCTACCCACCCACTCAGCCTTGGAATGAGGGCCACCCTCTGACAGGGGTAATGAGAACAAGTGTGGTGAGGAGGAGCTACCCCCAACAGTGTGATACTGGGGAGATAGAGCTTCAGCCCAGGACTCCCAGCCCTGAATAAACCAGGGAAGCTCTCCCTAGGCTTATATTTTCATGCCTTCTCTGAGAATGACCACAAAACCCCTTGTCCAACTTTAATCACGAGTTTTTGCAGGGTGACCAAGCCCAAGAGTCTCTCACTCGCTCAGGCAGAGGCTCCTGGGCAGTGTGAGGGCTTTTTGAGATGCCTGTTTTTCAGAAAATTTTTTTCTTTCAGATTGAAGAAGTCTACATTTCAGGGATTATTGAAATTGCCATGGAAGCTCCCATCCTTACAAGCTTCTTCTTTTCATTCTGAGCTTGTACCTGCACTGCTTTGGCGGATATTCCTGGAGGGCTGATGGTGTCTGACTCTTCCTCGGGCATCACCTCTGGTTTCTCCATTAGGCTTGGTGGCACCCACCATGGGTGTCCCCAGTGTTACCAAGCAGGGCTGTGTGTGTCCCTCTGTCCATCTGCATCCCAGGACACGGGCAGCTCTCCTGAGGCTCCTGGCTCAGCTGGCCATGCTCCCTCAAAGGGCAGGGCCTTGGCAAGGAGCTCTTTCCACCCCAGCAGGAGGGGAAGGCACAAGCACCCAGCCTCACGCACTCCCTAGGTGTAAAAGTCACAGGCCATTTTATTAGGCTCTTTTTCTTCCCTTTTTCTCACCCTGTGGTTACAGCAGCCATGGATAAGATGGGGTAATTAAGCATCAAGGTTACCAACCCTCCCACCTCCCCTGATAAACCTCCCACCCCTGCCTAGACACGCTCTCTGACATCTCAGAGCCCAGTATCCTCTTGATCCTTTGGCTAAACAACAGACCTTCTCTATCATTCAGGAAGCTGAGCCTTTGAACTCAAACCGTGTATGTTTAAGGTGGGGAAAACCATATCTCTGAGTACAGAAAGAGACTTAGTTTTTTGGTGAGTTTTTGTTGTTTTTTTTTTTTTCCCTCAGTAGCATTTTAGCAGTGTTAAGGTCTGATTAAAACAGCAGAAAACAGGAAACTACAGAAAATTTCACGTTGGATTACTTCTCTGCAGTAAGAGGAAGAATCCTAAAATAGAAAGGACACCAGAGTGTCATCAAATATTCTGTAGTTTTGGCTCAGAGCACTTGCAGTCACTGAGATAATAACTTGTTTTTCTGCACTGCTACATTTTAACACCTGCACATGCAACTACCGAAAACAAAAACAGATGTATGCACACGTACAAATAACAGTGACCTAATATCACTACCTGAATGAAATCAAGTAGTTCATGTGAAGATTTTTGACATGATTTTATTGTATTTCTTGCCTTTTTTTTCCCCAGGAGTAGGCAATTGGTAGTTTAAGAAGGATCTCTTTAAATATAAAGAGCACGTTTAAAAGGCTGACAAGTTGTATTTGTCGTTTTCAAAAGAAATAATTTTTGAGTAGAGCTACCTTTTTTGGCATAAAGCAATTGGAAAGTACCATAGATATCTCAATAAAACACATCAAAAGTAACTTTCTATAGCTTGTTTTGACATGTCCACTTGTGGGTTGTATCAACTTTAACTAAACATAATTTTTTTCCTCTGTCAGTACAAACCATTAAAAACATTCAACAGAAAAAGCAAATAGAAATAACCCAGTCCTGTGTTTGCCTATTTTCAAATAAAAGGAGATACAGAAAGGAGTGGTCACTGCAGTTGAAAGTGCATTTTTCTGATTCATATATTTGCTGTAACTATTTGCATAGGATTTAAATGTCTAAGAAAAATGCCCAACCATTTTATAGAGAATGCTGCATTTGAGAAACCTGAAAATGCTAATCTGATTTCATATTTACAAAGGTTTGTTTACTGTGTGTGTGATCAATTCACCAAATGACAGCAAACTTTGGTAAATACAGTTTTGATGCCGAGACTCTTTGACCTTTTTATGAAGGAATAGAAATCTTATCTGCTCTAGAACCAATCGTAAAGGAGCACATTGTGCTGATTTCGTTTGAGATCTTATCCTTTCTCTCCTTTTCCTTCTCTCCTTTTCTCCCACCCTCCCTTCCTATGAACACTGAATGCTAAGTAATTTCCTTGTCAAGGTTGCTTATCAGGACTAGATTTACACTTGATATCATTTTGTAAGCATGTAGCAAATGGTTCATACATTAAGAGAAAAAGGGAGCAGACAGTGTTTGTGTCTAAGGAGGAAACGAATCTCAAAAAAAATAAATGGCTGTTAATTAATATCCTAAAAAAAAAAATAAATAAAAGATCATTCAATCACAGAACACGCCTAGGAAACAGCAATGAAATTAAGTCTAAAAATAGGCCTGCATGCCCTTTATGTATCCTGAACACTCAGAGGCACTTTCTCTTCAGTTATGGAGTGCAGGTAAATTAAATGCACGATGGAGGATCTTTCCTTAGCCCCCCCAAAAATTAATTGCAAAAAAGAAAATAAAATGTCACAAACATTTCAGTGCATCAGCATCCTGCCACTTCCACAGCAATGTTTAAAATGACAGTGCTTGTCTTACAAGAGAAAAACATGTTTAAGGCTTCCTTATGCCTAACCCAAGGTAATCATTTGCAAAGACTGTGGGTTGGAGGCAGCCAGTGGGAAGGACTGGGAGATGATCTCTACTGACTGAGCTTAAAGTTTCAGTTTAAGGAGTCCTATGTTTTCAGTGATTTTGCAGAGCCCAAAGCTTATTCCAAGCACGTAGAAGTCTAGGCTTTGGCTAGCACTAACATTAAAGGCAGCAATAACATCTGCCTTAGTGCCTGAAAATGAGAACCACTGATGTTTTCTGCAGAACTACATGACCCCCAAATGAAGAATTCCAAATCCTATGTTTCAAAGAGATGAATCTGTAACACATTGCTACTGAATTACACTAATGTAACCCACATAACCTGTTAAAACCTATCACTGACTAAGAATGCCCATAGTGGGGTTTTTTTCCACTATTGAGTCCTAAAATGCATCACAAGCACTTTGATAAAGGTATAGGAATGTATTAGATTGGGTTAGGCTAAGTGATAAATGTATGGCACATTAGGTCTTCCACATTAAATGCCCATCGTTTCCCTTTCCTTCTCAGGCTCCTGTACAGGAACACCAGGCAGCCACAGGCACGGAACCATTTAATGTGCCCCTCTTTGGGGACAGCACACCTGGCAGCACCTGCCCTCTGTGCTGAACCCTGGTGAGGGGCTCATGGGCTCAGATTGTCTGAAGCCAATCAGGGCACCAGGGTCCGCCTGTCTTCCTTCATCAGCTTAGGTAAAAAAGCAAAAGTGCAGTGATCCCACCTTTTCTTTCAGATGTGATTGCCAGTGGGTGAGAGGGATGTAGGGGCAAATGGGAGCCAATTCCTACAGCACTGGAGAAGAGATCTTTGGAGGTCTTCTTTGCTGTACAACACTGAAATCTTCATTTTTTCCTAGCTTATGTGCTACAGCCTGGCAGAAAGGGAAATGTAGATCTAGTTTTCACTTCTTTTCTGATCTCTTGCTCTTCTCTTAACCTGCTCCCCATTTTCTTTCCTGCAACCCGTATTATTTCCTGATCCCCATCATTACACCTCTCTTCTTTAGTGATGTATTTCTGTTTTCATCCACTTTCTTCTGCCTTTTACTCATTTTCCCTTCTCTTTCCACAGCTGTTCTTTCAGCCAAGTCTCATCCCTTGCTTCTTATTGTGGATTGACTCAGATGGGAACCTGAGGATGAAAATCCTTCCTAGGGAAGGCGCGGGAACCCAGGGATCTCACAATCTGTTAAAAAGAAGTTGCAGCAATGCAAGCTTTCCAATGTCTTCTCCATTAGATCTCCCAAGGCAATTCCATGAGCGAGGGGGGAAGGAAGGTAGCCATGACAACGGAAGGCTTAATAGTATCTGGTGCCTTCTGCTGATGAGCCTCTTCCCAACTCCGGAGTGGAAACTAATGATGCCATCTCCAGGGTGATGCATGTCCTCGACTATGACCCATGGACGAGAGCCGAAAAGGAACAAATCTGGCATAAAGAGAATTATTCTGAAAGCAAGTCAGATTAGACACATGAATCATAAAGTGAAAAGGTGATATTATTCCCTATTCAGATCCCAGACAGAAGTAGATGTTTACCTTAGACCACCTAGACTGAATATTTAAGCCAGAATTTGTGTCTGTCCCTCTCAGGTGACTGGACAAGTATCCAGACTCTGTCAGATAGGCAGCTCTGCCTCACCAAGCTCTTCAGTGCAGATGACACTGAAGGTACCAATCCTCAAGCAAAGAGCACATGATCTGATTACATTCCCCCACGGCCTTCATAAAGAGTGAATGTGATGTTGCAGAACGAGATCTACGGTGTGGTTACCTTAGAAGAAAAGCAACATAAAAACTGGAGGACTGAAAGTGAGTCAAACAACAGAGCCCACCAGTGGGAAACTGCTTCAGAGAGCACGAATGCTTCACTGAATTCCCAGACATTCCCCTCTTCCTTGCCAAACTTTGTTAGCCTGTAGTAACACTGTAGGGTCATATAGTGCCAGATACGACCCTAGAAATTCAAATAATGCCTCTAGTGTGTTGCTATGATGCAGTCTGGCACATCAGAGCCCCAAGAAGCCCAAGAGAAGGTGGGCAGTGGTTCTATGAGGCAAACCAAGGCAAGAAGCCAATTGCTCCTTAATATGATTGACTTCTACTAGTGGACTTCAGTCACTAAGGATGGAAAATAGACTAAGCAAGAGAAGAAACTTTATTTTTTCATAGCTCGATTAAGTTGTGCATGATTTAAGATGCTCCTGACAAGAAATGCACTTAGGAGCTCTACTATTACATCACACCAAGCAGCAATGGGATAAAGGTTAAAGTACTTAACTTCCAAAATAGTATAGAGCCAAGATCAATCAAGTGGGAACAAGTCCTGTCTAACATGTCTGCCCATCTTCTTAATAGTAGAGTGGTACATAATGCAAAACCAGATTCTCCCAGGTAATTTAGAGTGTGGCACCGGCACTGTGCCATATTCTGCCCATGGTAATTTCTGAACCTTATAGTAGGAAGCCAGATAAATCCATGGTTGGTCAGCTGTGATTTTAATTATGATTTCAAACCGATTCAAGTAGAACTTAAAAGATGTGTTCAGTACTCGTTTAGTTTCTTACCTTTCATGTAAAAACAGCACAAATTCTAAACAACCCTTTGCTGACATCTTCCTCTGGAGGCACCCACATTTCATTGATTTTGCCTCCTGATATGTGGGCATTTCTTAGGGATTCAGGGTGATGCCTTGAATTTTAACTTTGATATTTTTCAAATCCTGTAGTACTTAGTGTGTAACTCTGAAGTGTCTTGTAGCCTGTGAGCTGCTGCTCTCTCATGCTAAGACAGACATAACAAAGCCTCTCTGAGCCTGCTCTCCAAGGACACCCAGACTGTCCTAAGCCCAGAATGTGTAAACCAACCTCTTGAGAAGTGAGGGGCAAACTGGGGAGAATTACATCAGTAGCTAAAGTTTTAACTGGCGAATTTATGCTGATATGCAAATAGACCAAAACCTATAACTGTGTGAAGAACTCATGACTTGTGGTCCATCTTGGGGGTCCATCTTGGGGGCCAGTAACCCAGGCTGTGCCTTTGAAAGCCTTCAAATAAATATTCACTTTTATTCTCTTGCTCCTGTCTAGTCTCTGTTTCCAGGTAACCACTTCAGGTATCAAGAGGTCATCTTTCCATAGATTAACATCCCTGAACTCACTTTTTAGTAACATCTTCTACTTCAAATTGAAATTTATGTTTATGAGAGAAGCCTTCAGAAGGTCCCAATCAGAGGTTTCCTTCACTCAGTATTACTTCCCCTGTGGTCAGTCATGTGAGGACAGACACACTGCCAACACCTACTCCAGCAAATTCAGCTGGATAGGGAACATTTCTGGGCCCCAAGGCCAACAGCACTGCCCATCCTGCTTTCCATGAAGGCAGTCTTCCCTCCAAATAGCAGCCACACTGAAACTAATGAATTAACAGCCCTCCTGCCTGTGTCTTGGCCTGCCTAGATCCCTAGGACAGGGCCTAAGAAAAAAAATACAACATAGTGCTACCATGACA
Source organism: Picathartes gymnocephalus (assembly GCA_013390045.1). Classification (NCBI taxonomy): domain Eukaryota; kingdom Metazoa; phylum Chordata; class Aves; order Passeriformes; family Picathartidae; genus Picathartes; species Picathartes gymnocephalus. Next base: position 53,010 of record WEKY01020406.1, on the reverse strand, counting down.
TCTGATTTCCAGTTCTGGCAATCAGTAGATAGAGGTTTCCATTAACCAGATTTCCACATGGATCACCAGTTTTAATAGCCACCACTCTCCGTTTTGTCTCACTTGGAATTCTTCTAGCCTTTTTGAACCTACTGCATTTCCATGCTCTACCACATCTTGTAGCAACAGGTTAGTATGGTTCTATTGTGCAAAAAAATCTTCCTTTTACCATGCTGAACCCACTGCCATTATGAAAATAGTGACTCATCATTTCCTCTTTCTCTTCTTCACAACATTAATGTATGTTTAGATCTCTTATCATATATCTTCTCTTGTCCAAATTAAAGGAACCTTGTCTATTCAGCCTCTGCTTTTATGCAAGTTGTTTGATTGCTCCAGCAATTCTTATTCCTTGTCTTATTACCCTAGACAGGGAGCTACCAGAAGTTCATGCAGTACACAAGATATAGAAGTGTCATTAATTTAAAGTGGCAGCAAGATATTCTTAATTAGTCTGGATTTGGTTGGTTTTTTATCATTCTCTATGCTGTTGGCTTATTAGCACTAGTAGAGGATGTTAAAATTGTCATTAATTGAAACAGTCTTCAGAAATCTTGAGGTGAATTCTGAACACAACCTTTACTAACATTCAGTGAGAGATGTGATCCCAAGGTGCTCTTAAAAAAAGATTTCAGCACTTGCTTTACTCTCTCAGCCAGTCAGATTCTATTAGGTGTTACAAGAAGAGCCTCCTCCTAAAAAAGACATGGGAAAGCTCTGACAGACTTCATTAACAGACAAACAAACCTACTTGACCTATTTTCACAGTCTTCAGATAGAACCACAGTGAGCTCTTTGCCCATATCTCTGCTCTCATCTCCATACTTTCTATTGTCTTGGGATGACTCTGAAACCATAGGAGCATGGAGTGAATCTTGTCCAGCTGGCCCCAATAGCTACGTTGGCTCAAAGAGACCCAGAAAGACACAGATGTCTTTAGCAAGTATAAAAACACTTCACCCTTACAAAGAATTTAGTACATTTTCTCACCCTATTAATTAGTTCAAGGAGAAAGTATTAGGCAGACTTGTGTAATTGTGCTGGTCCACTAATCTGAGGAATAGTATTTGTTTTGACTTGCGAGTAATATATGATACATTTTTTCATAATTATGAACTTCATCATAAGGATAGGCAAAGAGATTTTAATCTCAAGTTGATAAATTTTGCAGGGCTGGGTAACAGGTGGAGCCATTTATCTCTGTACTAACTTGATCATGTTTACAAACCAATTGACAAATGCTTCGAAGGAGTTCCAGGCCCGCCTTCTTACTTATTTATTAACCACATGGATCCATGGGAATCCAAACTGGGTTTACAGCACAACTTGGTTATTCAAAGCTGTAGCTGTGTACAATTCCCTCTTCCTCAAAATCGAGATTTATCCCTGCATGCCTATTAGTTACAATGAACATTGTCTCAGTGGTCAGAAGTCTCAATTATCCAAACAAATCCCTTATGACATCGGGATAATTGAGCTCAGCTACTCTTGTGGATAGTTGAAATACCAACATTCCCATGTAATTTCTCATTAGGATTTAAGTGAGCTTAGATTATATCTTAGAAGTCTGTCTTTGATCATAGACCTATAATGCAAACATAGCGATGACATTATTCCCACACAATTAGTCATTCCTCTTAAAGTGTATTTTAAATATTAAGGATGATATGTCTTCTTGTAAACTCTCCCCAGCTTACCCAGAGAGCTTAACTACTAAATCAGTACACCAGAAGACTGGGATGGTGACAATTCTTTTTTAATCGGAAAAATGAGATGTCATCAGGCAGTGTAACTTGCAGCAAACAGTAGCTACTGTGAATGGAAGCAGGAGCCTCCAAATAAATCACACAATTATATTCCTGAAATTAAATGAGAAAATTAATTTAGGATAATAACACATCTAGCTTCATGTGGCTGGAAGATATGGTATTGCCTCAGTGAACACAAATAAACAGTATGACCCCACCGGGAAAAGGCTATCAAGTTGAAAAGCAACTCTTGAGGAACTGTACTGTCACTGGGAGCTTCTGGGACAGTGCAACAGGCACAGGGGATGATGTTCAGGAGTGGAAGTTGTCCACTTTTCAAACACAGACAGAATACCTAATTGCTCCCAAAGTGGCTCTCTGGGTGAGAGCACATCTTGGCCTTGGGTGCCATGAACAGTGCACGAAGAGAGAGCCAGGGCAGGACAACAGTGGGGTTTGTTCACGGAGTCCCAGGTGGGAAAGGTGTAGAGTGGGCACTGGGGTGTAGGGCATGGGCACTGCTAAAACACAGATACCTGGCTTTAGGCTCAGCTTACGGCAGTGCCAGCCACAGTTTGGTCACACAGGACAGGGCAGAGCTCTGTGCTCACAGCAGCTCAGGAATGAGATGGACAGCTGGTGGACAATGGGAAAAGAGGAGAGAACGAGTGGGGAGGCTGGAGACAGAACCAAGGACAGGTTAACAACCTCAAAGGACATTACTTGGTGTATCAGGGAAACAAGCCAGCAGAATGTCCCAGTTCATGAGCCTTCCCACGAGATTTTCACCGGACTTCTGTCTCCCCACATTTTTGCAGAACTTTTGTAGCTAGACTGGGACAGGCTTGTAAAAAACACTGCTATACCCCACAAGATAGGAACACTTGTGAAAGTGCTCGGATCGCTGGTTGTTTTCAGCACGTAGTTGGTCACCTGACACCCATTAGCCAGTCACCCGGCTCCCTGCACACACGTAACAAACATTTCCAAGTCCTTCGTGGACCCGAGGTGTTGAACCAGACAGCCACAGAGAGCGCTGGGTTCCCAGGGCACTCGAGGGAGTGTTGGTGTGCATTTCAACCCCGTGGCAGTGCCATCACACACACCTCCCGCCCGCAGAGCAGCACACACGTGTTCACCAGCTGCTGCGGCTGCGTCCAGCCCACAGAAAGGTACCAAAGGTCCACTTTGCACACACCTGAGTGGACTGGAAGGTTGTTAGTGGTCTGAAGGGATAGAGACAGTCTTCTGAAGCTGCATTCCCACCCACCCTGCTCGAGCAGGGCGTGCCCCAGCTGTTTCCTGAGGCTACGGAGCAGGCTGAAGGAGGACTCGTTTTGCTCCCACCGCTGCTCAGCTGGCTCAGCCATCTCCTCTAGCTGTTAGTGAAGCAATGAGGAGGCATAAACCTCATGCCACAACAAGGAATATAAAACACCGCTGGAGCCAGTGTGTCTTGGAGAGAGTAGGCAGCCATGATAACAGCACAGAGCCTGCTGAGAGGGCCCTGGCTAAGCTCTTGCCATCCCGGTTTTGAAGGGCCTCAGGGGATGATTACCAAAGGGATTGCTCCTGTGTCAGCTATCCCTGCTTCAGTGATTGCTCTCTGAAGCTTTTCCTCACCTCATCAGTGGAGGCTGTTATTTCAGAGGTTGGTGAATGACAGTAGAGTATCAGCTGGAAGGACCTGGGCCGCCTGGCAAACATTCTCCCAGGTACACGAGAATAGCCACTGTTATTTTTTTGGGGGTATCGTACCGAAGTTTCCGTATGAAGAATCCGTAGTACTTTCCCTCTTTGAAGCTGGTCAAACTGTCCTTTTGGATGTTTCTGTGAGGTTGACTGACAGAAGAACTTCATCTTTTGGAGATTAGTAAATGGCAGAGGGCAGTAAATGCTGCAAAGGAGAAGATAAACTAGCTACCTAAGATTGTAACCCCAAGGCTGAATTTAGGTAAAAACAGTAAGAAGTGTCTGGTTTGGGAGAGCCACTGGCTGTGAGGATGGGCATGAATGGGGGTCACTTGTCTTCAGTGGTTGATTACAACTTGTCTTTTAGGGAAAGTGGTTATATGGACTGAATGACTTTCTGGAGACCTTCAGCAGTACCAGCTGCAGAAAGCTTCACCCACCTTCTAGAGGGGCCTTTCTTCTGCTGATTTCATAAGGTGGCCAGCTCAGACTCGATACCTGTTAGGCAGGTGAAGTAAAATGAGCTGAATCTCATCCCAGGATCCACTCCAGGTGAGACGGCTACACCTTGATGAACACAACTCTGACTTTGCATCTTTTTCGGGAGCAGAGACCTGATCAAGAGGCGGGTGAGGTGAATAAAGCAGTGAGGGATCCTGCGTGTCCTCCCAGCTGTTTCCATTCACTGAGCTCCTGGAGAGTCCCAGTGGAAAATGAAAGTTGCCTTTGCTCCTCTGCAGTGCCCTCCAGGGAGGGCAGGAAAGTACCTACCCTCCTTCACAGCACGTCACCCCTCAGGCACGAGGCCTGGCTGTCACCCAGGGGTGTCATTCACCTTCTTGGTACTTCAGATGCATCTATATTTTTGATTCATCCAATTCTGTCAAAGTTGTGGGGAGAAATAAGAGAGGCTTAAAATAGCTAAAGCAGAAAATTCCCCAACTGTCAGTTTTATAATTCTTAAATCCATTCCAGGAGAGCTAGCTTTAGCCTCAGTTCCTGATCGCTTGGAAAAACTGAGACGATCAATTAAAGTTTTCCCATGCACCCTCTTGGACAGATGGTTGAACCATTTTAATTAAGTGTATGTATTGGAGTGACAGAGTTGATGTATCTGACGTGACAGACATTTTCTGTGTTCATTTAGATTTTAATCTTTCACTCTCTTTAGTATGCCCAGAATTGTGCTATTTGCACTGTGCTCTCAGAAGAATTATTCAATACAGTCGATGGCTTGGATTATTAGATTTTTATTGCTTGTTATTGTTGTGTTTGGCCTCAGTGAAAAGCTCCTCAGTAACAATTAGCTACCACTCTGACTCTAATAAAGAAAGGATCTAACATTTTGTAAGTCTCTGTTGGAAGATAAGTGGCCATAGGTTTTTAAGATATTTAGATGTCAAGAAGAGCAAATGAAAGCATATTGAGATTTTCAAAATCATCTAGGTACCCAGTACCTCAAATTTCAATGGCACTAAAATGGTGTTGGTTTTCTGCAGCCCTAGAGTCCTAGTCCCTGTGCAAGCCTGCATTGCTGCAGTAGTAAGAAGTGGCTGCTCTCCCAGATTCCTATTTCAAATAAAATTAAATCAACCTTGCTCCAGGAGGTTTTGAAATGAGACACATACTTCTCTTTTCCTGTATCTCTTTGCATTCATGTGGCTTTACATGAGAGTGGAAGATATAGTATAATGGCACTGGTGGCCCTCAGTGTGAGAACAGGATTTCCCTTTACATGACTTCAGTGGTGGGATCTGGGTCAGAGCAAGTTCCTAACACACACAGGATAATTTCACAGCTTGAACTCTTTTTCTCGAGTGTATCAGTCCATAAGTCTGTTACAGTATAATATAAGAAGTTATAGTGCGTATATGGAAACATAGAATCACCAGCATTTTTTCTTTCCTCTTGCAATGGTTATTTGTATAAATATTAGATATTGCTACAGTATGTACAAGCCCTCTGGCTTTCCTGGGCTTCTTCACATGATTCTTTCAGTCCTGTTTTAATATTAATCAAGGTTAATAGATAGAATTGGTATTAATAGAATCTACTCTCTCTAGGTTTCAGTGAATATCAATCAATAGCTGCAAAAGTACCATATACTGGAATATTGTAGTGGCTACAAATACTCTTCTTATTTCCAGTGTCTCTAGTGGCTGACATGAAAGATTGTTCTCACCTAAGATAAACTCCTAGGGTCTCACACATTTCATGACAGAAAAAGCACTGTCTCCTGCTGGTGAGAAAACCGTTCTGGAAAAGTACTTCTACAGAGACCTGGTTGACATGCTTATTGTAGGAAAAAAAAGTAGTGTCTTTATCCTCAAGACTTTCCAACGTCACATGGCCAGGATCTATCTCTTCCAGGAAGTTAGATTTCTTGAGTGGTTTTTGAGGAAGAGCAAGAGGAAATAGTAAAAAGCATGAATGTAGTCATGTGCCTGATGGTTTTGGCATGTATTTCTGACATAGCAGACTAGTAGAAAGGAAAGAGTAGGGAAAAAATCAGGTGGTTCTGTTCAAGAAACACAAGAAAACCTGAGGTTTAAAAATAAGTGTAGTCCTTCCTGGATAGGTAGAGTGAGAGAGAGCCCTAGGTATATCCAACTTTCAATAACATGTGTGTATAGTCCAACCAGTGCATGTACAAACCCTGCACTCCTTCACAAACTTCAAATACCTGCAGGCATAGATAAATACTTGGATAAGCACATACCTCTTTGCTTGCTTACATGGGAGATTTTGTTCATGCAATAAAGACTGAGCGCTTTTTTTTTTGCAAAACCTCATGCTGCATCTGCATATGGAAGTGTTCTGGGAAATTCAACATAGCCACACGTCAGAAGTCCCAATAACGTACACTGTCTGAGGGCTTTTGGAGAGTGGGCTAATGATCTTATCAAATCACTAACAATTGGTTTTGAGAGGTCAGGTGGTAGGGGAAGGGAAGGAAAAGGGATGGAGTATCCCTTTGCTCTGCAAAAAATGGTGAAAACTGTGATTGTGGAAAGTGCTGATTGAAAAGCTGAGAACTGAGCAAGCTGCAGCCCTTTCCTAGCAACAAATCAGAAATGTTAATATTCCACACAGTATTGCACTGGGTGTGATACCCTGTACTGTCAGATCCACACACAGAGGTTTGGTAAACAGATTCACTCCTGACCAGAATCAGCAACAACACATTTGATTTTCTAAGAGCATCTGATCTGATCTAAGAATATCAAAAGGAGAAAAGGAGCCAGTAGCTCAGACTGACATTATTACACAAGCCGTCACATTTTGATATTTAAGCTTGTACATTCCTTAAGCCTCAGTTGAATTTCTTGGNAATTTATTTAAAAAAAAAAAAAGAAGAAAGAAAGAAAAAACAAGCCATGCTTCTGATGAAAGCAGCTGTCATTCAGCACCAGGACTTGCCCTTCGAACAGCTGTACTTGATCTCAAAACTCTCACCTGCACAGCATGGTAGGCTGAATCAACTCAGCTCTTTGTCTCACTACCTCAGATAAGCCTGTCATCAAAGTGGAGAGATAAAAAAGAGACAATCATAACTCTAATGTCATATTTGACAGAGGAAGCTGTTAGTCAGGTAGCTTTAAACTGTTTCTCCTCTACACGTATCGAGTGACGTCCTGGCACAGCGACAAGAACTTATCACTGTACTTTTTAATATGAGAAAGAGGAAAAAAAAATACCAGAGCAGATGTGTCATCATAGACACACCTTTTAGTGGACCTTCAAAGTGAAGAACTGGAGAGGCTCTTTTGTGAGACAAGTGTCACAACAACTCCATCTTGCTAGAGGTGCCTTCACAGGCCACTGCAGACTGCACATAGCAGATATTAGAGGTAACTAAGCTGACAAGGAATTGGCCAAGAGAATGTGCCAAGAGAACAGGTTTGCTAGGGCCAGATCCTGAATTTGCTACTCAGGCAAAATGCTAAGTAGTGTAGGAACTGGTCCAAAGGCAGCTTCCTAATAAGAAACTGAAAACAGCTTGCTCATCATAGCTGGCATTCCAGGAAAGGTGAGGAGGAGAGCGAGCCCCAGATGTAAAGACTGGGCTGTAGCAAATTTAGGCTGTTGGCTACTCGCAAGGGAATCGTTAACCGATTCATCATATAAAATAATTATCAAACCTATATTTCTGTGTCACCAAAGCTCTACTTTTAGTAGTGCAGAAGCTTCAGTAGTAGTATTCACATTTATACACTGCATTAAACCCAGGGATCTCAAAAAGCTTTAGAAATTATATCCGTAACATTCTGGTCAGATGGAGCCTTTGCATACAGAAAAATGCTTATGCTGGAAAAGCATAAGCACAGCCTTGGGCCTATGGGGCCCTATGTTGATATAAAAAGGAGATGACTTGGACCTAATTCAAGAGATCCATAGCAATTTTACACACCTAAGCTGCCTTGTGACTTGTTTACCTGCCTGAAGCTCCCACAGTGATCTTACGCAAAACCTTCAGCATCCAGGATTTGCCTTGACTGGGAGTTTTGTTTTTAACACCAAGTGTCTCTTCTATTGGTTTCAGCTGCATCAAGGTCAAGGAGAAGAATAAAAGAGTCACTGACTCCTCACTCTTTAGTTTTAACTTTAAAAGTGCCTAAAATTTACATGCAGGCAGCTTTATCTACTAGTTACATGTGCCTGTAACAGAATTGTACAGATAACTCCAGTACCACATCTCACCCTAGTGTTGGATCGATGTTCCACAAATTAGGTCTCTAAAATTTATGTCTCATCTAATCCATGGATCTCAGCTGCACCTAGGGTCAGTGGAAAGAGTCAGAAACCTCCATGAAATGACCAACAGTGCCTTTCGCAGGGAGGATGCCGTGCCCTCTGCCAGGGCTGAGCTCCCCTTTGGGATGTGAGATGGCTCACTTAGGTTGGACATGTGCCATTTTGGTGGCTGGTGTTAGGTGTGATGGGTCCCATCCATATTGCCAGGTATTTAAATGTCTTGAGGTCCTTTCAGTGAACTTTTTTTAAATTTTACAAACCTCACACATCATAACACATGGTGTATAAGATACCATGTTATTATGTCCCCATAAAATTTAATTATGCAGGTAGGAATAACAAAAGATTGGAGAAGAAGAAGCATTGTTCCACCACCAGAGTATTTTCAATTTGGAAACCATGTAGTACAGCACTGCAGAAATTTGAGCACAGTCCCTGTAAGAAATACTCTCTGAAGCACCATCATTTGTCACAGTGAAGGGATCCCAGTGTTGCATATGAGACTCAAACTCCTATGGCCAAGCCAGGGTGACAGTTCAATGACTTCATTTTCCATGAGGCTGTAATGGAAACACCACACAAACAGAAAAATTTAATGCTGAGGTTCATACTGCTTGTTCTCAATCACCTGTTAATAGAATGCACTGAGCTTTTCTAGGCACTGCCAGCCCCAGCAGTAGCTGCCCTTGCTGGCATCAGTAGACACAAGTTGCAGCAAGGGTCGCAGTTAGGGACAGAAGCTTTTCCTACCCCACAGTACTGCTGGCACCCTGCATCCCAGATGGCTGGCTCATTCCCTGCACTGCCCCGTGCCTGCAGGGCAAGGGGAGAACCACTTTGGCTGATCCAAAGGGAAGGGAAGGGAAGAGCTCCCCTTTCTGCAGGTGTTGGATCCAGATGTCCTCTTGGCCAGTGGTCAGGCACACGGGGAACTGGACAGCTCCGTGAACAAGGGAGGGCAAATGAGTCCCAGGTGCCAGGTACACTCTGCACCAGGCACCCTTTCTAATGGACCCTCAGCATGCTGAGGGGCAAGAGAACTGAGTCTTGGATAATTTTTACATCGGACCGGTCACTCAGCAAGGAGGAAACACAATACTTCCTAAGACCCAGATAGAAGAAAGGTTATTTCTACTGTGTCATAGCAGCTGAGCCACAGGAAGCTGTTGAATCACTCTGCCAGCTTTCATGAAATAAAATAGTTTTAATTTCATGCATGTAGTGAATTTTTACCTTACACTTGTGAATTTGATCCACAATTACCTTATCTGCAGGGTGATTAAACAGCCTCCCCCCTTTTCTGCTCCTCAGCTGGAGCTTTGCTTTCCTACAAGGGTTCTAGATGACCAGGAGCATACTGCCTTTTCTTGCTGCTTTGCATACATGGGATGAACAGGAGCATGTTTGGGAGAGTTTGCTATTTGGGCTAGGACCCATCCAGGTGTTGAGTTTTCATTGACAGCGTCAGCACTGAAACTTGTTATTTTATACCATACATTATGTTCTTCTGTGGATTTGCTCCCTCTGCATTTGTACCAATTTAACTCATGGTGCTATTTTTGAAATCACATTAGATCAAATTCTCCACTTTGTTGCTCTTGCATAATCACTGTGGGGCAGTGTGTATATAAATGAGGGCACGATTTAGCACACTGTGTAAAAATTAATGTGAACCTAAATATTAAGCACAGGTGACTTGCAATTTCCCTCTCATATAGGCTGACTCTGCTATAAATGCCAGTGAAATAATTACCTTTAGGGTGGTGCAGGACTCAGCAGTTTTCCCACCTGCTGGTGCAGGAGAGTGACTTATTTTGTCATCTTTACTGTTGCCATCTGTGGCCAGCATAGCAGAAGACAGTGATGATGTAGACAAAGAGTTTACCCAGCTGCTAAAAGGAAGACCATTCCAGTGGATATAAGAAAATTGACATAATTAGTGGATTTTACAGGTATTTTTCAGCCTTTCCTCTCTCATACACCTTTATGGTTTGTTGTTGGGTTGAAAATAGTTACTCAGGAAAACGAAACCAGAGCCAGATAACCCCACATGTGTACACAGACATTCCCAGTGTGATTAATATCTGTGTGCAACCAGTTTGGGTCTTGGGCAGACAGGGGCCACTCACAGGTAGGACTTTTTCCTCATTCTGCCCTGAGCCAATCAATCTTTCCTGAAGCCTTGGACTGTACTGAAGGAGCCATCAGTCCACCACTGGGTGGTTACTTCCTTTCCCTCAAATCATTCTCCTGCCAGGCTGTTGCTTTTTCTGTTATGATGCAGCAAAGAGATCCTTTCTAGATCCGTTTGTCTTCCTCAAGCCTTGATTCATCAAAACATATATTATGTAGGGAGCGTTTTATCCTGTATTTCCAAAACATGACAGAGGCATGGCTACTTTCTCATCTGTGCTGTTTGAAAGCTGTGAGTGACTCTGCCAGCTCAGATTGCCGTAGTCTGCTTTATAACATCAGAAGGAACAGGAGAGTGTGGCATACCCTTAATGCTCCCTGAAGTACACAACTCATCTGATGTTTGAACTTTAAACTTCTTAGCCCAGAAATAACACACGTAATGTAAAACATAATCTGCAGCGCGAGGCCTGGGTATATTAATGTTGAGAGTACTGGCAGTCTTGTGGCTGATGCTGCTTACAACCAGATTAATACCCAGGAAAGGATCTGTATCTCCTTGGGCCCCATCAGAAGCTCCCTTAACAGTGCTACACATGCCTGAAAAAGCCAGAGTTATTATACCCCATTACCCATGTCTATGGGTGATACAAACTGTGCACGAGCAGCTCTTTGCAGTCTGGTGTTTCTGCCTTGACCAGATCTCCTGCAGGCCCAAGACTTTATGAAGACATTGCGAGGTCTTAGCACCTGATCACTGAAAATTACCCAAAGACTCTATGGTCTCAAGCCTACCTTTGATATCAAGCAAATTGCTCTACAGCTATGACAGCTAGACACTGAGGGGGCTGGTGGTGACCCCTCTGCTTGAGCCCTTCAAACCCTTGCAATGTGGCATAAAACGCCACCTTCCTGGTCCAAGAGTGATCCAAACCCACTTGCACTACACAAGATGTGATCCAGTGATGAATCAGATCAACATTCCTCCACTCAGATGCGTGAGATACACAAGCAAAGTTCTGCCCATGAAAACTTTGAATGCTAGCTATTTGGCGGGGAGAGCTAAAGAAGTCAGAACATCAAGAAATCAGAACCACAAATTCAAGCTCTCTGGCATTTGGAACTACTTCACAGAAAGCTACATTCTCACCGCCCACTCTCCAAACACACTCAGGTGCTGGCATTTTCACCCAGACTAATTAACAAATCGTGTGGCAATTAAATCACATGGCCTCACTATTGAGTTCAGAAAACTCCCTTACATCGCCGCAGAGTATAGCAACATAACTCATAAAATTATTTTATAACAACAATTTAAGTGAAGCAAATATCATGAAAATACAACACAAATGTGATAATTATTCTAATTTATGTGATAACAATGTTACGTGTAAACTAAATTGTCTTCCCAAGTCCATCCAACTTTGTACAGCTTCCCTGCTCCACAGATGTGCCTCGAGTATCAGCGGCGTATGTAGAGATGCATAGGGTGACTTTTCTAAATCTGACGTTGCGAAGCTTCCCATGGCAGTCTGTGGGGAAGCAGCATTTTTGGAAGACCTTCTAAGGAGAGATTTAGCTGCAAAACGGCCTTTCCCATCTCCCCAAAGAGCCAGGAAGAGTGAGAACAAGGTGGTCTTTGCACAACACAGTTTTGTCCTTCCTGTCTGGCCCAGCTGTTCTGTTGATTTCGGCACTGCCAGACTTCATGGTCTGCTTCCCCATGTTGTGTTGGTTGGCAAGAGCCAGGAGGGATAGATCAAGGCCAAGCTGTTTTCAAGAGCAGCCCTAGTGTGGTTCACAACCCCAGGACCCTGCATGTAAGGGAGGGTGTCTGCTATATTTGGTCTGCCTTCCTGTTCCTCAGATCTTGACTCTTGGACAGCTGCAATGAAGATAAGAAAAGCCTCAGGAAACTAGAAGATGCTGATTTGGAGAAGGTATCTAGAGGGGGAGGTTAATACACAAACAGGTTGAAGGAAAGCATAAGAGTAAATGAGGAAGGCTTGGGGTAATTTTTTTCTTATTTTTAAAGTAGGATTAAGTTAGTGGTGGAGAGATATCATTTCTATGAAGGCAAAATGAAAAAGTCCACTAATTATATACTATATGAATATGAGTAAGCCTAGCATTTTCTGAGTCACAACAAGCAGTTATAGAGTGACAGGGAAAACTTTTTAAGTGATGATTCAAAAATAAAAAAGGCATTTGGAGTCACTGAGCGTGCAGAGTTAGCCCAGGTAACCACATGATCTTATCATTAGTACCCTTCATCTGTCTGCCGCCCTCTTCCCACCTAGCGTTTGATACACTCACTTGTTGCATCTTGTCTTGCAAGTGGCATGACTTCAATTGCACTAATTGTGTGCATAAAGTTAAACATGCATGTAAATGTTTGCAAGATTGGAACCTCAGACTATAAACACTGGGAGAGAGGGCTCATATCCTCCAATGTAATCATGGAGGGCTAGATGCAAGGGGGGACTCAGACATGAGAAGAATTTTTGTGTATTATACAGGAGAAATGACATCATTATTATACTTTACTATTTTTTGTTTGATTCCTTTTGGTTTTGGTTATTTATGTCACCCTCACTTCCCTTTTGTGCTCCTACTTTTCTTTAAGACACACGGTGGCAGAAAAGGAGCTGTAGGCATTTAAACAATTCCATTTGCTTTCAAATGGAAGGGTTAATACTGTGTATTCTCTTATCTGAATATAGTTCTCCCAAGGTAGCTACTGTGCTAATATTATACCAAATTACGTAGGTGTTGTATGAGGCTGTAATTTGCACTAGAGGTTTAAAGGTTGTTATTATTTATTACCTGCATTACAGCAGTATCTGAGAGTCTGGTGGGGAACCAGGGTGCTGCGTTCTGCACAAACACAGAGCAGGAGGAAAGTCCCTGACCTAATACCAGCCAGGAGCTCCACAGGCAGATCAGAGAGCATCCAGGTGGGGCCCAGGGCAGCGAGCCAGAGTGGATTGGGCTGCCCTTTTTTGGGAGGCTGGGGATGTCGGGGTCTGAATCCCTTCAGGCAGAGGAGAAGTAGCCACCTGCCAAAACAGGCTTGAATGGCAAACTTTCCAGCAAAGGGGGAAGCAGTGGCAAGGAGTGAAACTTGGTGAAAACAATTTTTAGCAGAATATTCTCAATACCCAAGGGAAATTTCCTCTCAAAAAGCCCAGTCCCTGACCGTGGAGGTTGCCCTAGGGGATTAGAGGCAGTACAGGAATTAAGAGAGAGGGAAGGGTGCAGGATACAACAGGACAAGACTGGTCAGCTGCACAGACACGGTGAAGGTCATGATATAAGATGTTGTAAAAGAGACCCCTCTGCCTTAAATTCACAAAATGACTCACTAACCTATAATAACATTACCTAAAAGTCATAGTGAGCTCTTCATCTTCAAAGCACTTTACAAAGATTAACTAATTAATTTCACTGTCAAATCTTTTGGAGATCTAGTAATGGTATTTGGCTCTACCTCAGAGAGCAATTTTTTCCAGGTACTGGCAGGGTAAACATTCATAATGATATAACCAGTGGGAAGAACGTTTTTAGCACTTGAATGATATTTTAATGAGAGACAAAGGTTAGGAATTGACCCTGGACCAAAGGGCTTCACTGGGCCACTCATTTGGAAGTTGGGACTCCCTGTTGTTCCCACACTGATGCCAACACAACAACGCATGTGGCTTATGCATACTGTATTTTAGGAAAACCCAACAAAAATGCCAGTTATTTTTGGTTGTGTGCATGGGTAAGAGCATTCTCAGGTTTCTGCCCTGTGTCCTCACTCGTGTTGCCGTGGGGGTGACATGGGCTGTGGGATTGAGCACACCCTCAGCCATGAAGTTTAACAAGGCCGAGGGCACCTGGGTCAGGGCAACCCCAAACACAAACACATGCTGGGCAAAAAATGGATTGCCAGGAGCCGTGGGAAGAACGACTTGGGGGTATTCATGGACAGGGAGCTCAACATGACCCAGCGATGTGAACCCACAGCCCAGAAAAACCCAACCACATCCTGAGCTGCATCACAAGCAGCGTGACCAGCAGGTTGGGGGAGGGGATTCTGCCCCTCTGCTCCACTCTGGTGGGATCCAACTTGGATCTGGGGACCCCAAAATAAGAAAAACATGGACCTGTTGGAGGGAGTCCAGAGGCAGCCATGGAGAGGGCTGGAGCACCTCTCCTATGGAGACTCTTCTCCTATGGATGAAAGAGATGGGTTGTTCATCCTGGAGAAGAGAAAACTCCGGAGAGACCTTAGAGCAACTTCCAGTACCTAAAAGGGGCTACAAGGGAGCATGGACTGGTAGGACAAGGGGGAATGGCTTCAAACTGAATGAAGGTCAATTTTTCTTAGATATTAGAAAGAAATTATTTACTCAGAGAGTGGTGAGGCACTGGCACACATTGCCCAGACAAGTGGTGGCTGTCCCATTCCTGGAAGTGTTCAATGCTAGGTTAGAAAGGGCTTTGAGCAACTTGATCTACTGGGAGGTGTCCCTGCCTCTGGCAGGAGGGGTGGAACAAGATCTTTAAAGTCCCTTCCAACCCAAACCATTTTATGATTTTCCCTTGTGGGGACTCACTACCTCTGTCTGTCATGGTTCCTCCCACCATGGGTCCAGCCTGGACCCTCTGCCAGCCCCACACTCTGCCACTAAGAATAGAAACATGGTGAGAGTGCAGCTCCTACAAAGAAGTTTCACTTTCGGCTTCCTGGCTACCTTGCAAAGAGACAGAGCCACTCCCAAAGGCATCTCCTGCCTCCCCATCCAGATGCTCAGCTAACATGAGCTCGGCATGCTTTGATTTATGGAGGCTGGGTCTGGCTCACAGTGTTCTTCCAGAGTAGCTATATTGGCTGCAGTATGAAAAATTCACGGCAGCAGCAGCCAAAATTAGGCTCAAAAAAGGCTTCCATGTGGACGCTGACAGGAGAGAGATTTTATCAGTGGGCATTATGTTGCCCAAAGACGTTGTGTACCTACAAAAGTAGAAAATTTCCTACTGCTACATGCTGCGTCAGTATTGTGAGGACCTGCTGGCACTGCTGTGGGGACAGGCACAGGTATCAAAACTGGTAACTTTCTGTATGCTAAACCAGATTTTCAGTGTTTATCACAGACTGAGAGCTGCTGTTCTAAACTAGTTCCTTTGTTTGAAAGTAATACTTGACAGAAACTCCCAAAAATTGAAAGATGTCAATACTAGCTCATATGTTTCCTGTCTTTATTCAACAAACTGTAAGGTACGTACAATAACCGTCCGCCTGCTTCTCCAGGAGCAAATTATTTCTCTTAGAATAACAATTAACAGGAAATGAAAAAGTTGTTGGTGCAAAAAAAAAAAAAAATACAACAGCAGGTATGGAAAGAAACTGAAAAATTATCAGTCTCATTTTTCTGCAGGGAAGCAATAACACAATATTGTCACAGATAAGTTGGAAATTAGACCTTTGATTTCTAGTAATGGAAATGGGTAAATAGAGATGTCACTGTGTCACGGTCATTCCATCTGATATGACCAGGGTTATATGCTGTGATGGAAAAGGAACTCCAAAGGCTGCTTGTAAAAGTTTGACACTTGGGGAAAAAAAAAATTCCTGAAAGTTGGTGAAAACTCCTCAGACCAAGGCTATGTCAAATATTCATGCTTCATGTCTCAGATGTAACGATATAAAAATGTTGCAGGAGTTAAAAATACCTTGTCAAAACACCTTGATCTCTCCTTTTGCACCTAAATCTCAGTATTGTTTATATTATCCATGGCCCAGTGCAGGCCTTATTTACAATTGTGAATCTCATTCATCAGATTAACAGAAACAAAATCCAGGGCAGAATTTCACACAGCTGAAGGTGAATATTGCTAAAAGTTCTCACCTTCATTTTCCCAGTTGCTCCAGAGGGTAAGGTGTTTTGGGAATTTTTTGCAAATGCCATTACACGCTTTAAGTCTGCTGCCAACTTTTCCTTAGTCTAGCGATGACACAAAAATACCATTGCCAATCACAAAGCCAAAGATGTCCAGTATGAATTCAAGACCTCCAGCGAGCTCAGTGAGATTTTTCAGAGCCAAGAAGGGACAATTTGGGTGCAGAATATTTGAGGACAGCTGTCTGTGTCTCCCTGGGTTGCCTAGGAACAAAGAGCAAATGACATCCATTTTGGGGCACAGAAGGTAAAACTCTTCAGGGCATTCCCAAAGTCTGAAAACCTCTTTGCTGCATTGAATGAGGTTGTGCTGCTGGATGAGGAGCTGTTGACCCTTGCGTGTCCCCTGTTGCTGGTGCTATCTTGGAATGCAGGGAGACTCCAAAATAAGAGTGTAGTGTTTCTTGGTGGCTAAGAGAACAAATCTTTCAGCTTCAGGAATGTGAAGTGCAGTTGGAGAAAGCCATCAAGTAGCGGTAGTAACAAAAACACCAGTGGCATCTGTTATGGATTGTAGCAAAGAAGATCCAGCTAAAACACACAGGATCATTCTTTCAGTCAAGACAGCCAGGACACTGCTGCACATGTCGCTGAAAGCTGAATGAAAGAGCAGTGTTAGAGTTATACAGGGAGTTACAGCAGGGCATCTGCAAACTAGTCCTTGTTCTAGTCTACATAATGCCTCTGTAGCAATTCATACCTAAAGTATAGCCTCTGCACCCCGAAACTCACCTGCCAGACCCCTCAAAGGAGCAAAACCTAAAGTGGAGGCATCAGATATTAATTTTCAACAGTTAGTAGCCAGTGCATGCTAATAACTTTGAGTTTCAGCTCCCTGAGCTCCCCTCCTTCTCCTGCCTTTTTGTATGCATTCTGCACTTCCCTGTTTCAAAAGGACTTCAGTTTTGTGCTATTTAATGCCCAAACTGTCAGCCTTGGTGCCGCTGCTGAGGATTGTCAGGTAGATGAAAAGCCACAAACCCTGGGAGAAAAGCCATCACTGTCTCTGTGTCCTTGCAGTCCTAGTGCAGCAAGCCTCATGACTACAGACATCACCACTATGGTATTCTGTCTGCTTTACTGGGATGGTTATTGCACTGTAAATTATGGAAGTGCTTATGCTCCTTGCTGAATCAGTCCCCAATTCACCAGACTGCCTGTCAGCCCCACATTATGGATCAAGATGGAAAAAAAATGGTCTCTCCTTACTGACTTTGATGGCCCTAGGACTTGACCCAGTATTCTGCTGCTTTG